>CAJQZP010000178.1:2065000-2645000 GCA_907164705.1 Parnassius apollo
TCAAATGGACAGTAGGCTTGTTTGTCATCCTACTTCTATAAAAACATATACTTACAAATGTATAATACATAAACAATTTGTATAAAACGGATCTAAAACTCGTCAGTACTTCCTCACAAACCGTGTTATTTTATTTAAAATATTTTATTACATATACTTAGTCTTACACTATTTAAGTATAGAATACTCTATTACTTTCACTATCTGACCTAGCTTTTTTCTTATGTTTTAGAACATAAAAAAGTGAAAGTAAAAACCACGCGTAATGAAAGTAAAATAAAAAAGCAATAAATTAATTATGTTATAAGATATAGTAGCTATTTAGTGTACAGCTAAATAAATATTAATAAAACAGAAAACATGCATTTTTGGAATATATCTTAAAACAAACTGTTTAAATTTTTTTATAAGAAACTTCTTAAAAACCTCCTTACTAGTATTTCTTCTACATCTTGGAATTTTTCATACACATATTGCACAAGAAAAAACAGTCAGACCCGGAACTACCACACAAATACGTACAGCAGTACCGCAGCTAAACGCTTAGCCACTGTGCTACCGTGCCGTACAACGTTAAGATATTTTTGTCTAGATATCGGGTTTTTCAACAAGAACTTTGTTTTTCAATTGGGGCAACACCAACAACATGACAATTTTGACATTTAGTTTTTTGACCTATTCGTAGTAGATGCTTTGGCAATTGCTACAATGAATTCAATTTCGCTCGAAAATCGCATTAAAATAATTAAAATCCACTATGAAAATGGTGGTTCTGTTAAAGTTACGTTTCGTAAAATTCGTAATATTTTCGGACAACATAATCGTCCTTCTGAGACCGCTATTAAGAATTTGGTTGCTAAATTTGAATCGACAGGCTCGGTACAAAATGTGCCAACACCAACGCGTGTTCGACCGGATCGTTCAACCGAAAACATCGCAGCCGTGAGCCACAGTGTTGAAGAAGATCCAAATTTGTCAATTCCTCGACGTTCTCAACAATTGGGGTTATCAAAAACCACCACATGGCGAATTTTGCGTAAGGATTTGGCTTTGAAGCCTTACAAGGTTCAACTGGTGCAGGAATTGAAGCTGACCGACCATTGACATCGCCGTAGGTTCGCTCAATTCATTCAGGAACAGCCCGCTGGTTTTTCTGAAAAAATAATTTTTTCAGACGAAGCCCATTTTCACTTGTCAGGGTACGTCAACAACCCCCCCGAACGGGTTCCCGCCTTGTCGTGGCGGGGGGCTTAGAAGCCGTGGCTTGGTCACCCACGGCGAAACAAAGAGGAACCCATATGGCTGGTCCGAGGTGGAGGGCCGGCCCGAGGTGGCCACTCCGAGTGGGCTTGGGAAGCCCACTTCGGATGTGTGTTGGTGGACTGCGGTGAGAGGTGTGTCCTCCCCACCTACCGCTGCAGCCGAGGTGGAGTCGCGGAGGAAGAGGAGTGTTGGTATGGCAATGCGCCACTCGCCCTATCCTCCGCGACTCAAACGGGGCCGCACCGTTGATGCGGTGGTGATGGGGCCGCGAGGGGAGAGGATTGTCGGTATTGCGAGGCGCCGCTCTCCCTATCCTCCGCAGCCGAATCTTGGTTGGCGGCGGAGCCATAGACCAGATCCGCCGCTGGGGTCGGGAAGGCTAGTACTTCTAAGTGCTCGTTTTTCCTGGCTCCATGGCCTTTGTGCATCGGACGCGGGGGCGTCTGTTGCACAGACGTAGTTGGAGGCCGTGGAGGAAGGCGCGCCATGTGTTCTGGTGCGCCTTACCTGGGAAGGAGAACGGGGAGGAATTTTCCTCTCCCGAGGAGGTGCTGCCATGGGGCGGCAGGCGCTCTTAGGGCCGCGGATGTGTGCGAAAGCGTTCCCGTAGCCCTGCCAATATGCGACAAAGGTGGAACACCATGGGGTTTTAGTCGGTGCGAGTCCGACATAACCCGTCCTTGCCCCCCGCGAGGCGGGTATGCGTAGGCATTTCCCCATGTTAAAAAAAAAAGGGTACGTCAACAAGCAAAATTGTCGCATTTGGGCTTCTAAAAATCCTAAAGCGATTATTGAGAAGCGTTTGCATGCTCAACGTGTCACTATATGGTGCGCTATGTGGTCTGGAGGCGTGATTGGGCCGTTTTTTTCGAAGATGAGGCTGGAAATGCGGTAACGGTCAATGGATCACGCTATCGCGAGATGTTAACATCTCAATGTTTGCCTATTATTGATGACATCGATATCACAAACATGTGGTTTCAACAGGACGGTGCCACATGTCACACAGCCAACGAAACGATCAATTTATTGCAAACCAAATTTCCCGATCGCATAATTTCACAAAATTCAGCTGTTAAATGGCCAGCCAGATCGTGTGATTTAACACCACTGGACCACTTCTTTTTTGTGGGGCTATGATAAGGACAGAGTCTATACGGAGCCAATCGAATCGATCGCGGCCTTAAAACTCAAAATCCGTGACTAACGAAATAGGCCCGCCATTTTGCCAAAAAGTGATTAAAAACTTTGATGAAAGAATCGACATCTGTCAGCGTGGTCGCGGTGGACATTTGCCAGATATCATTTTTCATTCATAATTGCCAAACTTTTCTCTTCGTAATACAATAAAAATTTGAATCATCTTCATCTAAACTCTTTGTTTTATTTTGTTTTAAAAAACAAAGTTCTTGTTGAAAAACCCATTATAATGTCTTTGAGTTTAACTTGAAAGAAAAACATATGAAGTCTTATGAGCGAAAACGAAACCCATGTTCGTTACGTTCAAATCCTATTTTCTGAACAGCTATTCATGTATTAGTAAAACCTATTCAATCAAAGTTTGTTCGAAGTTCGAACAGAGGCGACCATAGGCGACCATTAGGTACTGGATATTGTAACTTAGACGCGACCATTACTGGATATTATAACTTATACAAAGTTGCATCTTCAGCTCCTTTTCTAATTACTTCACGTAATCCACGTTCTCCGTACTCCGTACTTTTGTACACCGATTATTATCATAGATATTTCATAATCTAGAGCAGTGTTTCTCAAACTTTTTGTGTTCAAACAAAAAAAATTTGAGGTACACCACAAATTAAAATACAGTTTTTAAGTAATATTATTAAAATAAACTTTTATTATTGATCAGCAAACCTAACCTTTACATTTCAGAAAAGGTATTAAATGCGAAACATGAGACTGTTTAATTGAGCATAGACGGTCTAAATTTGTAGTAATCGCTGACAAGGCTGCTCTCATTTCTTCGTCTATCGTCCTGAGGCGTTCCCTTTTTTGGTTTTTATTGTGGTAAGAGTCGAAAATCCTAATTAACTCAAATAGGTCATTGAAAACGGCAAAAGTATTGCAATAGCATGCTTAGAAAACAGAGGATATTCATTTCTCACACATAGCCAAAATTGTTCTAAATCTGTTTCAGAAAATTTAAATTTTAATGTGCGATCCGTTTTCGTTTCCATCAGTTCTTCCTGCTCATTCATTGGTAAGTGGCCGAAAGGAATGTTCTCGGAGAATGGATTTCGTACCCAGTCCATAGATTGCAGATCACGCTTAGGGAAATAAAAATTCATTTTCTCTGCAAGAAGCTTTAAGTGTTTGACAATCAAAGCCTGCACCTTTTTTTCTGCATCAGCTGCCATGACATTTGGGAACATTTTATTATTACCATTCGTAGCGAGACTGATCCATAGTTCCAATTTAGCGCGAAAGCTTTCAATTTTATCCGAAGATGTCAAAATATTAGAATTTCTGCCTTGCATTTAATATTGAGCTCATTTAAGTGAGCAAATATATCCGTCCGATATGCAAGTTTTGCTAGCCTATAGCTATTCTTCTTGTGTGCATAATGTGCATAATCTGAACCTTGGGACTGCAAAAACATCTCAGTCTCATTTTTCAACTCATAAATTCGGGAAAGTACTTTGCCGCGAGAAAGCCATCGTACACCTGTATGAAACAAAAGCGACTGATGATCTGCCCCCATTTCTTGACATAGAGCATTAAAAAGACGAGAGTTCAGCGGTCGCGACTTGATGTAATTGATTATTTTGATGATTTCTTGAAGAACGCGCAGTAGATCTTCAGGCAGAGACTTCGTCATAAGAGCTTCCCTATGTAAAAAACAATGCTGTTTTTGAACATTAGGATTTTTTTCAGAAACCTTAGCTATAAAGCCTTTAACCTTTCCTGTCATAGCCGCTGCGCTGTCTGAGCAAACTTATACAGTTATGCCATTCCAAATTATGCTCATTGAAAAATTCGTCCGTTACTTTAAATATTTCTTCACCAGTTGTATGGTTAGGCAGTGGCAGACAAAATAAAAAGTCCTCTTTTAATTCACATCCATCAATGTATCTAACATTTGAGATGAGATGCGCGTGACCACTGATGTCAGTGGACTCATCAACTTGTAGCGCAAAAACTCCACTAAATCTCAAGTTCTCAATCAACGTCGATTTAATGTCATTAGATATGTCATTGATTCGACGTGAAATAGTTTTTGCCGAAGCAGGTATTTTTTCAATTTCTTTAGCAGCTTCTTGGCTGATCATTATCTTGACAATTTCTTTGCAGACAGGTAAAACTACAGTTTCAGCAAGAGATTGCGGCTTTTTAGCTTTAACTAACATATTAGCAAATACGTAGCTTGCTTTTTGTGTTTTGTCTGAGGTTTTGAAAGACGAACTCATAAGATTTACCTGCTTCTTCAATTGGTCCTTCAAACATTGAAAATACGTTTTGTCTTTTTGGGCTACTGATGGGTGTTTAGTAGTTAAATATCGTATTAGTTTACTGGGCACCATCGAATTATTACCCAACGTTTATCCGCAAACAGGACATTTTGGGGTAGGACAAGATTCGTCTCCGCAATATGTTAAACCGTAATTTATGTAGATTTCGTCACATTTTCGATGAAAAATTTTGGGTTTCTTTTTCATTGACTCTTTTTCTTCTTCATTAATTTCATCTAACAAACTTACACTACGTTTAATGAATTTATCCATTATTTTAATACTTATGCTTAGAATAGTAAGCATAACAATACGCGACGAAAAAAAAGCGTGCGGTGAATTTAAACGGCGCACTCGTACACGTACTCAATACTGACAGACTGGTGACCAAAGAGTTCGGGTAGCGTGGCGGGGAGCCTCCGTCCTCGCCTCCCGCGACGCGCCGGCCGCCACCGCCTGCGCCTAACGAAACCACAGACAGAATTAGACGAACGAAACAAAATGCCTCGCTCGTGCGCTCGCGTAATTTGTGTAGATATTTTACTTACCCTTACTTACTTACTAAAAATAATTTTATAAGATAACCTTATTTTTCCACGGCACACCAACTAATGATCACGATACACCAGTGTGCCGCGGTACACACTTTGCGGAACACTGATCTAGAGTACAATTTTCGTAATTTAAAACTCTCCTTAAATATTTTATTTCCTAACAAATAAGACAAACTAATCAAAGAAAGGTGACACATGTGATTACGAGCGCCATCTAGCAGCGTATACAGCTGATAAGTTTCGTTCTGATAATTCCAATTTAAAACCGTAATTAGATATAGTATTAGCTACGGTTTCGGGAGTTCGGAATTTAAATGAGTTCAAAAAAATCGATTGATTGAGAACGCGATTCTGTCGGAAGAAGGCCGGCAAGTGACTCTCGAAAACAAGTTTTGAGTCTGGTAGAATTCGCAAACATTTCATAACATAATATATTTGGTTTAAGCCGGTCAGTATTTTCAATCGATGAATTAAAAATAAAGCATATCTCACATCTGTTTTTACATCGTGGGTCAACTAAGGTAAATATCATGAAGATCACATAACCTTCAATGTGATGTTGGTAAAATAATTTTATTACTAGACGAAAACATCCCTACAATTTTAAGGATAGTGAATAATGTCAAATACGATGCTTTTGATACTGCGATTGCCAATTTTGCCAAGGGTAACGTCTACGGAATGCTTCGTTTACGGAATGCTCGCCCGCGTAATAAGTTAATATAGAGCCGGAGATCCTTTTAAACTCGTTTTTACTGATACAGGGATTAAATACCTACATTGGCGTTTTAAATCTTCGTCGAGTGTAGATTGAGGTGTCTACAGGCCACTGTTTTCTCTTACTATCAGGTGGACTGTGTACTCTTTTGTTTCATGCAGGCTTTAAAAATTGTAACAAGATATTTCCGAAAGTAATGAACTATGTACTTCGGTAGATTTTTACTTACCAATACAGTATACATAACTGTGGTAGTTATCTAATACAAAAATAAACTAAATCCGATGACAATTTAAATCGATTTAATATATTTTTATACAATCTAATTATTTTATGAAAAACAATAATTATGTATACTTATTAAATCGTAAAGAGTTTTTAACGAAGTGATTACGTCGAATTTAATAGGCAACTGGCCTGCGTGTCCATTCACTATTTGCAGTTAGCCGGCCAGCTCGAGTTACGTCCTAGTTAAACGCAATATATTGCACGGACCGAACCTTGGACAGTAAAAGTACACAACGTCCTCCAAACATCAATTTGCCACCGGATTTCGATTTTTATGGAAAAAATTCTCTAGCTTTTTGAGTAATGACTTACTGAACACCAGTTTTCATTCCACGGATTCTGTATTTGTATGGTTAAGTTTAAAGAAGGATGGAAAACTGCAAACAAGTTATTAACCAACAAAAAATCAAGAAGTAAATTTTCTTGAGAAAAGAACTATGAGTACTGTAGTAATTAAACATCAAATGCTGCCACGACCATTCCACAGAATTTTATCTCTCACTCTCACAGTGCACTTAATATTTCATTAACACTAGAGTGCACGCGCCCTTAAATACTCCTTGAGCGCACGCGCGGGCTACATGTGTAGACCAGTTGCGGATCAATTATTTCTCTGAATAAGACAAAACAATGAGTAAAACACAGCATATAGTTACTAAACATCTTTATTTTTATCAAATTGGTTTATAAAATCAACAAAATTTTGATTCTTTAATATAATTTGAAACTTAAACGTAAACCTCTTAGAAATCAACAAATATTTGGAAGGTTTGATATCTCTAAGTCTTATTTTCATTTAAAAACATAATATTTATCATTTAAGGCATTTATATGGCCTAATTGAGTCTATAATCAAAGTAACGGGTAAAAAATCAGTCTATTGGTTTACATTCAGGACACACGACTGCCTGATGTTCGTCACAAATACGCCTCATACATTTGCTGCATTGTTAGCGTGTGCTACGGTCACGAACCCTGCTGTAAAAAGCACATCGATCCAAAGGCATATTTTGTTGTAGGGGTTGTCCTGCCAATCTTAGAAGTAGTCTGCCTTTCAGTTTAATACCTCTAGGTATATTTTGTTGGGATATACGACGCTCAATAGAAGGTCGTGCAAGATCAAATTCAACATCTAGGAGGTATTGACGACGGATCAATTCCATTTGACGGTTGTTCATCTGATATATCACCAAACTATTTATGCCCGCCATGTTTAAAAAATTGTATAATATCGTTAGAGCCCATCGGTTACCGTTGCGAGAAACGTCATATTGTCTACACACTTTATCAAAAATATCAACGCCGTATTTACGTGATTATAAAATGTGATGATTTCAGGTTTTCTAGCATCGCCAGTCGCAGCATCAATTTTGTCATCATTGTAGAGGGTAGACAATAACAATACCCGCTCCAAATGTCGTCGTATTCATTATCCTCCAGCAGCCATCTTTGTATTTAGGCGCACAATCTGATCGAGTTACTCGTCACCTAAAAAGTGAACAAAACAGTATAAAGCTACATGAAAAATCTACAAATACCAACAACAAACACTTAAGAATTAATTAACTGTACATTTTGTAGTAATACTGCAAGAAATGTGTCATATTTACCTCAATTTCACCACTTGCACACTAAACACTTATTTCCACGCCGCGCGGGCAGGCGTAGCCCACCAACTTCAAGGACGATTTTTGCGGACATCCTTGAGCCACGGGAGTCGGCACGCTGCTGGCGGTAGCGGGGGGGTAATACTTGAGGAATACACCTAGACGATTGCGCTATAGTGCGGCAAGTTAAAATGATATACGACAATATTACACGCTGGGTTACATATGTAGCCCGCGCGTGCACTCTAGTGTTAAGCGAAACGAACGAGCACACAGTTCACCTGATGGTAAGTGGATGCTGTGGCCGATAAGCATCTACATTTATCCTATTTAGTATTAACTTTGGCCTCTCAATGCATTTATAAAAGAATAAGTTTTACAAAAATAAGTGATATTCATTCTGTAAATACTAGGAACACAAGCTAGTAGTACCAGTTACTCGACTCCACTGAACGTCAGTAATTAATTCTTGGAGCAATGTATATGCTTTTACAATAAAATCCTAGAAAATGTACAAAATTTGACCTGCATTTAAAGTTCAAAAACTTTATTTAAACTTAGTTTGTATAAAAAAGGTTATTATAATATTGAGGAATTTATTGATTATAGTAACCCCTAGGAAAGGTGATCGCTACCAAGCTATTTCTAATTTGTTTTGTGTTGTTAATTGTGTAAAATAGATGATTGTAAGCTGTTTTTTTAAAGTTCCACTGGGTTTATTGCTAGTTCTTCCTAGGATAGGGGTTTTTTTCCGAACCAGTGGTAAATTAAAAAAAAATACTTTCAATAAGTATTATTTATAATCTATATTGAATAAAAAAGTTTCTATTTATATTAATCACAATGAAACATTGGGTTTGGCATTGGAACCAAACCTCCAAGCATTGTCAGGCCTCTATCACTCTTGCTACCTGCGTGAAATAATTTCCTAAAATCACGACGTGCCCGGGCGAAATAACGCAGTCAGGGCTAGCGCGTTGGAGGCGATTGAATGTTAAAGTTTTTTAACGCTGTTTACGTAAATAGTTGTTGAAATAGTTTTTATTTAGTGTTTGGTATATATTGTAGGTAAAAATAGTTGTAAAAGTTTTAATATATTTTAAAAATTATACAATATGTATATTACCTATTTGATAAATTATAATAGCAAAACGTCGTTCCTACTATAACTGTTGCTTAGATGGATACTAAATGACCAACAAAAGGTTTCATATCATTCTTTAAGTTACCGAAGAATTTTAGAAGGTAGTTATGAAAGGTGAATTTATTTAATTTTTTTGTTTGATAGGTACTCACAGCAAAAAAGAATTAAGTAATAATTTGGTCTACAGAAGAAATACCTAAGTACTTCATTACAAAAATTAGTTAAAATTTACTTCACTATCCAAGTATTTACTTACATACCTATACTTGTCTTTTGTAATTAAAATATTTTAAGTTATAATAACACAAAATACCGAAATTAAAACTTTGTATACTAACAAGATTTTTAACTAAGTAGAATAGATCACATTTCTGTTAGAAATCATATTTCAGGTTTATTTGTTGTTGATACACTATCTACCTATTTCTCCCAAGCGTTACGATTCCCGACGAATGACCTTGCAATTTGCATGTGTTAGGCATCGTAGAACTCACATATAAAGTATGGTTAATCAATCATAGTCAGAATATTAGTTAGTACTTCACGTAAATAACATAATTAAGATTTCGCAATGTATTTTTTTACTTTCTATTGACATCCCTTAATAACCACGGAAAGTCCGCCGTGACAAAATAGATGCAAAGTAATATGGACACTAGCGCGCAGCGATAAAGTTTTATTTAGCTTGCGTGTGCGATTTATCTGAATAATAATAATTATGTAGGCTAATTAAACGTCGGTAAGCAGTCGACATAGCAACTTTTGTACGTAGTACTATTATTTATTCTGTGGCATTGTTTTGACCTCGACTCTTTCTCTTACTATGCCATTTGCATGCTGTTGATGAGTTCTTAAAAAGCTTATATCCGTTAGTGGTTCAATAAAGGTCAAGTTGTAAATTTTGCAGAACCCACTTAATAACTATAGATACAACGATAGAGATGCTAAAATTTAAAAATTGTTGGAAAGCTTTCTTTTTTGCCTACTAAATAATTGTAATATTTCGATTACTTCCTATAAAACACATTTGGAACTTTAAATGACAAAACCTATTATAAAGTTCTACTAAAAGATATCTTCACAAAACTGACTTTTAAGCAAGTAACTTGAAACAATATGTTTGTTTTATATATATCAAACACCAAAACATAATTACATAAAAATAACTTTGTCATCAATCGCCGTTCATCAATCACGCCCAATGGCACCAGAAGGAAGCTAAACTTAATGTGCTTTCATATAACTAACGACAGCCACTGCCACGCTGGAAAATCTAAATAGGGCATAATTATCCTCATTTAAACGAAAACAGGGAAAGTTTCGCGTTTACCCGAAATACAACCGCTCACGAACTAAAATTAAGGAGAGAATCAACAATTTACTACGCGACGTGTAGGTTAACCATCAATAATGATTTTTTTTAACTGGAGTGATTAACAAACTTTTTTATAGAAATAAGGGTGACAAAGTATCACACAGTTTACCTGATGCTAAGTGAATGCTGTGGCTCATAGAAATCTATATTTATCAAAAAGCAGATGCATTGTCACCCCTGAGAACTAACTAAGACGGAATGCCTCGTTTCCAGTAAAAAGGGTCTTGCTAACAGTTCAACTTATGGTAAGTAGCTGCTGCAGTCCATGGACACCTGCAGCTAAATTTAAACAAGGCTACAGATGCGTTTCCACCTCTGATGACTAATGTCTCACATCCTGTAATTACACTGACTCTATACCCTTCAGACTGAAACCCAGCCAACCCAGTACAAGCACTACTGTTTGGAAACAGAAACAGGTAAAAGGACGACCTACTCTGACGAACACCTAAGTTGAAAAGGTAGAGAAGGAGTAGAAAAACCTTTTCTGCATAGTTATTCGAAAACATATGCATGATAAAATATTTCCATTACTGCCGACTCTGTCATAATTAAAAACTTTCACATTCCCGTAAAATATAGCAAACTCATCCAAAAATCCTGATAAAACATCTAAAATATAACGACGACTAAGCGTTCGGCAGCGGTGATTTTTGGTATGGATGTTTGTCCATAGGCATTAAATGTATGTAAAACAAAAAAAAACTTCTAAGTTTTTCAAAGTTAAAAAGTTCGTAAATATGTTTTATACGTAATAGAACCACGCTGCAGCTATTTAATTGTAACACCGATAGGGCGGCTCGACCGAGGAAAGACCACGCCATCACAGAATACCAGCGTAGAAAAGAAGCTTAAAGCTAAGCTATTAAGAGGTGAGAGTAAGTCAGCTCAAATTCTAATTTCGCCCCCACTTCCCCGCGCGTCGTATGCTATGTACCGACATGTTTGTAATCACTAATACTCTAAGTAGATAGGTCGTTAGATACTTATTTCATTAGGTTTATCATATTTATGCCTGTTTCTTAACGCCAACCCAGTCGCTTCTTATTTTTATAACGGTTATTTCCCATTTTAATTTTACGTCTTACTGTTTAATGTGTTTTCTGATCGTAAGCGACACAACTTCTCCCTTCAAAAGCCGGAGCAATACTAACTGAGCGACAGGAATCAAGCTTACGCGTCGATAGTTTAGGTAATTTCTTTTTACAGTGAAAATAATGGTATTTTAAAAAAAGTAAATAACATAAGCACTGCTTTATAGTTAGTTCAGTTAGTATGCAAAGTTTCATGATCTTATTTAAAGTATTTTATGAACAGCAGCGGTTTATTGTTCAGTTTGGAGGTAACTTTGGATTTTTTTTCTATCGAGAAAATTTTACGGAATCGTGTTTTCGTCTAACATAAACCTTAACATTAATCCTCAACTTTACCATATATTTATTTCAAAATTAATGCTGCAATACTTTCGGCATAACGGAGGATCTTGCTAAGCCATTTGAGGTTATATTTCCCCTTAAGCTGTTCCACTTATAGTTATTATGATGATTGGAATCGGAAATAAATGTTGATGTCTACGGGTCACCCGTTAACTTACCATTAGGTGGACTGTGCGCTCGTTTATTGTACATATATATGTTTACATTTTTTTTAATAATACGTCAAATTTTACTAAAATGGTTAAAAATCTTCGGATTTTATCGCGTTTATTTTTGCTTTTAATTACTTTTATTTTTAATTCCCTACGTTTCAGGCGCTTTCCAGCACCCATGGTCACGGGGGACTGGACCATGGGTGCTGGAAAGCGCCTGAAATGTCGGGAATTAAAAATAAAAGTAATTAAAAGCAAAAATAAACGCGATAAAATCCGTAAAAGTAGTTTTAATCATGTGTAGTGTTCGCGTAAATATAAGAAATCATTATAAAAATCTTCGTTCAAAGTTTATAACAATGAAACTTCCTAATTTGAAAAGGATATATTCGTCCAGTAGTGGACTATAACAGTAACAAACTAAAGGATCGAATAACTTATAAAATAAAATTTTAATATAAATATTAATAAATTTTTGTCAAACGAAGACGCTGCGCCGCTGCCCCTCCTGGTTTATTTGCCCCTGTCGCCTATTACGACACTTAAGCGGGCTACATACGACACGATATCGGTGGCGATCTAGGATGGAAAGAAATCGATGCTTTTATCGGGGTAGACCTTACACACGGGCCTGCCTAGCAGTACGCGTTCGAACTTGGAGCGGAATGCATATGCGGTAGAGTTCTTCAAAATACCTCCGACTCTCTTAAAACACCACCGTGTTGGCTTTAGCCATCTCGGTTAATTTATTCGAAAATAGAAAAAGAGAAGTTGCTGGGTGAAAAAATGGCTCCAAAAGAGATAAAAATTAAGCCACATAAACGTACTAAATGGCCTGTAATCCAAGGACGTGATTAATTTTCTCCGGATGGATGAAGACAGTTTTCATAACCTTCTAGAAATGATTTCGCCACTTATATAAAAACGTCAATTTCCCCTACCTATGCTATTTAGTTATTTCTTCTCTTTGTTCATTTCTGCTTTGGTCAAAATCTGGTTATGTATTACACACAACAAACAAGGAAATAAAATACTTTTGTATAATAATATGTATACTTTTTTTTTAATGTAATCTTTATTTATGGAGTAAAACTATCAGAAAATAAAATAGCTTATATCTTTTTTTTAAACATAAAGAAACCTTTAATTTCGGACATACTCCCTTTTATATAACTTGTTTGTTGATGTGGAGATGGTGAAGGAGTAGAAGTTAGTTGTTGATAAGAGGATGAAGGCACGTAAGAGATCGAAGTGTGGTCTTATACCAGAGTTGTAAGAGATATGAGTGCGGTCTTGTGTTGATAGCGTTGGAATAGGAGTTAGTTGTTGAGGAGAGGCTTTATCTTCTCCTTACTTACATCATACACTCTACTTTACGAACGGCAATAAAAAAATTAGTTTAGTAGGCATTCTTGACCATGTCACTTCGCAGGGTCACAGGTTAGGGTGGATATGATTTGAATTTCGATAAAATTTCAATTAATTTATTTATTTTATTCACTTTTTTTTTGGTTTTTTGTAAAATATCAGTGCCATAGGCTTCTACTCCGTTTATATGATTAAAATGTAAAAATTTTGTTATATAAAAAAGGTCATTCAGTATCACTGTTTTGTTAACTTCCTTCCGCGAGGGTTGCCGGCAGCGACTGCCAAAAGAAATCGGGCCGATGCGTCTACACAAACGCAGTAAGGAGGGGGCGGTGCCCCGATCTAGGAAGCATCGGCTGATCTAGGAAGCATTTTTGCTCCTGCCAGCCGATTAAGGAGGCGATATCGGCCACGACTTAGGATGGCCCTACATACGACACGATTTAGAGGCAATCTAGGAGGCATCCCCACTACTCCACCCTAGATCGCCACCGATATCGTGTCGTATGTAGCCCGCTTTACGGGATGAAATAGATGGCGGATTCGTACACGCCTACAAATTTGTTTTAGTACACACAGCAAAATAAATTAGAAGAAAATAATATAAATAAAATATTCAAATTCACTTAGTGGACATTTTTTTATAGAATTAGGGTGACAAACGAGCACACAGTCCACTTGATGGTAAGTGAATGCTGTGGCCCATAGGCTTCTACATTTATCATCGACTAAGAATCAGAAACGCAGATGCGTTGTCACCCCTGAAGACTAAAATAGAATGCCCCGTTTCCAGTAAAAAAGGGTCTCCGGATCTCTACACTCTCTATACGAAACATAGCAATATTAAGCTGCTATTTTACGCTGGTATTCCGTGAGAGCGTGGTCCTTCCCCGGTCGAGCCGACCCACTCGTGCTAAAACCATAATATAGCTGCAGCGTGTCTCTACCACGTATAGAATAGTGTACATACATTTATAGTTTTATAAATAAGAACTATTTACTTCATATCCTGGTTTCAATACAACAATTATGACAGCACTAAAAACACCAGAAACGCGCTCATAATGAACAGAAAGGAGGTCACGAAACTATCCACTTTTACACGCCAAATTGCAGTATCGAACTGAATATTTTCAAGGCTTTTACAATATACAAATAAACAATCTTTCCGTTTGTTGTAATAAAAATTTGCGCCTTCTATAATCTGTGCTCTTATGTATTATGATATACTCTATGATAAAAAAGCACTCTCTCCAATAATGTGTTGTATTTAGTCACTAATAAATGTTTGTTTAAATTCTTTAGAAAAGGATATTATTTTCATTTAATAATAACAGGTTATGGGCGCAGAAAGCCCGATGAATAAAATCAGTGCATAAAGTCTACTAAATCACTGTCAAAAACAGTTTTGTAAAAGACCTAACCTACAAAGGCAACGTGCTCAGTTTTCAGAATAAATTTTGAGTGAGAGTAGCTATCCTAGCAGCTCAGCTGCTGCCGTCTTTATAGCGTCTTTATAAGGGTATGTTGATTCTGGTGCTTCTGTACACATGACCAAACACAATAATTTGTTTATAGAAGAAACAACTCCACACATTAAAAACATTAAAGTTGCAAATAATAAAGCACTGTCTGTCCTAAGCTCTGGAAAAATTAGCTTGAGTGTTTATGATGGAAGAGGCCAACAAAATGATATATTGTTTACAAATGTATTATATGTACCTGAACTAGCTACAAACCTGTTGTCAGTAAGTCAGATTATTAATAATAATGGTGGCCAAGTTAAGTTTAATAAGAGTGGCTGTGTTATTCTTAATAGAAAGAATGTCATAGCAGCAACAGCGAGTTTAATGAAATAATATGTATCGACTGAACATGCCTGGTGGCTATGCATGCACATCAGATATTATTGAACAAGATACTTACCTGTGGCACCAAAGGATGGGTCATCTGAATTTTCAGAGCATGAAAAAGTTGACCGAGAACACTGCAGATTTAAAGTAATAAGTCAGAGAAAATGTTAAGTGTATAACATGTCAGAAAGGAAAACAAACACGTTTATCTTTTAAAAGTCAAGGGTCTCAGAGCAAAGATCTACTTGATGATTTCTTAAATTTACGCGTGTACTACACATTGAATAAAACTAAATTTACGGAATCGCGTTTATTTAACTGATTTTACTTATTTTTAATTCCCGACGTTTCGAGTGCTTTACAGCAACCATGGTCACGGGGGGGACTGAGATGTTTGACGTCCCAATGTCATTGTTAGCCCGGCTACCTTCAGTTTTTGAATATTAATTTTTGGTCCGATTTACGCAAAACGAACTTACAGTATCTTGAAGTCTTGCAGTGGTATGGTATAGTGGGTTTGGGTTTTATTTTGTTAATTATAGGATCCCAAGCAGATGGCAGCACCCAACCATCTTCTCTATTGAAATTAGGATGTTTTTTAATTTCGATAGCCTCGCGTATCATCCTCGGTAGGAATCGGTGTTCTTTTGCGAGGATTTGTGGTTTATCAAATCTGATGTAATGGTGGGGACGATTTTGAACATGTTCACAGACTGCAGACTTCCCGGAGCGTCGGCGCTTCACGTCAGCTATATGTTCTTTCACGCGGGTTTCTATGGATCTTTTTGTTTGACCTATGTAAGAGAGACCACATTCACAATCTAACTTGTACACTCCTGCATCTTGTAGAGGGATATTACACTTGACGGATGGTAAAAATTGACTAATCTTCTTCGGTGGCTTGTAGTATGTTTTAATGGAAGCTCGCTTCAAGATTCCAATCTTGTCTGTGACTCCTCTGACATATGGTAGTACAGCAGGCACACGCTCGACTGTGGGCGCCTTCACTCGGTCACTGTGACGTAGGCGCGGGATCCGAAGCTTGTTGTCTTGCAACACTTGCTTGACATGCTGCAGCTCGGCGGCCAGATGTTTTCTGTCACAGATCCCTCGTGCTCTCTGAAACATAGATTTACCCACGGTAGCTAACTGTGACGGATGGCAGTGTTTGGGTAATACTGCATATTCAACAGGCATGTTGTTATCTTCTAGCTTCCTAGTTCCAATTGAGTTGCAGTCTTCAATAGGTAGGCATGTGAATAGTGACTGAACATCAAAACGGACCACAGTTTCATTGTCAGCGAGATGTAGGTCTTTTATCTCACTAACAAAATGGTATAAATCCTTTGTGTGTGCTCTGGTATGTCCTCTCAGTAGTGACAGTATTTTTGCCAAGTGTTGTGCCAGCTTATAAGTTGGTGAATCAATCTGGCTCACTATAGGACGTAGTGGAGCGTTTGGTTTGTGTATCTTCGGTAACCCATACAACCTTGGTAGTTTGGTACATGATGGTACTAGCGAGTTCACGTCGAGATTTAATAAAGAAATACTCAGAAAAATTAAATCTCGAAGTCCCGGCTTTGTGCGAAAGTATACTCACAAACCAAAGGTATTGATTACCAAGATACATTTGCTCCAACTGTCAGGTACGATTTCATACGTATATTATTCTCAGAAGCTGCTCAACACAATCTTCAGAAAATTCAGCTAGATATTAAAACAGCTTTTCTATATGGTGAGCTTGAAGAAGACATATACATAGACTATACCCGAGGGCTTAACCTGCGATGCTGATAAGGTGTGTAAACTCAATAAATCTTTATATGGTTTAAAACAGGCTCCCAGATGCTGGAATTCAAAATTTGATGCTGTTTTAAAGAAGTTTGGGCTAGCCAATAGTAAAGCTGATCAGTGTGTGTATGTTGGCACTATTAATGGAGCAAAATGTTACTTGTGTTTGTATGTTGATGATGGACTGTTATTTGCGAAAAATACATCAACTTTAAAGGAGTTAATTAATGACTTACAGTCAATATTTGAAGTGAAAATCTGTTCACTCAAAAATTTTGTTGGTATGGAGATACAGAAGTGTGACAAATACATTTTTATACATCAGTCAAACTATATTGAGAAGTTATTAAATAAATTTAATTTGTATAATTGTAAACCAAACTGTATTCCAGTTGAGCCACATATGAAGTTGGAGAAAGGAGAAAGTGAAACAGAAAAGAACATCCCTTTTCGGGAAGCAGTTGGATCATTGATGCACCTAGCTACAGTAAGCCGACCTGATATTTCATTCGCAGTAAGCCTGGTGAGTCGATTTTTAAACTCTTACAATGAAACACACTGGAATGCTGTGAAAAAAATTTTAAAGTATCTAAAAGAGACTAAAGGTTATGGCCTGTGCTACACACCAATGTCAGAGCCTAAAGTGGTAGTTGGCTACAGTGATGCAGATTTCGCTAACGACCCTAGCACAAGACGTTCAGTCACGGGATATCTCTTTATTAAAAATGGAGCAGCAGTGACTTGGGCTTGTCAGAAACAACAGACAGTGGCCCTGTCAACCACTGAAGCAGAATTCATGGCAGCCTGTGCCGCCACTAAAGAGGCTATGTGGGTCAAACAACTGTTATGTGACATCGGTGAATTTAATCAAAAATCAGTGTGCTTAAATCCAGATAATCAAAGTGCTATAAATGTAATTAAAAACATAAACTTTCACAAACGGTGTAAACATATAGACATTAAGTTTCATTTTATAAAAGAAAAATATTATGATAAAATTATTGAGCTAAACTATGTATGCAGTGATGAGCAATATGCTGATATTTTTACCAAACCTTTGTGTAAAATAAAATTTTGTTATCTTAAGAGATAAAATTGGAATTAAATCTTGCCATGTAGTCAAGAATACTTAAATACTAAACTTATTGTTTGCTTTATGTCCGAAATGTAAAAATTAACAACTAGAAGGCATTAATTTAGGGGGTGTGTTGTAATAAAAATTTGCGCCTTCTATAATCTGTGCTCTTGTATATTATTATATACTCTATGATAAAAAAGCACTCTCTCTACTCTGTGGTCATTACTAGTATAAAGTGTTGTATTTAGTCACTAATAAATGTTTATTTAAATTCTTTAGAAAAGGATATCATTTTCATTTAATAATAACACTGTTAATCCGTATAACCTAAACCGATCTGTATACGTAAATTTGACCTATGTTATTGCAACCTCAACATGATCGTAACTGCTATAAACAAGAAAAAAAAGAATGTTTAAGGTCCTTCCCAGGACAAAGGATTTTTTCAAAGCCAGTCGTAAATTAAATAAAAGAGTGACTTTCAATAAGTATTATTTATAACGTAAATTGAATCAAAAAGTTTCTGCTTGTTTCTATACCTAATATTTCGACTAAGCTGAACTGCATCTATGCGCCTGCTATTGTGACTGTCATAATATATGTAAGAGGTGAAAGCTGCACTACAGTTGATGTGAAGAGGACAATGATGAACTATATTAATTAATTATTTAATATATTAATTGTTTTTCAAAAAAAGGCTTTAAGCCCAAAAGCAAATTCGAAAAATAAATAAAAGAGAATTTCTAAAGCAGAAAACTTTCTCCAACACTATATTAAATAAACGGAAAAAATCAAAAATATTTTCATACAAACCACAGCACGGCGCAAGCTTAATCCACTTCGCAGAGAGCTCATGTTGATTTATGCGATAGTAAAACTTTGTCTTCAAATCGCGTGTCCCTCGGCTTCACCTAATTGCTTTATTGCATTCATAAAACGAGCGAATATTGAGGAATAAATTTATTCTTGAAATTTCGCTTTAAAATTTGAACTACTACACTAAAAGCATTTCAAAACTTTAGTGGTAAGTTCAAACACGACGTAGAACAAAAATAAGCTTTAGTAAATTCGGACCTCAATCCGTGCTATCGCCATTATTGACGAAAATTTTAAAATAACTTTAATCAACTTATCATTTCAAAACTAAAAACATGAAATTTTAATAGGTGGTCCCTTTCACTTACCGTTTCGGTTCTTACAACACTACTTATATTTTAATAGCCAAGCTGCACTTGATATGATAATTATTAACTGTCTATGACTCTAGGACGTTATATTATAACTCTCCATTACTAACTTTCTCTGCTGTGTCAATTTTACTGTCGGGCAAATCAAGGCCCTTGTTTATATTTGAATATAATTCTACAGCAATCACCACGTAGTTAAAGTTCCCTAAAAATACAATATAAAGACAGATCTCCAAATGCATGCGGCGAGATTTACGCAACTTTAATACTGCTCGTATTAAACTGAAGACTGAGTGTGGAAACATCGTTTCCGGGACACCTGAAATTTTGAGTCAGATTGAGAAGTTCTATGGGCAGTTGTACACATCTTTGTTGGAGCCACACGCAAGTGTGAGTAACGATCCAAGAGCAAGTCTTATCCGACACTATTCCGATGATATCCCGGACGTCAGTCTGAGCGAGATTAGAATGGATCTCCAGCACCTTAAAAACGGCAGGGCCCCAGGCGAGGATGGAATTACAGTGGAGCTCCTGAAAGCGGGTGAAACACCGGTACTTGAAGTCCTTCAGAAGCTCTTCAATTCCGTCTTCCATGGGGGCACTACTCCGGAGGCGTGGAGCAGAAGTGCGGCGGTCTTGTTTTTTAAGAAAGGCGACAAGGCTCTCTTGAAGAACTACAGACCTATTTCCCTTCTGAGCCGCGTCTACGTGCTGTTTTCGAGAGTCATTACGAATCGTCTCGCACACAGAATCGACGACTTTCAGCCTCCCGAACAAGCCGGTTTCCGAAAAGGCTTCAGTACCATAGACCACATACATACCCTGCGGCAGATTGTACAGAAGACCGAAGAGTACAATCTGCCACTTTGCCTGGCGTATGTGGACTATGAGAAAGCCTTTGATTCCGTCGAAATTTGGGAGGTGCTACAGTCCCTTCAGCGGTGCCAAGTCGACTGTCGGTATATCGAAGTGCTCAAGTGTTTGTTCAGTAGGGCTACGATGGCCATCCGAGTACAGAACCAGAGTTCGAAACCTATCCAACTGCACAGAGGTGTAAGACAGGGTAACGTTATATCCCCGAAACTCTTCACCGCTGCGTTGGAAGCCGTTTTCAAACTACTGGACTGGAAAGGATACGGTATTAACATCAATGGCGAGTAAATCACTCACCTTCGATTTGCCGACGATATAGTCCTTATGGCAGAATCCCTGGAGGACCTTAGCACTATGCTCAATGACCTCAATGGTGTCTCCCAACGGATGGGTCTTAAGATGAACATGGACAAAACAAAGATCATGTTTAATTTCCATGTCACACCTATGCCGGTAGTTGTTGGGAGCACTATGCTCGATGTTGTTGACGAGTACGTTTACCAATCGACGGATTCAACTCGGCTGGGCAGCGTTCGGGAAATTACGACACATCTTCTCGTCAGGTATACCTCAATCTCTGAAACCTAAAGTGTGCAACCAGTGCCTGTTGCTAGTGATGTCCTATGTATCTGAAACACGGTCCTTCACTGCTGGCCGTATGAGGACGCTTAAGGTCGCTCAGCGAGCTATGGAGAGGGCTATGCTCGGAGTTTCTCTGCGTGATAGACTCAGAAATGAGGATATCCGGAGTAAAACCAGAGTGACCGACATAGCCCAACGGATTAGTAAGCTGAAGTGGCAATGGGCCGGCCATATAGCTCGAAGAACCGATAACCGATGGGGAAAAAAGTTTCTCGAGTGGCAGCCTCGTACCGGTAGGCGTAGTGTAGGGCGACCCCCCACTAGATGGAGTGACGACCTGGTAAGATATGCAGGAAGTCGATGGATGCAGATGGCTCAGGACAGCGCTTTGTGGCATTACTTGGGGGAGGCCTATGTTCAGCAGTGGACTTGTGAAGGGCTGTAATGATGATGACGATGATGAAAAAGTACAATAGCACTAGGAGTACCGCAGCGCAGAAAATTTTCTCAAATCAAATCGACAAGCCCGACAGAGCGGCAATACTTAGCGTCAACTTCATAATAGACCGAGTGCTAAGTGTTTCTGGAAATTTCTCAACAAGTTTTTCAACTCGCTAATACTATCTTCTTAAGTAAGAATGCAATTTCCATTGCACCGTCCGCTGGGGGAGATTTTGAGAAACGAATCATACAGCTACGGTGCAACTCATTATCATCTCTTTTGAACTTTTGTAAATAAATAATGTTATTTTTAATAATTAAGCCAGCCAGACAAAAAAAAACCCCCCCCCCCCCCCCCCTTAAAGCCCCACGGGGTGGAAGCGGTCACACACACAAAAAAACAAATTCAATAAGAGAAAAAAATTTTTGGACCCCCCCCAAAAAGTAAAAAAAAAAAAAAAAAAAAAAAAAAAAAAAAAAAAAAAAAAAAAAAAAAAAGCTTTTTTTAATAAATCAATTGCAACAGATAAGGAGAAGTATCGAATGAAATATTTAAAAAAATTACTTCACATGTGGATTTCTTGTAGTTAGTCCAATTTTCAAATTTTCCGAATTCCAATTCAAAAAAAATTCACATTCGAAGTTACTCAGAGTCTGATTCCACTGTTTTTAAAAGAATATCTGAGATTATAACGGATAGGTATGTCAAACCGCTAAATTGAGCTTTCATTAAAATCGAATCTGTTGTTATTTTACAGAAAAAAATGAACTTAAAAATATTAGTTACTAAAAATGGGAAGTCGAGAATGTTGATATTTGATCTCGTCTGAGCATGCATACTTAAGAACTGTTTTATTGCAGGAAATAAAATTCATACACAATGTTTTTCCACGGACAAATTCTCCTGGGTTAATTATTACACCTGCCAACCATTGCAGCCGCACAATACACGTTGACGTCGTGAAAATATTTTTTTGCTTAAATAAGCCTTAGAAAGTTGAAACAGATCCGGTATGCAATTGGGAAGTTGGTAATTGGTCTACGTAACAGTTTGCTTTCCGCAATTTATCAAACTTTCGGCTACTTACAATAAAATCGACGGCTAATCTAAAATTTAGTAAACGTGTAAAGTATTATCCACAGTTTCACACGGGTTGGCAATCGCAGTTTTTTATTCAACGTTTCAAGAAAATGCTCTCACAAACAAGGAAAAGGAACGGAACGGGACAAAGGGGCTAGTAGAGAGTAGGTATAAGAAGGTACTGCAGGGTACCTCTGACCCGGAAGGAGTGGGTGGAGTCAACGGAAGCTCGGGGAACTTAGCGAGGATTTGTCTTAAGGCTAGGTATTTCGCAGAGACCGCGCTTTTGAGTTTTCTTAAACCATCTGAGGCATAGAAATTAGTGTTTTAAATTCTGATAAAAATATATACTATTAGTTAAGGATCTAGTCTAGTCAAAATCGCATTCAGTTACAAAATCTAAAGAACTTCACTCGATAGAAAAAAAATCCCGAAGTGACCCCTTTTTGTATTGTTTTTTCAATATTATGACTAAACTACTAACATTTTACACTTAAATTTTGTACTCAAATAAAGCCACTTAATTTTTACAGACAAATTCGCAGAGTTTGACTTGATAAAAATATTTATTTTTTTATCAAGTCAAACACCAAAAACAAAATTTTATTAATTTTTTTTTGGTGTAATCAGGTGGTTACAACTGGAACTCCTAGACTAGTCGACCTACACCTTCAGGTCCACTCCGTCAAGTCCGGTGGTAAGGTCTTATCGTAACTAACAAAACGAACCCAAACTCGTCACACCTAGTTCTACTAGTCTAGGAGTTCCAGTTGTAATCACTGAATTACACCTTCAGGTCACTCCATGAAGACCGGTGGTAAATTCTCATCGTAACTAACAAAACAAACCCAAACTCGGCACACCTAGTTCTACCAGTCTAGGAGTTCCAGCTGCAATCACCGATTTACACCTTCAGGTCACTCCATCAAGTCCGGAGGTATGGACTCGTCATAACTAACACAACGGAGCCCAAATTCGGCACACCTAGTTCTACTCGTTCAGAAATTCCAGCAGTTGTTACTGAATTACCCCTTCAGGTCACTCCATCAAGTCTGGTGGTAAGGTCTCATCATAACTAACAAAACGAACCCAAATTCGGCACACCTAGTTCTATTAGTCTAGGAGTTCCAGTTTTAATCACTGAATTACACCTTCAGGTCACTCCATCAAGACCGGTGGTAAGGTCTCATTGTAACTAACAAAACGAACCCAAACTCGGCACACCTAGTTCTACTAGTCTAGGAGTTCCACTAACTTGTAGTTTTGTCACAAAATCTACCGAAAAACACCCTAATTTTGGTTGATTTGCAAACGCGTCCTATGAATTTCACTGTAAGTTTGACTTTCTCCCCTAGCGTTGCGTGTGTTCACACGAAACTTAAAAACAGTTCTCTACTCATACAGTACCACCTACCTATCAAAATACCTATCAAAAGCGAACTGGTTGTTAATTTTCTATTTATTATGTAACTCTAATTTATCGCTATAATAAAAAAAGTTTGAACATAAAAAATGCATTTGTAAAGTCAAGTAAAAAAGTTATCCTACTGCTTATTTCTAAACTGTGTTGCTGGTTGGGTCATGCAAGTTCACTGCCTTGGAGTCCGCGCGAAATAATTCGTGCGCGGCCGGGACAGCGCTAAATGCCTACTTTTGCAGGAATACATGGCCCTAATCTTCACGATGGGCTTGGCTATTGACGCTGCTGCCTGTTGCCTGCTTCAGAAACTACCTTACCTCTGGCGTAAAAGATTTTACGGAAGCCATAATTTTCTTTGTCATCAATTGGAAAAAGGGTGATGAATATTCATACACCCATAAATCACGATATTTCAATTCGTGTATTTTTAAATTTCTTATGACCACATAAAAACAAAATCGGAACCGTGCCCGGCGTACAAATATATGTTTTAATTCTGTCTGGACTTAACTATGCTTCGTGTTATTCAACGTACAAATAGACTGGCGCACATGCTGCAGAGTGTATTTACGTGATGAATGTATAATTTGAGTAACGCAACTAAATTTTGAAACTACTTCACGGAATATGAACACGGATGTGTTCAATGGAGGTACCTACTTATTTGTGTTTCAGATTAGTCTTGTGACCATGAATAAAAATAGTGATTTGAGGAACAGAGAACTAAGGTCGAAATCGAGGTAGTCAATATATTATGTTACGGTTAATGTTAAATTAAATAATAAAAACAAGATAAGCCGGTCAGACATAAGTTCACTTTTAAGAGTAGGCCAATTACATTTAGGGACTGTTTTCGGTACAATTTGAACGGTTTAGCACCGTATATTAATTTCAGCGCAGGTTTTTCTAACCAAATATTTTGTGTACTTATTTAATTTTTTTCCATTTCGGTACCGAAAACGGATGAGCGCGTCGGACATTCGGGACGCGCGGAGCGGAAGGCAGCGTTGTGGGAATGCGTTAAATAAACAGTACGACGTAAATATATTGTTAGTGGTGGAAGTATTATATTTTATCAAAAGGATAGAATTTATAGGTCGATTAAAAATCGATTAAAAACACAAATCAGTCATTTTTTACCCGACTGCTATAGGATGAGGGTACTTAATGTTTTTGGAATGCATGTGTGTTCGTTTACAGGTTTTTTTCTTTGGCACCCTCTGCAGCGTAAACAGCTGGAGCAGCGTAACATATGGAGTGTCGTTAGCTCGTTCATCTTAGCTGAGGAAGTGATATTTGAATTTAAGTAAACTTTGTACACGGTCGCGATTTTTAAATTACTGTTTTAATCATTGGGCTTGTCTATCTGTATCAACATACATAAGTAGCTAAATAATCAGAACTTAGCAATGAATAAAAATTTTATAATTGTGTACATTACAGCCTATAAAAGTTCACTAAGATCACCACATAGTCTTGCCTCAAAGAGGGTATTTTGCCATATTTGCTACGCTTGGAAGAAGGTTGGCAAACGCAGTTCTTTGTTATTTCTAGTTGATATTTATTATAATTTAAAGAAAGATGCCGCCGCTCATTTCCTGCTTCAGTTTCCCCATATCACCTCTTACGTCACCCACGGGACAATATAGGGTAGTGGAGGTTCTCACATCACACTACACGGTTATTCAGAATCGTCTGCATAAATATATTGTTACCACAGTAAATCAAAATTGTATACCGATACCTAACCCGGTACCGTTCTAACGCTGCAATTGCGAATATATAGTCAAAAACGATATGTCGAAATACCAAAATATTAGGGGGCTCTTTTTTTATAGAATAAGGGTAACAAACGAGCACACAGTGGTGAGTGGATGCTGTGGCCCATAGACATCTACATTTATCCTCGAATAAGAATCAAAACGCAGTACGTCGTCACCCCTGAGAACAAAGACGGAATGCCTCGTTTCCAGTAACAAAAGGTTTCCGGATCTCTACACTCACCATACGAAACACAGCAGTATTAAGCTGCTATTTACGCCGGCATTCTGTGAGAACGTGGTCCTTCCCCGGTCGAACCGACCCCTTCGTGCTACAACTATAATATATCTGCAGCGTGACTCTACCCTTACTTATTAGTGGCACCTCAATCCATGACATTACATGTGTAATGTTTGTGTTGTGTTTGAAGAGCATGGAGAGCCAGTACAAAAAGAAGAAGTAAAGCTCTCAGAGGTGACACGCAAAATGTTTGCAACATTAATAACAAAAATTGCCTTCTGCTTATACTCACAGCAAAAATCATAATCATTAGCCAGCTGCAGCCTACACCTCTCTTATGGTTTGCTACTTGCCCCGTCTTCAGCACAGCATCCGCTGGATATTGTGGTCCATAGACATTTACAATATCATTGATTAAAAATCAAATTACAGATGCATAATTACTTCTGAGGACAAATATGGAATTCATCGTTACCAGTCAAGTCAAGGGCATCCGGTTATCTACCTACACCAATCAGGAGAACTAAGTTGCTATTTTACGCTATTACCGTGAGAGTGTAGTATTCCCGATTGAGCTCCAGCTACAGCCTGCTCAAATAGGAACTATGTGACGTACACGAATTTAACAACTTTTCCGAACCCTTACAAATAGTAAATGTATATGGATATATTAAAAACCTACTTTATCTCCTGTCGCTAATTTCCTGTCCCAAACAAAAAAAGCAATACCTAATAAACAGTAACATATAAAGCGCGAAAATAGGTCCGACGTGCGTCCGAAAACGTCTACAAAAATGGCGGCGCGCACAAATAACTTTTATGGGGCAATTTGCAACGAAGTTGTGTCATCAAAAAAACCAGTAAATCGACGAAGGGAAACGTAAAACGACTGGAGTTACGGTCCACGAGACAATAAAGTGCGAATATGACATCTTGACGGTAAACACATCGTCATGACCACCTACCTACTTACTTAGGAATGAAATGGACGAATGAATTGTACGAGCTGCCGTAACGTCCAACGACCGTACTTTAAAAGCTACCTTGTCAGCATAAAAGGTAACTGCCACTTAAGCAAGTACTGAACAAACACGAGATGAGTTTAAAAATTTCTTAGGGTACTGTCCTTTCTAAAAGGGGATTTTTAAAAGTAATTTGCTTTCTAAGCCGTAACTCACAAATTAAAAAAGGCATTTTCAAGACCTTTAGCAACCACCTTATTGCTTTATGAATACAAAACGTAATTTATCATAACTGCCAAGAAAACTCGATAAAAGTTGCAAACACATAGCTAAATTTGAGTTTCAAGACAGTTTTTCTCTTCGTAAAGTTACTCACTTTAAAATTTTGGTTTAAAATCTATATTATAAATTTTTGAATTTCAAAGTACACGCATGTATGGAGAATTTATATCGCTACTGTTACCGTCACAGCCTATAAAAGTCCACTGCTGAACATAGGCCTCTACCACAGATTGCCTCATAGGGAGGATATTTGCCATAGTTGCCACGCTTGGCAACTAGTAATTAACAGCTTTATTTATTCACATAATGTATACTTGCTATTCTTATCACTCATCATCATCATCATCATTACAGCCCTTCACAAGTCCACTGCTGAACATAGGCCTCTACCACAGATTGCCTCATAGGGAGGATATTTGCCATAGTTGCCACGCTTGGCAACTAGTAATTAACAGCTTTATTTATTCACATAATGTATACTTGCTATTCTTATCACTCATCATCATCATCATCATTACAGCCCTTCACAAGTCCACTGCTGAACATAGGCCTCCCCCAAGTAATGCCACCAAGCACGGTCCTGAGCCACCTGCATCCATCGACTTCCTGCGTGTCTTACCAGGTCGTCACTCCATCTAGTGGGGGGTCGCCCTACACTACGCCTACCGGTACGAGGCTGCCACTCGAGAACCTTTCTTCCCCATCGGTTATCGGTTCTTCGAGCTATATGGCCGGCCCATTGCCACTTCAGCTTACCAATCCGTTGGGCTATGTCGGTCACTCTGGTTTTACTGCGGATATCCTCATTTCTGAGTCTATCACGCACAGAAACTCCGAGCATAGCCCTCTCCATAGCTCGCTGAGCGACCTTGAGAGTCCTCATACGGCCAGCAGTGAAGGACCATGTCTCTGATCCGTAAGTCATCACTGGCAACACGCACTGGTTGTACACTTTAGTTTTCAGAGATTGAGGTATACCTGACGAGAAAATGTGTCGTAATTTCCCGAACGCTGCCCAGCCGAGTTGAATCCGTCGATTGACCTCTCGGTCGAAGTTGAACTTATCTAATCGGACTATTTGTCCCAGGTAAACGTACTCATCAACAACTTCGAGCATAGTGCTCCCAACAACCACCGGCATAGGTGTGACATGGACATTAAACATGATCTTTGTTTTGTCCATGTTCATCTTAAGACCTATCCGTTGGGAGACATCATTAAGGTCATTGAGCATAGTGCTAAGGTCCTCCAGGGATTCTGCCATAAGGACTATATCATCGGCAAATCGACTGTAGCACCGCCCAAATTTCGACGGAATCAAAGGCTTTCTCATAGTCCACATATGCCAGGCAAAGTGGCAGATTGTACTCTTCGGTCTTCTGTACAATCTGCCGCAGGGTATGTATGTGGTCTATGGTACTGAAGCCTTTTCGGAAACCGGCTTGTTCGGGAGGCTGGAAGTCGTCGAGTCTGCGTGCGAGACGATTCGTAATGACTCTCGAAAACAGCACGTAGACGCGGCTCAGAAGGGAAATCGGTCTGTAGTTCTTCAAGAGAGCGTTGTCGCCTTTCTTAAAGAACAAGACCACCGCACTTCTGCTCCACGCCTCCGGAGTAGCGCCACCATGGAGGACGGAATTGAAGAGCTTCTAAAGGACTTCAAGTACCGGTGTTCCACCCGCTTTCAGAAGCTCCGCTGTAATTCCATCCTCGCCTGGGGCCCTGCCGTTTTTAAGGTGCTGGAGAGCCATTCTAATCTCGCTCAGACTGACGTCCGGGATATCATCGGAATAGTGTCGGGTAAGACTTGCTCTTGGATCGTTACTCACACTTGCGTGTGGCTCCAACGATGATGTGTACAGCTGCCCATAGAACCTCTCAATCTCACTCAAAATCTCAGGTGTCTCGGAAACGATGCTGCCACACTCAGTCTTCAGCTTTGACAGTTGGCTCTTTCTGGCAGACAGATCTCTGGCTTCTTATCACTCAATGAAACTTAATCTTTATTTGTGATCTAGATTAACACACCTGTTTCATAATGATTTCTTATATTTACGCGAACACTACACATTAAATGAAACAAAATGTTTAGGGATTTTATCGTGTTTAATTCAACTAATTTTAATTCCTTGCGTTTTGAGTGATTTACAGCAACGTGAAGCACCGACGTTCTGGGACGTCTGCAGTCTATGGACATGTTCAAGATCGACCCCGCCATTACATTAGATTTGATAGACCACAAATCCTCGAAAAAGAACACCGATTCCACATCCTGATTTCGATAGAGAAGATGGATGGGTACCACCGTCTACTTGGGATCCTATAATTAATAAAATTAAACAAAACCCAAGCATACCACTGCAAGACTTCATGATACTGTAAGCTTATTCTGCGTAGATCTGACCAAAAGTTAATAATCAATAAGTGAAGGTTGCCGAGTTAACTATGACATCGGGACGTCAAACACCTCAGGCTCCCCGTGGCATTAGGTGCTGTTAAGCACCTGAAACGTGGGGAATGAAAATTTTAAATTAAATGCAAAAGAATCCGTAAAAATTAGTTTCATATAACACCTGTTTCACTTATAATATTCACCGTATAACCGACCGGTTTAATATTTGAAAAAAATCACGTAGTAAGCCCGCGCTGCATTTTGAACATATTAAGTCAAGTAGCTATGCTGTTCTATACAAATATGTATCACACAAATGTAATAAGCCATCACAAAGTTTTAATATCGAGTTCATACGGCCAAAGAACGCTCCCCAAAGAACATGATGGGCAGTTTGTTCAACTCCATTGTCCGCATTCAGTCGAAAGTTTCAATGAAAATAGTTTCAGTTGGATTTCAAGTTGTAATGCTCCGAGGAGCCTTGCGGTCATCTGCCCCGAAATAAGATAAGTTATTTCATCGCATACGAAATTAATGGGCTGTTTGTTAAAGTTTTAATTTGTAATGCCTGTTGACAATCGGTATTCTTTTGAAAAAATATTTCACAACAAAACGCTTGCGTCTTGTGTAACTTTGTGAAATATTATTAAAAGTAGCATTATTTTGTTCTTAATATTTCTTCTTTATCGATCCGTGAAAGTAAATTGCTGGACATGGTCCATAACCTAAGGCCGAACATTTGCCCTAATTACAACCCCTGGCTGGCAGATAAACGATCGCGTTAAAAAGCTTCACTCCATTATAACCTTATAGTTTTAAATTGTAGGTTTAGTAATGCAGTTATTCCACGACTACAAGTCACGCCTCGCAAACACACACGCTCGCCCATACAATTACTCAATCTCGCACGCACACATGCACCTACACACGCACGCACAAACGCACGTACACTCACTCACACGCGCCACGAATAAGAATTAACATTGCATTTGAATAGAACCATAGATTATTTGTTATTCCATTTGTCTTACTTATATGTATAAGTTTATTTTTTGTGTTTATTTTCTAAAACACCATTGTTTTAGAAGAGCGAGACCATTTTTAATACAAGTACTTATTACCTACTGCAAGATCCAACATTTGTATTATTTATTATTTTATTTGTATTATATTTGTGTAATTAACTATGAAGAATTATAAAATAAATATCAATGATCCGTTATTACATTACGCAACATAATAAAAAGAAAAAGCTACCGGCATACTAAGTAAGGTCGAATTATTTAACAAAGTAGGTAATAATTTTAAAAGGTAAAAAAACCTTGATCGTTGACAGCCGATATTAGGGGTTTCTGATTTAGACTTAAGCATTATTATGCCTTGCCAGCGCAAGGTCACACGTTCACTGCCGTCTAAAAATTACACAATTATTAACATCCGCCTTTAAAATCTAATTACTAAGATACAAATACGACGTAAATCTAGTTAGTAGGTACTAGGTCCTAGTATGAAAGATATAAACTTGCGTTTACATATTTATCGAAGACTATTCGATATTTAGAAAACAATTAGCGCTCCTGCGCACTAGTGGTTAACCGCGAAGACGGCTAACCGCGCGGTTACTCCACTGCTGAACATAGGCCTCCCCCAAGTAACGCCACAAAGCACGGTCCTGAACCACCTGCATCCATCGACTTCCTGCATGTCTTACCAGGTCGTCACTCCATCTAGTGAGGGGATCGCCCTACACTACGCCTACCGGTACGAGGCTGCCTTTGGGAGTAAAAATACATAATACAAGCTACTTACACGGCATCCATTTCGTTTATGGCCAACAAGACTATTCATGATATAACCGCTTCTCGAGGTTTCGGCGCGGTTACCGCCATAGCGATCAGCCGCTATTCCAACCACGTCAGGCGGCTAGCCGCTCAAACGAACCGCCTAGGCCAACCGCTAGTGCTTAAGGGGCTGTACAATTATTCCAAATGGCTTTGATACACGTCTTTAATCTCTCCAGTTACTACTCTATAGATAGATGCAATGTAATATCTCAATGGGGAATTTAGCCACTGCTAGCTCAGATTTCTTGAGACTTAATGTTCTCCACAATTTGTAGTCCAATGTGTTTAAATCTTGGTTAGGTTAGAGCCAGTGTATAATTTTTTGGAAGGCCAGAATATTCTGGAAATTCCACGGTACATTTTTGAAAACTGAAATGTGTGATTACTATGTCTGTATCGATTTCTACTATGTAGAATATGTGTGAGTATTGAAATTACAACTTTTTGAACTTTGTGAGGCTTCTTTAGAGCTGTGAGGACATACTTGTTTTTCATCTATAAGGAACACATTTCAGTGTCTTACACCAGCGTTACGTGACCGCAAGCGTTTTGATCGATCAAAGCTGCATCAAAAACAGTTTTTCCGATTCGACGGCAAGCCTTGCTTTAGGTCTTGTTTCTTTCGCCACAAGGTTCTCGCACTCGCACTCGACTTTTGCTTTCTAATAGGATGTCAATTCCGGCGTTGATAGCATTCACTGCCCCGCCTAGTCCTTATAGCACGGGGACGCCTCGTTTTTTAGGATCTTCGTCAAAGGAATTGTACGTGTATTCATAGTCTATACCCACTTTGTGCAAAGTAATCATAATCTTACATATAAAGCCCACATACTTTTTCAAAAAAAAAGGGAAACTGTTATCATTGTTACGAGCTTAGGGTTAGTGACAATAAAAACTGCCGATTGAATTACCAAAATTGACAGTTTAACTACCGAACGAACACCAATTAAAACTTAAACACACTAATAATTAATCACCCTTAACACTTTAGTTCACTTTATTTCGCTCCTAAGTCTTCATTTGTATCGCTAATTCAACACCGGGGCAGTATTGATTGCAATATATAAAGTCGGTTAGGAGCGGCTCCTAACCGACTTTATATAGGACCTTTTTCACCGAAAACATCTAGAATTTTCGAGTAGAATGTCGGAAGTTCTAGCAAAGAATCCTCCAGAAAGCCCTCGCCACACAACAGTAGATGGCACTAGTGGGAAAGTGCAAGAAAGATCTTGACGCCTCCTATTTCTGCTACTTGATACTAGATGGCGCTAATAATCACCCTCCGTATACCGGGCATTAATTATGTCGCGCAACATTATATATACTATTTTTCTACTGCATTCTTTTCTTTGATTTCAGCCAATTTAAAAAGAAATTGTATTTTTCTATTCTCCAGTGGCTGACTACCATGATGAAAACTTTACACAAATGTCGCATGTTTTAAAGTAATTAGGTATCACTTATTCATACCAAAAACTTCTCTAATATGCGAAAAGAGTAGCTTTATATAAGGTCGGGGGAAAAGTTTCTTCGTATTTTATATACAAATTCAAGACATTTTATTTTTCAAAATTTAATTACATTTAATTATAATATAAATGTGCAATTTTGTTCGGTTACTTGTTACCATCTTGTAGGTAGTGATATAATCCCGTTGCTGCAGAAATATTGGGATTTTATTTTAAAAAAAAATACGACAAGTAGTTTTGACAGTCCTCTCTAGATAACCTAACACTACCTAAATAATTCTGAAGAGACCGAAACATGTGAAAATCTGAGGATGCAAAGTCAGAATTATATGGTGGATGCATTAACACTTCCGAGCCAAGCTCTTTCAATTTTTGGTGAGAGTATGTGTGTGTGGTCTGGCGTTATCATTATGAAAGACCACTCCTCTGTTGATCAATTCCGGCCGGTTTTTCTCAATCTGTTGCTTGAGTCTTATTAGTTGTTGGTAGTAGATCTGAATCGATGGTTTTGCCCGGCGATAAAAGCTCATAATAAACGATGCCCTTCCAATCCCACCATACACACAGCATTCACCTTGTTGTATGTTAATCCGGATACAGACTGTGGAGCTTGACTACCCATTTTTTTACCATGATATTTTTCGCACATTCTTGTCGTAGGTGATCCACTTTTCATCACCGGTGATCAATCATTTCAAAAATGGTTCGGTTTTATTACGTTTCAATAGAGTCGCAATTAAGTACACGATTGATTAGATTTTATTTCAATGAGTCCAAATATCGAGCTTTTTTGTATAGTCAAACTTTTTCAAATGGGTTAAAATCACAGAAATCGTAATAATAAGACAATAGAAGCGGCATGGACGCGTGATCTTATTGCCGCTATGATGTGTTGACGAACATCATTCATCATTTTGTGATTTAGTTGCGCGGGGAACGTCGTACGTGAATTTATGTTATTATAATGGTGAGGTGCAGCATAATCAGTAGTAAAAACTCATCAAGGACGTGTAATTCAACTAATAAAGGCATAACATTTCATCGGGAAGATAATTAGTTACTAATTATCATTGTTTTAACTAATTTACATCTAGATGTATACTTTAATATGGTATTTACCTTTGTAAACTTTCATTTATTACTTTTCGTATTGTACAATTACCATTGCTGCTTTTGTTCTACCGTAATGCATTACGTATATTTATAATACGGCTGCAGGCATCGGTCGCATAATGCGTATGTGTTAAAATGTGGCGATATCGGTTTTGGAAGTAATCGAGGGCTAATTAATTTCTATTGTCTTATTATTATTATTTCTGTGGTTAAAACTGTTAGATGGTCAATCCTCAATTCCTCTGCTATGTCGTAATTATATCACGCCTGTCTTCCCGCGCTTTAGGCATGAAAATATACCTACGCTGTGCGGCTACAAGAGGCTAATTCAGTGGGATTGTCTCGCTCGCGCGCTCGAGTTGACGCGCTTTACGTTAACAAAAAGTATTTTTCACTTATAAGTATTCACTCAAAAACCTAAAAGGTACTGCAAAGCATACGGGTGCTTAAATAACAATAGGAATGTCGACTTTTCATTCTTTACTGTTCCTAAGGATACCGAAAGTTAAGGTATTATTATATATAGGTATATCTAGATAATTAGGTACCTAATTACTGGCTCTATATTTACAGATTTATTATTTGTCTAGCAACCCGATCACAGCTTCGCAGTTTTAGATTTTTTCGCGTATAATGTAAAAAGAACTTAAATAATCGTTCAGTGTAAGTGGACCTCTCAGTACTAGTTACTACCTACTAATGCAAGATCAGCATATTATACTGGTTATTGGTTAACACTTGGTCGATAAAAGAAAGGGATTGAAAATAGTAGCACTTCCCATTGCCACTCTTTCATTAATAATGCTGCCACGGGTTGCATGTTTGTAAATAGGTACAAAATGTGAAACAGAAAATGGTAAGTAGGTAAATTATCTGAGTTTCTAAGACGTTCACGTTGTTATAAACTCAATTTTTCTAAATGTTGCATATTAACCTTCCTCACATTGAACACTATGATTCATATCATTATCAAATTACTAGTACATTGCATACACTGCATAACACCTCGGTGTTTTCTACTACCAACTAATATCAAAGGATTCAATTTGTTTTCTCAACACCTAACCGTACAGTCAGAGCGGCCTTAACAAAGGCGCGGGCTCAGTGATACAGACGCTCACACGTTGACGTAAGGTGCACTTTGATTTAATGAGCACACCACACACAATTTTTTTCGAAGATCTAATCATAAAACATATACAGAACATAAAACAGAAAATGGTAAGTAGGTAATTTATCTAAGTTTCAAAGACGTTCACGTTGTTATAATCTCAATTTTTCTAAATGTTGCATATTAACCTTCCTCTGAACACTATGATTCATATCATTATCAAATTACTAGTACATTGCATACACTGCATAACACCTCGGTGTTTTCTACTACCAACTAATATCAAAGGATTCAATTTGTTTTCTCAACACCTAAAGCGGGCTACATACGACACGATATCGGTGGCGATCTAGGGTGGAGTAGTGGGGATGCCTCCTAGATTGCCTCTAAATCGTGTCGTATGTAGAGCCATCCTAAGTCGTAGCCGATATCGCCTCCTTAATCGGCTGGCAGGAGCAAAAATGCTTCCTAGATCAGCCGATGCTTCCTAGATCGGGGCACCGCCCCCTCCTTACTGCGTGTGTGTAGGCGCATCGGCCCGATTTCTTTTGGCAGTCGCTGCCGGCAACCCTCGCGGAAGGAAGTTAACAAAACAGTGATACTGAATGACCTTTTTTATGTAACAAAATTTTTACATTTTAATCATATAAACGGAGCAGAAGCCTATGGCACTGATATTTTACAAAAAAACCAAAAAAAAAAGTGAATAAAATAAATAAATTAAATTAAATTTTTTAGAAATTAAAATAATATCAAAAATAGCCTGTGACCCTGCGAAGTGACATGGTCAAGAATGCCTACTAAACTAATTTTTTATTGCCGTTCGTAAAGTAGAGTGTATGATTTAAGTAAGGAGAAGATAAAGCCTCTCCTCAACAACTAACTCCTATTCCAACACTATCAACACAAGACCGCACTCATATCTCTTACAACTCCACAAGACCACAATTCGATCTCTTACGTGCCTTCATCCTCTTATAAACAACTAACTTCTACTCCTTCACCATCTCCACATCAACAAACAAGTTATATAAAAGGGAGTATGTCCGAAATTAAAGGTTTCTTTATGTTTAAAAAAAAGATATAAGCTATTTTATTTTCTGATAGTTTTACTCCATAAATAAAGATTACATTAAAAAAGTACCTATACATATTATTATACAAAAGTATTTTATTTCCTTGTTTGTTGTGTGTAATACATAACCAGATTTTGACCAAAGCAGAAATGAACAAAGAAAAGAAATAACTAAATAGCATAGGTACATAGGAGAAATTGATGTTTTTATATAAGTGGAGAAATCATTTCTAGAAGGTTATAAAAACTGTCTTCATCCATCCGGAGAAAATTAATCATGTCTTTGGAATACAGATCATTTAGTACGTTTATGTGGCTTAATTTTTGTCTCTTTTTGGAGCCATTTTTTCACCCAGCAACTCCTCTTTTTCTATTTTCGAATAAATTTACCGAGAGGGCTAATGCCAAACCAATACATTGGTGTTTTAAGAGAGTTGAAGCTATTTTGAAGAACTCTACCGCATATGTGTTCCGCTCCAAGTCCGAACGCGTACTGCTAGGCAGGCCCGTGTGTAGGGTCTGCCCCGATAAAAGCCCCGATTTCTTTCCACCCTAGATCGCCACCGATATCGTCTCGTGTGTAGCCCGTTTAACCGTACAGTCAGAGCGGCGTTAACAAAGGCGCGGGCTCAGTGATACAGACGCTCACACGTTGACGTAAGGTGCACTTTGATTTAATGAGCACACCACACACAATTTTTTCGACGATTTAATCGGTAGGCTAATTGCACGAAGGTCGCTTCCGAGGCGTGCAAAATATTATGAACATTAGCGACGTTGTAACTAGGTTCAAAAGGGCAAGTTTGCTATCAGAGAGTGATACTTCTGTGCTAATATTCCGATCTTTCTTCACTTTTTTAAAAATAGTATCGACTTTATTCCTGTGAGGGCGAACAGAGCGAGCTGCATCTTTGATATTGAAATTTCCGGACTGAAAAAGCTTGAAACAACTTTGTGCTACTCTTACTTATATTAGGTTCATAAACATTTTTGCGACTTAACTCGCATTTTTCCTTTTTTTGTAATACTCAAAACTTCAGAATGTATCAAATTTCTTCGTTAGATTCACTCATTTCGGTGGACAGAAAAACAATTGAAAAATGGCAGTGTTTTTTTTTATTTTTTGCTATTTCTTAATGTCCTATATGTATTGATATTAAAACCAGTCAGATACAAACAGTACAAGCAAAAAGATTTTTCTTCAATTTTATACAAACAAAATACGAAGAAACTTTTTCCCCAACTTATTTATGTTAAAAGAAATAGATTTTTATTCCTTTTTTGTAAGTTATAGGAGATATATTGAAGATGGGTCAAATTAAGAGTACTCTTAACCGACGAGCTATGTACGCGTAGTTATATTTTTTATAGGATAGGATGACAACACAGTCCACCTGATGGTAAGTGGTTGCTGTGGCCCATAGACATCTACATCCATCCTCGACTACGAATCAAAATGCAGATGTGTTATCACCCACGAGGACTAAGATGGAATGCCTCCTTTCCAGTAAAAGGGTCCCCGGTTCTCTACACTCACCATATGAAACACAGCAGCATTAGGCTACTATTTTACGCAGGTATTCTGTGAGAGCATGGTCCTTCCCCGGTTGAGCCGACCCATTCGTGCTACAACTATACTACTAATATAACTGCAGCATGGCTCTACCATGTATAAATATGGACGTGAAGAAGGTGTCAGAGGTGTGTAACTTGCCAAATGGAAGTCCGTTGTCTCTGCCTAATCTTCTGGGTAACAAGTGTAAGTATTTGCGTAAGGCTTCATCATCATCATCATCATTACAGCCCTTCACAAGTCCACAGCTGAACATAGGCCTCCCCCAAGTAATGCCACAAAGCACGGTCCCGAGCCACCTGCATCCATCGACTTCCTGCATGTCTTACCAGGTCGTCACTGTATCTAGTGGGGGGCCGCTCTACACTACGCCTACCGGTACGAGGCTGCCACTCGAGAACCTTTCTTCCCCATCGGTTATCGGTTCTTCGAGCTATATGGCCGGCCCATTGCCACTTCAGCTTACTAATCCGTTAAGCTATGTCGGTCACTCTGGTTTTACTGCGGATATCCTCATTTCTGAGTCTATCACGCAGGATCTGGACTGGAAAGGATATGGTATTAACATCAATGGCGAGTACATCACTCACCTTCGATTTGCCGACGATATAGTCCTTATGGCAGAATCGGTGGAGGACCTTAGCACTATGCTCAATGACCTCAATGGTGTCTCCCAATGGATAGGTCTTAAGATGAACATGGACAAAACAAAGATCATGTTTAATGTCCATGTCACACCTATGCCGGTAGTTGTTGGGAGCACTATGCTCGAAGTTGTTGACGAGTACGTTTACCTGGGACAAATAGTCCGACTAGGTAAGTACAACTTCGACCGAGAGGTCAATCGACGGATTCAACTCGGCTGGGCAGCGTTCGGGAAATTACGACACATCTTCTCGTCAGGTATACCCCAATCTCTGAAAACTAAAGTGTATAACCAGTGCGTGTTGCCAGTGATGACTTACGGATCTGAGACATGGTCCTTCACCGCTGGCCGTATGAGGACGCTCAAGGTCGCTCAGCGAGCTATGGAGAGGGCTATGCTCGGAGTTTCACTGCGTAAGGCTTATGGCTATATAATTCATTTCAAAGAAAGAAGTGCCTAATCATCCCAAATAGAATGTGTATGTTTCCGTCTCATTCTAACACAAATGTAGTTCGCCCATTAGATGACGACATATTTTTACGGCATGCTTGTTCTTGAGAAATAGGTTCATTTTACTAATTGATCGTAAAGCCTACAAGAAAGGTCACATACCCACAGTACAGTCTCGACGCGAAGGTAACATTAGAAGGCAAAATTAGAATATGTAATGGTTTATCGCCATTATTTTATCTACCCCAAGTGAGTACATTCTGTACATATTAGTCATGTAATTATAATAATAGTTATCTATTTTTACCCATATAACATAATATTGCTGTGATGGTAAGGTTACAAAGAAAAAAATAGAAAGTAATCACAAACAATCGAATTGGGGGCGTAGCTTGTTTTAAATTTCGCCACAAGAAGTCTGAATTTTAAAAACTTGATGAGATGAGGGAGCTTCGTCGTTATCATCGAATTTGTATTAACAACTTCTTATCTCGTCGCATCAGAAACGTCGGACAAGAAGCGGTCGTTTATATGTTAATACAAATATTGTTATAATCTTAGGTAACCACTGAAGTTCATTGAATGAAAATGTAATGATAAAATTTTAAACACTTCATGAGATGAGAGAGCTTCGTCGTTATCATCGAATTTGTATTAACAACTTCTTATCTCGTCGCATCAGAAACGTCGGACAAGAAGCGGTCGTTTATATGTTAATACAAATATTGTTATAATCTTAGGCAACCACTGAAATTCATTCAAAGAAAATGTAATGTTAAAATTTTAAACACTTCATGAGATGAGAGAGCTTCGTCGTTATCATCGAATTTGTATTAACAACTTCTTATCTCGTCGCATCAGAAACGTCGGACAAAAAGCGGTCGTTTATATGTTAATACAAATATTGTTATAATCTTAGGCAACCACTGAAGTTCATTCAACGAAAATGTAATGTTAAAATTTTAAACACTTGATGAGATGAGAGAGCTTCGTGGTTATCATCGAATTTGTATTAACAACTTCTTATCTCGTCGCATCAGAAACGTCGGACAAGAAGCGGTCATTTATATGTTAATACAAATATTGTTATAATCTTAGGCAACCACTGAAGTTCATTCAACGAAAATGTAATGTAACATTTTAAACACTTGATGAGATGAGAGAGCTTCGTCGTTATCATCGAATTTGTATTAACAACTTCTTATCTCGTCGCATCAGAAACGTCGGACAAGAAGCGGTCGTTTATATGTTAATACGAATATTGTTATAATCTTAGGCAACCACTGAAGTTCATTGAATGAAAATTTAATGTTAAAATTTTAAACACTTCATGAGATGAGAGAGCTTCGTCGTTATCATCGAATTTGTATTAACAACTTCTTATCTCGTCGCATCAGAAACGTCGGACAAAAAGCGGTCGTTTATATGTTAATACAAATATTGTTATAATCTTAGGCAACCACTGAAGTTCATTGAATGAAAATGTAATGTTAAAATTTTAAACACTTCATGAGATGAGAGAGCTTCGTCGTTATCATCGAATTTGTATTAACAACTTCTTATCTCGTCGCATCAGAAACGTCGGACAAAAAGCGGTCGTTTATAAGTTAATACAAATATTGTTATAATCTTAGGCCACCACTGAAGTTCATTCAACGAAAATGTAATGTTAAAATTTGCCTCATTCAGCATAGCTAAGCGACTAGCAGATAAAGATTCTTAACCTGATTTCAGGTTCTCCTCGTATATTTTCTCGTCTGCTATATAAAAAAGCTTATAAAAACTTTACACGGGTTCCGTTTTAAAGAAATAAATATCAAAATAGTTTCGTAGGCGAAACCCCTTTTGAAATAAAATTCTAATCCGTTCCGTCTTCTATGTCGCTGCGCCGCATTGAAATCTTGTAGTCTGCACATTTATGAGTATTTCAAAGAACTAGAAGAGAAATATCATTTACATAGCGCAAACTACACGCTACTGTACGTGGATTAATTTCCAGCTCTCGCTATGACCCACCTTCTTGACCCCCTGGTACGTTATTTTTTTAATTTGTTATACTGTATACTTTATGTACTTCTCGATCTTGGAACCCGTTTATTTTAGACATATTTTTGTCCGACCAACAATCAGTATCAAATGTTAAAGTTTCTTTTAATACAAATAAATTACCCCAAAAATTGCTATTTGATTTTATAAGAGCTTTGACGTTGAGCTTATTAAATATTTTTTGATGCCTGGGAGAATTTACAAGATGCTTTACATCAAAACTAACATTAAAATATGTAACATAGGTGAATATAATTCTCTCTAATCCGGTGTCAAATGCTATGCTATATATGCTATATAATTGGGTAATTTAATAAATTGTTTTGTGTTACGTAGTTATGAGGTAAAATGAGACTGACGTGTTAAAATAACGAAAGTCCCTTAATTACAAGAGAATAAAAAAACAAACCATATCAAATTTTTAAATCTAGGTTAAAGAAAGAAAGAGGACCATATTATGTATTTATTCATTGCTACAAACACTTATTTTGTTACTTGTTTTAAACCATCGTGTTGTATGAAGTATTGCAAAATTTTATTTTTGTCTGCATTTGTTTCTTGAACTCGACAACTCTTCGTGTAGTCAGCCGCCTACTAGATGGTGTAATTTGATGAAGTATTCAGAAAGTCGAAAATTGTAGATGGCTTGGGATCGTGCTTTGTAAAATTATTCCAGGGAGGTCAATGTTCAGCTACTTACTAACGATGAGCTTTTTTATAGCTAGCTAGCTTTTTTAGGAGCTTTTATAGCTATGTTTCTTTCTTTTCTAACGAAGTATTTTCACCCATTCAATGTTCATGATATATATATATAGCTCGTAATTAGTGACCGGTCTTCATGACTCAGCATTTTATTACGTAACGGTTCTCGTGACCGACTGACCTTTTTCTTACCGCATTAACATTTTTATGTGAGGAATAATGACAAACGGGCTCACATCAATGTAGTACCTACACATTTGCTACAATGTTGTGCATTTGTGAATTATTGTGGTAAGTGGTCACCGCCTTAAAATGGTACATTCATCCTCTATCAAAAGGTGCGTTGTTATCGTTGACCACTGGAATGAAAACGCTACTCACCATATAGAGCTACTACTTCCCCACTTCCCGCGGAACGAATCCGAACATACACATAGCATGTAGCAAATACATTAAAAGCCGCGATTGCTCAGGGTCGAAGAGCCCGTCCCAACGTCACAATACGCGACCAACCCAAGAGCCTTGCTGGCAGGAACAAAATTTTTAGTAACAATTTTAAGTACCGATTTAATATTAATTACTCTAGTGTGGGTACTATATTGGTTATAATTTTTATTTTTATTGTATGTATTGCTGTTAATAGTGGCAAACAAGCTAATGGACTACTGTAGCTTATACAGTCAACTATTAGAAACTTCAAATCAAAAAGACTGCAAATATCGAATCCCTGAAGAGTAAATGGAATGTTTCGATATACATTCAAACTGGAACGCATACTCTTACTTATTCACGTCTTAGTAGTTAAGGGGGTAGTACGTAACAAGACAGACTCATATGGACGGAAAAAAGGAGACAGATAGTAAAAATTTAGCTAATATATAAATAAACACATAATGCCGTTGTGTTTCGTGTGGTGAGTGTACAAAACCGGAGACCCTTTTTAAGTAACGAAGCATTTTACTCAGTCTGCAAGAGACAAGTTTGCATTTTAAATTTTTAAATTTTTTATTGAGGGTAGATGATTATGTCTATGGGTCACAGCCCAGCTGTATAAACTGTGTGCTCGTTTGTCACCTTAGCGTATAAAATATATTGCTAATCTATTTATCTAATCTAATTGTTGGCGACGCGCCTATAAAATGTTTCAGTTTATTAAATCAACCGATGACGTTGCTATGAAAAAAGGGGCAGTCACGAGCAACGACGCTCTGATAAGAGAATGCTTAGTTAAATCTTTAAGAAATGTCGAATTAATGATATGAAGGTCTTGGGTTCGACTCCAGGCCGGACTAGTTTGTTTGTTTTCCTAAGTAATATCGCTTAATAAATTCGTAAGGAATTTAAGATATAAATTATGTTACCGGATTTGTTCCCCGGTTGAAATCATCTTTCAAATGATGTAAATTCATAAGAATATTAAAGTGAAGTTAAAGATCGGATTTGTTCCCCGGTCGAGATAATCACTCTGTGCATAGGCAGAATTAATGGATATTAATTGCATAAATGTTGTTTTGTATAAGTTTGATACGTTTTGTACGAAAACAAATGCCTATTTGTTATGATTGATTAATGAGAACATTCATTTATATTGTTATCTGATTAAAGATAGTTTCATACAGTTCGAAAATTGTATAAAAGCATTTAATTTGCCTAATATGGTCAAAATTGGTGTATTTCATAATTTAATTTTTTCTGATAGCCGAGAGCCGTGCAAAGTTAGTTGTTCACATAGCGTGAGTACACGGAAGCACGCTGGCCACGCCCTTAGGAGGCCGAATATGTAAAAATTTAAAATGTTTGTAATTCAGTGATTTATGTAAAAATTACTTGTAAAATATTTCAGGTTAATTGTACGTGCTAAAAAGGTAAATTCTGTGTTATTTTCATGTGAAAATTCCTGTGTATAAGTGAAATAATGATAGTTTTGTATAAGAAATTTAAAAGTGTTTTAAATAGTGAAATAAATAGAAAAAATGTAAATTAAACTATTGTATTGGTTAGCTTATATATAAATTCAAGTGAGAAACATTGTTTTAACTTTCTGTGTTAAATATTTAAGAAATTTCGATTTCGAACTTGTGAGTAAAATAGGCAGTTTTCGTTTAATAAATAAAAGGTTTTTTATGATATGAAGATATGATGTATATCATGGTGTAGATATTGTTTTGTACTACCTATATTGATAAATTGTATTTGTATATGATTTGAATAAATAAAGATATTGAGTGAAACGTGAGAGAGTAATAGTACAAATTCATGTAATTAAGTTGCGCAAGCGCGCAGATGGCGCGGCTCACTTTCGCGTTTAGCTTAGGGGTAGGATAGTAAATTGATTTTATTGCAATTCGTTCGGGAATCTAGGAAATCGTTCGGGAATCGTTCGGGAATGGTTCGGGAAATATTCAAGGAAATCGTTCGGGAAATATTCAAGGAAATAGTTCGGAAATAAATAAGAAAATCCGGGAAAAAGTTCAAGAAAAGTGAAAAACCAGCAGTATAGGGAAAAGTGATTACTCTCTCACGGAACGGTTTGAAGATAATTGCTGTTTCATTCCCAAGATCCTTTAAGTTATACAGTCCACATCGAAGAATTAAGGCGTCGGGACCGGGACGACTTCGGAAGACCCGTAATCCCCGTCTGAACCTACTTGCTGAAAAGGAAGAGGTTATCGCCCTAGTGTGTTACTCCGTTGCGGAGATCACATACGTTGTTCCCGAACCCAACGTAGGCGTGATAGGAGGCCGGATCGAGAGAAGCCTCGATTCCTGTTTCTTAGTACCCGATCCGCTAGGTCCTTTTCAATTGGTCCTTTTCAGGATCAAGAGGGACTCCGACCTGGTCCTTTTCACTAATAGATTATTATTATTTATATAATTAATATAATTAATTTTATATAATTTTTATATATTATTTATATAATCTATTAGAACTAAATATAAATTTATTTTTGAAGGTTGTTCTTGTGACACTGTCTAAACTTAGATCTATTTTACTGATACGAGGTCGGCACTGAAAATTTCGGGAATCAAGGAAGTGACACAACATTACTATTTAAAAATGTATTTATTGCTTTTCGAAGTATTCTCCGCGAAATTTGACACATTTTTCCATAAGATGGAACCAATCATTGAAGCAACCATTCCATTCGGAAATTGAGGTCTCCAAAATGGCCGTTTTGTAGGCGTCCACAGCTTCTTCAGGTGATGAAAACCTCTGTCCACGCAATTTTTCTTTATTTTAGGGAAAGTATAGAAATCATTAGGGCTTAGGTCGGGGCTGTACGGCGGATAGTCTAATAATTCTATGTTTTCTTGCTCTAAAAACTCTTTTGTTTTTTGTGCGGTGTGAGAACTCGCATTGTCGTGATGGAGAATGATGCGGCAGTTGCAGTTCTCTTTACGGAGTTCAGAAACGACCTGTGGCAAACAAATGCTAGCATACCATTCTGCATTAACCGATCTTTTCCCTCAAGAGGAATAGTCGTAACATGGCCGGTTTTGGAGACAAACGTGGCCCCCATTTTTTTTGCAATACTCCGTGAACGAACAATTTTTGTCGGCTTTAACTCATTTTCGAACACCGAAACTCGTGACTGGTTTTTTGTTTCGGGTTCGTACGCGTATATCCAGGATTCGTCACCTGATACGATGTTGTATACAGCATTTGAGGATCCTGCGTGGAATCTTTCGAGAGTTCTGACGCACCAAGTAACGCGAGCCGCTTTTTGCTCTTCACAGAGCGTATCCATCGGGAAAACAACTTTTTTACATCTAATTTTTCATGCAAGATTATTTGTATTTGACTCATGCCAATGTCTAAAGTTGCCTAAATTTCGCGGTATGTCACATGTCGATGTTCCTCAATCAGCTTACGCACAGCATCAACGTTTTCTTGGGTGACTGCAGTTTTTGGACGACCTTGACGGGGATCACCACTGAGTTTGACACGTCCACGTTGAAATTCAGCAAACCAGCGATAAATTGTGGTTTTGTGTGGGGCTTCATCACCAAATGCAGAAATCATCCGGTCACTGTTTTTGCGTTAAACCACTTCGAAAGTCATAATAAATAATCGCTCTTGAATTTTCTCGAGTCAATTCCATTTTCTCAACGACTAAACAAGTTTGACAATAAGACCGAGAATCTTTTTTTTAAATAAATAAATGGTATTCGATTTTTAAAACCAAGGAGTTTTCAATTAAAAAGATTTTAATATGACAGGAACTGTGGAAATATTCCATTCCCGCTACTTTTAGTGCAGCCTATGTACATTGGCTGCTAAAAAGTTTGTTTTCGTTAGCCAAAGAAGTTTCAATTCAAATATTTTCCGGTGAAATTCAAGTTTTATAAGATATAAGTCACCCAGGTACTTATTTCTTATAACTCTTGAACAAAAGCCAAAGTAACTTTGCCAAGTAATATTCATGAACGAAGTTCCTGAGAAGTTTTATGACAATCGCGGAACTTATCGCAACTACAGAAGACTCGAAGTCCACTCGTGTCTAACATGTCGGATCATTGGCTCAGTTTGAAATTATCTGGTTAAAGGTGTTAGCGCGTTGAACCATCGTAAAATATATTTAAAATGCATGTATTATGTTAATATTGATTAAATCAATCGATTTGATTTTACGCAAATATAGAATTATTTAATTATTGAGAAAATGGAGAATTTTAGTGTACAGACTCTAATTATTGTTGATAGTGTTTAAGTTTTTTGAAACTATGAAATAAAATATAATATCCACCATATAGCATAATATGTAGTATAATACCATAAAGGCGTATATATTGTTTTATATTCCCGTACCGTTACAGCTTATTCAAAGTCTACTGCTATACACAGGCCTCCCCCATAGACTGCCTCATAGTGGGATATTTGCAAATAGTTGCCACGCTTAGCAGGCGTGGTGGCAACCGAAGTTTTTTACTATTTTAAGTTGTTGATAAAAATAATTTAAATAATCTTGGTTTAACTGCCTTAATCGCCTTTTACGATACCAACGGAAGATTTTTTTATATAGGATAGGGTGACAAACGAGCACACAGGCCACCTGATGGTAAGTGGTTGCTGTGGCCCATAGACATCTACATCTATTCTCGATTACGAATCAAAATGCAGATGTGTTGTCACCCGTGGGGACTAAGATGGAATGCCTCGTTTCCAGTAAAAAGGGTCTCCGGTTCTCTACACTCACCATACGAAACACAGCAGCATTAAGCTACTATTTGACGCTGGTATTCTGTGAGAGCGTGGTCCTTCCCCGGTCGAGCCGACACATTCGTGCTACAATTATACTACCAATATAACTGCAGCATGGCTCTACCACGTATAAATATGGACGTGAAAAAGGTGTCAGAGGTGAGAGAAGTGAAGGCCACCACGTATATGGAGTAGTGTACACCTACACCGTTCTTACACCGCCACTACACGGTCTCGGTTGTTTGGCGACTCTTTAATCACCGTGAAGAAGATTATTACATACTCTAACCAATTAGTTTTAAAACATCATTACTTTTTCTTCTTTATTTCCTCTTACATAATTTAAAATGGGCTGCAGCACAAATGGGTCGGATCGACCGGGGAAGAACGACGCTCTCACACAATACCAATGTGAAATAAAAATGACAGCATATTTCCGTTGTGTTTCGTCTTCTTTATTTCCTCTTACATAATTTAAAATGGGCTGCAGCACAAATGGGTCGGATCGACCGGGGAAGAACGACGCTCTCACACAATACCAATGTGAAATAAAAATGACAGCATATTTCCGTTGTGTTTCGTCTTCTTTATTTCCTCTTACATAATTTAAAATGGGCTGCAGCACAAATGGGTCGGATCGACCGGGGAAGAACGACGCTCTCACACAATACCAATGTGAAATAAAAATGACAGCATATTTCCGTTGTGTTTCGTCTTCTTTATTTCCTCTTACATAATTTAAAATGGGCTGCAGCACAAATGGGTCGGATCGACCGGGGAAGAACGACGCTCTCACACAATACCAATGTGAAATAAAAATGACAGCATATTTCCGTTGTGTTTCGTCTTCTTTATTTCCTCTTACATAATTTAAAATGGGCTGCAGCACAAATGGGTCGGATCGACCGTGGAAGAACGACGCTCTCACACAATACCAATGTGAAATAAAAATGACAGCATATTTCCGTTGTGTTTCGTCTTCTTTATTTCCTCTTACATAATTTAAAATGGGCTGCAGCACAAATGGGTCGGATCGACCGGGGAAGAACGACGCTCTCACACAATACCAATGTGAAATAAAAATGACAGCATATTTCCGTTGTGTTTCGTCTTCTTTATTTCCTCTTACATAATTTAAAATGGGCTGCAGCACAAATGGGTCGGATCGACCGGGGAAGAACGACGCTCTCACACAATACCAATGTGAAATAAAAATGACAGCATATTTCCGTTGTGTTTCGTCTTCTTTATTTCCTCTTACATAATTTAAAATGGGCTGCAGCACAAATGGGTCGGATCGACCGGGGAAGAACGACGCTCTCACACAATACCAATGTGAAATAAAAATGACAGCATATTTCCGTTGTGTTTCGTCTTCTTTATTTCCTCTTACATAATTTAAAATGGGCTGCAGCACAAATGGGTCGGATCGACCGGGGAAGAACGACGCTCTCACACAATACCAATGTGAAATAAAAATGACAGCATATTTCCGTTGTGTTTCGTCTTCTTTATTTCCTCTTACATAATTTAAAATGGGCTGCAGCACAAATGGGTCGGATCGACCGGGGAAGAACGACGCTCTCACACAATACCAATGTGAAATAAAAATGACAGCATATTTCCGTTGTGTTTCGTCTTCTTTATTTCCTCTTACATAATTTAAAATGGGCTGCAGCACAAATGGGTCGGATCGACCGGGGAAGAACGACGCTCTCACACAATACCAATGTGAAATAAAAATGACAGCATATTTCCGTTGTGTTTCGTATGGTGAGTGCAGAAAACCGGAGACCGTTTTACTGGTAACGAGATACTCCGTCTTAATCATCACATGTAAACGTCTATGAACTTCAGTCCCCATTTACCATCCGTTAGACAATGTGCTCGTAATTCAGTTTGTCACCATACTTTTAAAAAATATACGTGCCGATCCATGTGTCTAACAGTTTGCCAGGCATCAATTTAACCTCGACTGTAACTGGTTGTCGGCCGTTACGTTACGGTGATTTTTACGGCTTCCAATAAAAATTTAAGCCAATTGAAAAAAAAAACAATAGAAGCAAAAGGCGTAAGACTCCTGGGGCTGCAATCGCTCCCTATAGAAGAAGTACATGGACCGCAGTAGACTGTTTATGGGTAGGTAAAGGATTCTCGACTGCGAGCGGTTTTAAAATATAAAGCTGGCTATACATGTTGGCCAAGCGAAAGTGAGTACCAACGTATAGACACATCATTTGTCTAGCTTCGCCTTTGCTCATCGTCGCTCGCCTAGCTGGCCAAGGAAGCTGCAGGTAAGCGCCAAAGTGTATACGGTTCGTTTGGAGTACCTTGCCACCACTCGGGATCGCTCGCCACAACTCCTACACTTCGGAACAGTGTCAGTTTTTCATCACAAACCTAAATGTTAGTCGGTCATGTCAGTATGTTCACCTTTTCAAACTTGGCCAACATGTAGACTGTGGCACTCACCTTGTATCAATTTATCTACTCTCTCTCTCTCTCGCGTTGGCTGCGGCTAGGGTTGCCATGTCCTAAAATCGAAAAGGCGGAGAGCTTAGCAGGACATTTTGGTAAAAAGGCCGGACACTCTTAATTTTTGTATAACATGACAATTTTTTTAAACAAAACAATGCTTTTTATCATTTACCATAAAATCTTCTTAAATTCTAACGAAGTAACGATAAATAGAATAAATCAGTTTTATTTATTATTAATCATTCAATATTCATTACAATATTAATTACAATAATTTCAGTATTATGTATGTAAGTACATGAAAAATGTAAAAAGTTGGTCAAATATAAAAAGCCTAACAAAAGCCGTACGGGCCGGACATCTTCTAATTTGGCCGGACACATAACCAAAAAGCCTGACTGTGTCCGGCTTTATCCGGACGCCTGGCAACGCTGTTGGCTCGGCCAACATGTAGTGCCGGATTAACAGTATTCAGTATTGTGTCATACAATTTAAAACACTGAGATTAGGAAAGTCTGTTTCTTAATAAATTTCACAAGGTTCTGAAAAATTGTACAAAACTGATGTTATAAAATTTATCTTCACATTACCTAAGAGCATTAAGAACGCAAACGTTTTTTCGAATTCGCGTTTCACACTGTTAGAAAGGCACCTTAATACAAGCACTAACCTGATTTAGCTCGTTTAACACGTGATACATTCTCGCGTCACAATGACGCCAGCGAGTTTTATCTGTAAAGTTGAGCTATACGTTTGCAGTGGAGCGTGAACAACGGTACTTTTGCTTGGTTCCACCCACATAACATATTTTCGAGTCGATTATGGCACATGCTAACGTAAAAATGACCTTACGCGAACTAGGAATGTTGTATTATAATACAAATGTACATAAACGGAAAATAATGCATTGTAACATCTTGCTTTATATTTAGCTTTTTGAAGTGAAACAATGGCTTTAGAATCGTTGTGATTTGAAACTCGATGAAACAAAAAGCGACTCTAGAAAAAGATAAACATATACATCTATAGGATATTGTCTGCGAGAGAATGAAATATACAATGAAATATACCTACAGCGTTTATTTTATATTTATTTACATAATGATTACATATCTAAACCATACAATTAATCTACTCCTGATGCTCTGCTCTCCTTCTCTGAAGGTCTCACTTCTATCCACGTTAGTTATCTGAATGTTTCACACTACCACTACCACCACTATTTTTTATTAGATTCATTTATTGCAAATTTTTATGATAATGAAAACTGTGAGACCGGCATGTCTTAAAAATAATCCAAGCTGCGAGAAACATGACTCCCGATCAAAGTTATATAGCCCGTTGGTTATCACTGCCTCAGCCTCTTAAAAGAATATGGCATAATCGCATCGTTTCGCGGGTCGGTTGGCGATTGCAAAACTAATCCAATCGTATTCATAATGAAGAAATAATGTTCATTTTTGAAAAAAAAAATGCCTTGGATTAACTTAATTGTAGTAGCTAAATAATTATTTCCTGGTTGTCCGAAATATACAGTTGTTAGAAATTATTTTCAAAATTATTTAAAGATAAGTAATATTACGCAGTAAAGACATTGTGACACAGAGTACAGTATACACATAGAACACAGTCAGCAGCTAGACGTTAATACAAAATAACAACGAAATAAATGGAGTATGTAATCAAACAGCAGGAGTAGCAGGATTAAACGACTCACGCTATTTGTCTGTCTGCGCTGTACTTTATACTACTATGGCACATAATTTACATTAGCGGCACGAGCAATTCGCCGCGCCAAGTACGCCGAGTACCTCGTCGAGTAATTTGTGGACGAATATACGACACGTTTACATAATCGTCTGTAATCTGTATTCATTCAACGTAGATCTTTTAAGCATGGATAACGTGCGTCCGTTTCCACGACTTTACGTCTACTTGATATACGTAGGACTCTTAAAAATATTTATCCCCCCCCCACCTCCACCACCACCATACTATACGTAGCGACGACCTGGTAAGACATGCAGGAAGTCGATGTATGCAGATGGCTTGACGCTTTGTGGCATTCCTTGGGGGGCCTATGTTCAGGAGTAGACTTGTGAAGGGCTGTAATGATGATGGTAATACAATAATTATTTTCATTAATATTCATTTAAAACTGATTTCTAGGACCCCATATCACGGGTTTTCTTCTTGATCAAGTTCTATAAAAATAGTGGATTCGTTACTCCAATACATCACAGTATGTAGGTTTTTTTTAATTATTTTATAAGAAAAGTTTAAAAGGTCACGAGTCAAGTGAATAATTACGAGTATATATAGTTTATACAACGTGCACAAACTTTGGAAAGTTTCAAAAGTGACGTCAAGAAGCATTACCTAACACTTTGTGGTTATTGATAACCAATTCTAGCAACAGATAGTTATTCTGTGTTTTTCTTTTTTTTCCTCTTTGTTTTGTATTTATTTATTATCTATGTATATATATGTATGCGTATATATATATATATATATATATATATATATATATATATATATATATATATATATATATATATATATATACCTATTTATTAATATGTATGTTTATTTTATTATTATTTTTTTATGTATTATTGTGGTATTTTAACAAATATAGTTTAGTTTATTTAGATATTAGAATGTAAGTGTAACATAAAACGCACCATCTCCTACTGTTCTTAATTCCAGTTTCTCCTTAGCCCAAAGGTTGTCTGGAAGATATCGCTCTTTAGCGATAAGACCGCCTTATTGTACATACGTATATATTAAGTTTTCTCTGTAATGTGTTTATTCGTTGTATATGTGTGGTGTACAATAAAGTATATACTACTACTACTACTACTACTACGAGTATGTAAACACTGGCACGAATATACAAGAGCATTCCTTTTACTTATGGTGTGTAGAAGTAAAGAGTACCAACTCCCATTGTAGAATAGTTGAAAAAGTGGCCATCTGTAAGCAGTAAATAACAGTTCAAAAACTGTCAAAAACTCTCCACTACAGCGCTGGAGTAGCTACTGGGATAAAATGAACGTAGCAGTTGTCGACGGTTTGAAGTGTGCTTCTAAACTGCTCAGTAGCTCTAAAATCTAAAATAATTTTATTTAGTAAATATAACCTCAAAAAAGTCGTCTATACCACTAATATTTTTCGGCACGTTCTTTAAAATTTAGCCCGTAGCTTAGTGGCGCCACCCTTATTTAATAGTTTTCATGGACACTTTTTAATACACAGTCTGTGCTCCTTCTACACTCCACACTTTTACTCGGCCCAAAAAACCGTAGATATCATAAAGTGAAAACTGTGTTGCTTTGGGTCCTTCCTTATAACAACTTGAGTATACTAACCGACGTTAAATGAATTTTCTTGTGACGCTGACTGTACATTTTGCTTGACAGATAGCATGGATGCATTTGTTATTGACAAAGGGTATTTTTAGTTATTATGTTCGGAATATGTTATTTAACAATGAAATGATTGTGTGGAACATTTTGTTTTACCCTCACTATCAAGTGCCCCATTTGCTAAGTCCGATTTTTCTTTAAATAAAATTTTTACATAACACATTTAAATCAAAACTTACTTATTCAGAAATGAGATTTGAAATTGTTTCGGACATAAATATCAACATTATCAATTACCGTACGAAAACAAACGAAACATTCTTTTAAAAATAGTGTTAGCAGTTTGAAACTGAAAATGTGCAAGGTTAAATAAGAACTTTCAGATATTCCATCAAAATAACTACTAAATGCGAAGTAAGTAACTATTAATTATAATCGATTTATATAAACCGAAAGTTCTAAATTCTAAATACTCTTTTGCGTAAAGACGTCAAGTTAGACATCAAGAGCCCCACATTTTTCTATTATCTACTACTACAGTGTACAAACGTTAAATATAGGTCAATAACAAAACAAAACCCATTCACATACATCATACGTAATTCCAAGTGACACAACATTATAGAATGAATGCGACCCGTTCTAATTAAGTGTAACAATAGAATGCTTTAATTATTACATACGACACAGTTTTTCTTTTATTAATGATGTGCGTCCGACCCGATTCCTTTGCATAAAAGAGTCTCTTATAAAAAGTCCTCTTGTGTTGACTTATTTTTATACGTAACTTTGCTACTGTATAAAATGTAAATATTCGATATTTACATATATAAGCAATTTGTTCATTTATAATTTATTAATAATTAAATATTAAATATTAAATTTCATTCTTTTGTTCTATGATTTAAATACATAATCTTATCACGGCTCCCATTAGGAGTATATTGAGACCGTGTCGGAAGGCGAGCCTGTTATCCGTCGCACCTTGCTTGCTTGAGGAGAAGAACGAGGCGAGAGATGCCCACCCGCTGGCACTGATGCTGTGATTTTTGTACAAAAGTATTCCCGTGTCTCCAAATTTGCAGCAAAGGATACCTTGCACCTACGACGCGAGTATGCGTAGGCATTTCGCCATGTAACAAAAAGTATTCGCCAAGATCGTCACGCTTGACAAGTGAATTGGTGGGAGCAGTACCTACTCTTTTTCCTCCTGAACTCCTCCTCACACCTTTAAGCTATTTAATAGTTTCCAGCCAGCGTTATGTAATCCTCTCCCAAGGGATGGAATGATGGATTGGATTTAAAAAAAAACATACTTGTTAATAATCCCTTTAAATATTAAAACTTATTCATATCAGCCTAGTACAATAGTGCATTTAAAGTGCAAGCTTCCCCCCCGAACGGGTTCCCGCCTTGTCGTGGCGGGGGGCTTAGTAGCCGTGGCTTGGTCTCCCACGGTGAACAAAGAGGAACCCACGTGGCTGGCCCGAGGTGAAGGGCCGGCCTGAGGTGGCCGCTCCGAGTGGGCTTGGGGAGCCCACTTTGGATGTGTGCTGGTGGACTGCAGCGAGTGGGGACTCGCGCACCCTCTACCGCTGCAGCCGAGGTGGAGTCGCGGAGGAAGAGGAGTGTTGGTATGGCGATGCGCCACTCGCCCTATCCTTCGCGACTCAAACGGGGCCGCACCGTTGATGCGGTGGTGGTGGGGCTGCGGGGGGAGAGGATTGTCGGTATTACGAGGCGCCGCTCTCCCTACCCTCCGCAGCCGAATCTTGGTTTGCGGCGGAGCCATAGACCAGATCCGCCGCTGGGGTCGGGAAGGCTAGTACTTCTAAGTGCTCGTTTTTCCTGGCCCCATGGCCTTTGTGCATCGGACGCGGGGGCGTCTGTTGCACAGACGTAGTTGGAGGCCGTGGAGGAAGGCGCGCCATGTGTTCTGGTGCGCCTTACCTGGGAAGGAGAACGGGGAGGAATTTTCCTCTCCCGAGGAGGTGCTGCCATGGGGCGGCAGGCGCTAGTAGGGCCGCGGATGTGTGCGAAAGCGTTCCCGTAGCCCTGCCAATATGCGACAAAGGTGGAACACCATGGGGTTTTAGTCGGTGCAAGTCCGACATAACCCGTCCTTGCCCCCGCGAGGCGGGTATGCGTAGGCATTTCCCCATGCAAAAAAAAAAAAAAAAGGGATGGAATGATGGATTGGATTTAAAAAAAAACATACTTGTTAATAATCCCTTTAAATATTCCAACTTATTCATATCAGCCTAGTACAATTGTGCATTTAAAGTGCAGGCTTACACTGTCATACTGGCCATCAATTATTCATACTCAAATCCGCAAATCTAAAATTCACAAGCCTATAACTGATAGGCGGACTTATTTCCAAATGATCTAGCTATTACGCATTCGAGATTAATTGTACTGAAACCATATGGATTATTACTTATCGGGAATCAGAACCCAGTTGATTACAGAAATGTATGTCGATTAAGATTATTTTAAAACAATATCATGTGCTTAAAAGAATCTATCATAGCCTTTCGCTATTCGCTTTTAGTTTTCGTATTTCGTAAGTGGTGACTACCGGAAATATCTAATAAAAAAACTATTTTAAAGATTCCGATCTCGTATAAAAGAAGCCCGACAACAGGAAGCAGGAGCTGGGCCCTCCTTTCTGCCAAGGAGGGTCGCGTCCGTATACGGCTTAAAAATCTCTAGTTAGACCGTTAAGCCAGTCCCTAAAAGATGGGGTTTAGTGGGTAAAAGTCTCCACATAACCACGCAGCCGGCTGCGAGGTATGCTATGAGCATCCCCACCTCCCTCCCCTGATTTCCGGAGGGTTGCCCATATTTGCTTCGGGCGCAAAAAAAAAAGGAAGCAGGAGAGAGTTGCAAGACGTCTGCTACTGCCATTGTCATCGCTAGCGTGACGATTACGCCAAATATTCCTTTCATGTTCATTGAGGACTGTTATGAACTGATGAGTCCATGAAGAGAGCATGTAACGGTATTTTTACTATGAGAAGTTTTGATAGTAAAAATACCAATTCATAATCTATGTAGACTTCTGCTATCACCCCTCTTATTGTGCGGGGCACTTCGGTACCATAAGAGAAATCTCCTTGGCACAGTCTAGATCTAGATAAACAATGGAAAATTACTTATAGTTTTTTACATCTAAGTGAGGGAGAGCAGCATTACAATTCAGTGTGAGTCATATTTTCCACGGGACTTCTTTAAAGAAGCAGACTTTAGTTTAAAAGTGAGATTAATTATAAACTATTTTTATAAGACGAATAGTGTGAGTGATAATACAAGGGTAATAAAAAAGAATAAATGGCAAGAGGCGAATACAATTATCCTTTGTCTTTTTATTACCAATGGGAATAGTAATATCAATAGAATTTTAATAACAGTGCTGTGAACTCAATAAAAATCATTCCCATAACAATTTTATTTATAGAAGTTATTACTTTAATATATAAAAATGAAATACCTAGTATGTATTTTAAATAATTTGTTTAATTTTCATGCATGTGTTGACATAACACTCATCGGATTATGGATACATTTTAATGAATTGATATGTGGCGGCCATGGTGGTTTCAGACAAAAAAATATTTCTTTGTTTTTTTTTTATAGAATAGGTAAGGGTGAAAGGTGAGCACATCGTTTACCTGATGGTAAGTGGGTGCTGCTACCCAATCTGATATACCATCTATCTTCAATTAAATATCATCGTCAATTAGAATCAAAATGCAGATGCATTCTCAAAAAAAAATAATTAAACGCTAACCATTTCTACACAGTCGGTTATGCAGATGATCTGACAATACTGGTCTCTGGTAAGACAGCAAGCATTGTGTGCGACCTGACCCAAGCGGCTCTCCGTATTGTGGAGAGATGGTGCAGGGAATATAACCTAACCGTTAATCCAAATAAAACGGTTATAGTAATGTTCACAGAAAAAGAAAAACGAATACTGAATAACTATCATCTTCCAAGTCTTTTGAGCACAAAACTCCAGCTTTCCTCCGAGGTAAAATACCTAGGTCTTACCTGGGATAGTAAACTTAACTGGAACAAACACATAGAAAACAAAATCAGCAAAGCTAGTTTAACTTTCTGGCAATGCAGAAACATGATTGGCAAACGATGGGGTGTAACGCCAAAAATATACTGTGGCTGTACAAAACTGTAATTCGGCCCATGATCACATAAGGCTATCTGGTATGGTGGACCAAAACCAATGAAGCCACCACTATACAAAAGCTTCAGCGTTACCAGAGATTAGCTTGTATGGCTGCCACGGGCTGCATAAGGACTACACCAACAGCAGCTTTGGAGGCTATGCTGGAGCTAACACCGCTTCATCTACATATACAACAAGAAGCAACTTTAGCTGCCATTAGACTCAAGACCCTAAATCTTTTAAGTAAGAGTTTAAAAAATTCCTATCTTACAAGCCACGTATGATAGGATCCCAAAACAATTTGTATTCCATAAGAAGTACAGGATACAATTGAAGGAAACTGACAATCTGGGAGGATTGGATCCAAGAGAGCTCAAAGTTTTCACGGATGGCTCTAAGACAAATGAAGGCTTTCTCTGAAGACCTTAATATCCACATATGCACACCGCTGGGTACCCACAAAACAATCTTCCAGGCTGAATGCATGGGTATCATCCAAGCGGCCATAGCAATAGATGCTAGGAAGGTGAAAGACTTCTCCATCAGAATACTGACCGACAGTATGGCGGTACTACAAGCTCTGAGTTGCAATGTGACGAACTCGGGACTGATATACGAGTGCCATCAACGATTGAATGAGGTATGTAAGCACAACAATGTGACTCTGCAATGGATCAAGGGACACAGTGGATCTAGATGCAACGATGCAGCACATGAACTGGCCAGAAGGGGATCGGCCCTAGCAACTATAAGGCCGGAACCAATAATACCAATCCCCTTTGGCTACGTTCGTTTACTGGTATGTAGATTCTTCAATAATTTAAAAGATTTTAAGAAAAACCGGCGACGAGGTTCGCCACCCGTCACGTTCTGTCTCCCGGAGGGGCGAAAAGTGGATTGCGGAAGCCCGTCTGGCTACGCTGAATGTATGTGGAGCAATGAATGATAAGATGGATGAAGTATGCGAAATGATGAATGACAGAGGAATAGATGTGTTATGTGTAAATGAGACGAAACGAAAGGGAAAGGATGCCACTGCACATGGCACGTATACCGCGTATTGGTCTGGTGTAGACGAGACCGAACGGGCACGCCAGGGAGTCGGTTTCATCCTTTCAGAAAGAATGGGTCAATGTGTGAAAGAGTATGAATGTGTAAGCCCGAGGCTGCTATTGATACGAATGAAAGTGGGCTTAAAGAAGCTGTTCTTGCTAGGGGTGTACGCCCCAGACATGTCTAAGCCCACTTACATCCGAGAGCAGTTTTGGGACATGGTAAGGATGGTGTTGACAAAATGTAAGGAAAATGAAAATATTATTATGTTAGGAGACTTTAATGGAAGGGTTGGGGTGAAGAGGTCTGGTTATGAAAGGATACTGGGAACGTTTGGTGATGAAAGTATAAATGAGAATAGTGAAGACCTCCTCACCGTATGTGTTGAAAAGAATCTCTTTGTAACGAATACTTTTTTTCGTCATAAGAAGATTCACATGTATACATGGGAAAGAGGTGATGATAGAAGCATGATAGATTTCGTAATTGTGGATGAAAAAATGAGGAGCGCAGTCGTAGATACAAGGGTTTACCGGGGGTCCAAAGTAGGGACGGATCATTACTTGGTCTTATGTCGTATTAATGGTCTTTTCAAGCGTTGGCGGCATCGGACATCTGTCTACCACTGCGTTACAGCGTATAAGAATAGAGAAGTTACAAGATGAAGATGTGAAAGAGAAGTATAAATGTAGACTGAGAGAAAATATTAGGTGTTTGAATGAGTTTTGTATGAATGATTTAGACTTGAATACTGTGTGGGATAATATTAAGAAAGGTTTGGTGGATACAGCCACCGAAGTATGTGGTGTAAGTAAGAGAACAAATGAAAGGAAAAGGAATACGTTGTGGTGGGATGATGAGGTGCGGGTGGAAGTTGAATCAAAGAAGAAAGCATGGTTAGATTTACTAGCAACTAAAACTGGTAATTCTGGTGGTATGAATGATGAGATTGAAAGAAAAAAGACAGAATTTAGACGTCTAAATAAGAGAGTAAAAAAAGTAGTTGAAAGGAAAAAGAAAGAAAGAACGGATAAGAATGATAGAAGGATATCTGATAATTTCCAGGCTAATATAAAAATGTTCTGGAAATTCGTAAGAACTGCCAGGGGAAATACAAAACAGCCTATAATTAATGCTATAAGAGACGAGAATGGATGTATTCTGAATGATGAAGTTTCGAATTTAAACAGATGGAAGGAATACTTTGAAAGCGTGTTTATGAGTGAAGAGTCGTCTGAATTAAATGAACAATAAATTCCGAAAGAAGTGGAAAGGGGTATGGAGATAAGTGTAGATGAAATAATGAAAGCAATGAAAAGCATGAAAGCAGGTAAGGCAGCTCGATATGATAGAGTATCACTCGAGATGCTAAGGGCTGGAGAGGGAGTGGTGCCAGGCCTGCTGTACACCTTGTTTAATTTATGTTGGGAATTAAAACGGGTACCGGATGACTGGTGTAAAGCAGTTATAGTACAAATATATAAAGGAAAAGGGTCACAGCAGGACTGCAAAAACTATATCGCGGTACATGGGAGTTATGAAAGAAACTGATGGAAAAATTTGGGATGTGCAAGCGGGTTTTAGAAAGGGAATGGGGTATACAGATCAAGTCTTTTCCATGCGCATGATTGCGGAGAAGTTTTTGGCTAAAAACCAGAAAGTTTTGTGCGTTCATGGACTTGGAAAAGGCTTATGACAGAGTGGACAGGAGTGTGTTATGGCAAACACTGAACTCATATGAATTGAGCGCTGTTTTGATACAGGCATTGAGGTCTCTGTATAGGGATTCTAGTGTTTGTGTCAGGATCAATGGGGTCTACTCGGACTGGTTTGGCATCCGAAAGGGTGTCAGACAGGGCTGTGTCTTCCCCTTGGCTGTTCAACCTATTTATGGACAGGTGTTTGCAAACTTTGAAAGATGAAGAATGTGGGTTAAGAATGGGCGAGTTAATCGTCAAATGTCTTTTGTATGCCGATGATCAAGTCATATTTGCGTCATCGGCGGCTGAGTTGCAAATGATGGTTACTTTAATGAACTGGGAATTAAAAGAAAGGGGAATGAAAGTGAACGCAAGTAAGACGAAAGTGATGGTTTTTGAAAGAGAAGAAAGCAAAACGGTGTGTGAAATAAGAACAGAAGGAGAGTTAATTGAGCAAGTGGATGAGTTTGTGTATTTGGGATTAACAGGAGAAAACATCAGGTAGAGTGAATGGGGCACTACACTCTATTATGAAGAACCAGAATGTGTCAAAAAAGGCACGTATGGTAATTCATAATGCTGTGTTAGTCCCTACTTTAATGTATGGTAGTGAAAGCTGGGTGTGGCAGAAGAAGCACGAAAGTAGAATAAATTCTGTAAAAATGCGGTCTTTAAGGAGTATGCTAGGGTTGAATCTGAATGACAGGGTGAGAAATTGCATGATAAGAGATAAATGTGGTATGCAAGATGATGTTGTGACCAGGATTAAGAAAGGAATGCTTCGGTGGTTTGGTCATGTAGAAAGAATGAATGAGGAAAGAGTGACAAAACAAATTTATATTGCAGATGTGAACGGCAGAGTCGGGAAGGGACGCCCTAGAAAAAAGTTTATCGACCAAATTGGCGATATTTTGAAAATGGGCCACGTTAAAAGTACCCTTAAACGACGAGCATGTATGCGTAGATATATGGATGTAAAGGAGGCGAAAGAGGTATGTCAGGATCGTGTCAAATGGAAGTCCGTGGTCTCTGCCTACCCCTCTGGGTGACAGGCGTGAGTGTTTATGCTTATGCTTTATGCTTCAATAATTTACACGCTCAGCTTTGGAAAAATTTTGTAGACCGTAGACAAGCTAGGGAGGCCCTATCTGAAATAAACAGTCGTCTAACCAAGGTTCTAATGAGACTAAACAAGCCACAGATCAGGATAGTAACAAGTGCTATCACAGGACATAGCTCTTTTAACAAACATTTGTCCACCATAGGTGTTACTGATAGCCCCTGTGCAGGGCATGCATGGGAGAGGAAGAAACGGCGGCTCACGTGTTGCTGACATGTCCAGAAGTCGCTTCATACAGGGCTAAACATCTCGGCACGCCGGGATCGTTTCCCGAAGTTGCTTGCAACATCAAGGGACTGCTGAGCTTCTTCGGGGAGATATCATGGCTCGAATAACCATATTATTCCTGCCCACACGCAAAATACGCGCTTAGACGTGGAGTTGCAGAAAACAGCCCATCGTAAACTAAACTAAACTAAACCAAGATGCGTTCTCCCCTGAAGACTAAGATGGAATGTTTCGTTACTAATAAAATGCGTCTCCAATTCTGTACTCATTACCATTATTCAGATGTTTCAAGCTGGTGTTCGGAGACAGCGTGGGGCGAGTCTCTGACATGTTGTTTGTTCATCTTCTATGCATTCCTAAACCATTCATTCAATTACGACGCAACTTCAGTGAGTTGTTGTGTGCGCATCCGCGAAGTTTTCTGATAAAAAAGAGACCTTGCAACGCACAACAGTGCTTTGCAAAGTCTCATCTTTGCACAGTTTGTAGGAACGTAAAAGATTCATTCAAGAAAAGAACACACTAAAAATACCTCTCTAAGGCCCAATCTGATACAGTTCACGCCTGTGAGATGCACCCAACTGATGCTTTGAAGCGTTCTCAGGAATTAATTCTAAGAAATACCTCCTATTATTATTATTGATTTACCCAAAGTATACCCTCTGGTTTGTAAACACAGATACCACCAAGCTGGAACCAGTATGTGAAATATTGTTTCAGTCGTTTTAGACGGTCTTTTTTGCTATCAGAAGGTGTGAAACTTGCCAGTGCGTTTTCCGTCAATCAGCAGGGCAGCTGTAGGCATTTAAAAATAAATTCGCATGTTTCTCATCACATCCCTCAAAAGAAGAACTAATAAAAAGTCTATTAAGATGACAAAACTTAATGGTAATCAAAAGTAAAATTGTGAAAAAATGAGCCAGAGTACTCATTGAGAAATAACGTAAATTAATAATAAAAATATCAGTAGCTTTAATAGCCCTTTTTAAGTATAGTTTGTTTACTAAGATAATATCAGTACAGCCGGAGGCGCACTTATTATTTAGCTTTTATTTTATTACTTTTTACTGTTTGTTAAAAAAATGTTTTCTAATAAAATACGAATATATAAAACAAAAACAATTTAGGTAGCAAAGAAAATATGAGTAGGTCAAAGCTTTAAATAGTTAGATGCGCCCTTACCATAGTGTGACCACTGCTAAATATGTTTATTCTCAAATGAGTGAGCTCGCTCATTTGCAATCGGTGCTCATCTCATTTGTGCCCGGTGACAGCCAGATGTTGCACATTGAACCTAACGCGCTGATTTCACCAAAAAAAACTCTCAGAATGCCTTAGTGTGCCTTTCGAATGTGCAATAATAATTCTAGACACACAAATAAAGCTCAAGGCGTAACATTTCACTCGTTAGTATCTATATTTTATTAAATATTGAATTTATTTTATTCCAATGTCAGAAAATACCAGGAAATAATTATAGGCAAACGGAAACCGTGCGACAGAGAAATTAGTATACAAAATTTCCGTAAGATAATAAGAGATGACACTATTGTTTCAGTACTCTTCTAATAACCAATTTAGTTATCTAACCACTGTACCAAGGAAGCGGTTTACAAAGGGATCATCCATAAATAAAGGTGGGCGAAACTGTTATATTTTTCTAATTCGTTATGTTGTTGTAATATATTTTTCTAACTGTTGTTTTAAACTGTTATAATATATTATAACAGTTTCAAATATTACATTGTACACGCCATTAGTTCAGGCTGTGTTAGCGTTTTGTATTGTTGTATGTTGTTATAACGATTATAAATATTATGATGAAAGATTATAACTATTACAAATATTATAAATATTAAAGGATTATAAGTATTACATGATGACAAAAAATATTTTTAAGTTGCATCAGCATCATTTGAGTGTTTCATGTATTAAAAGAGAATCATTTAAAATATGTGTGTTAAGTTCAATGAACTTCCCTTCCTACTTTTTACAAGCTTAGGACTGTCTGAATGTATGTTAAGCTGTGTAATTATTGTATCTGTTATAATTATTTACTCATATTTTCAAAAATTTTAAGAAAAATAACTCATTCAGGCGTAGTTAGAAGCTCATTGATGTTATGTACATTTTGATTGGATTTTCACATTATTTACACTGTGGTCAAAGTTTTAGTTATCTACAATTATTTTCATTTTTTCAGTTACTATTCAAAAACATTATTTGGTTTACTTTTGTCGACGTAAGCCTTGTGCGTCTATCCGATGTTAAATCCGAACGGCAAAACTCTTCATACACTCCTACGTGTCTTTGCTTAAGGTGAAGATTTAAATTTGTAATTGTACTTTTGAAAGTTAAAGTTTTTCACACTGATTTTTTTTCGTCCACACTTTGGACTATAAATTAGTTCCAAATGGCTGCGCTACGCTGACGGGACATTATTATACACTTTTACATACAACACGCTAAATCCTATCTATATTACACAAAATATTTAAAATTACTTTAGGAATAAAACTTAACGAAAAATAAACAAAAACAACAATAGTTTTTTCACGTAATATGGGGACCTGCTATCAAAACATTACGTATATAATTTAACAGATAACAGTATCATTATCATTTTAGCTAGACAGCTAACTGAACACTAATAACTCTATTACAACAGCCAAAAATTAAATAACAGGCACAACAGGCAACAGCTAGCAATGAAGGAAATAATATATTTTTATTTACCATTATAATTTAGTGTTAGTAAAATAAGCTCTTATTAAGTTAGCTTAGAGTTTAAATTAGTGTAAACTATATGCAACCCTTGTGGCATAATGAATGTAGTATTTTATTGACTCCCATTGATGTGCCGCATCTGGGCCGACGGCTGGACCGTAAACGTAATCAGATGACGCTTTTTAAGGATAATGAATATATTATAACAGTCAATGGTTCATTATTCTAATGTGTTGTAAGATTACAGATATATAATGAAATATATTATCTGTTGTATGTTATAACGCCCAACTTCATCCATAAATAGACATAAAGCGACGGAAATGCCGTGATAGACAGAGAAAGTAGTATACTCAATTTCCGTAAGATAATAAGAGACGACACTATTGCATTAGTGTCTTGCAAAGGCACAAATTCAAAAATAATGCAAAAGTTTTTCAACGTGAAGGCGCCATCTATTTAAATCTTTGGAGTAGGAAGGTAAAAGTAAACTAAAGTAAAATAAACTTTATTCTTTATCAGGTAGTGCTATTTTGTGTCAATGAACTTGAATAATGATGCCAATATGGATATACCCCGGGATAACCGGGAATAATTTTCTGAATGTCGACGTATTAAATTAAGTAACTTCAACTGCTTAAGATATCATGAGTACGCACATTGACAAATCAAACTACTTATTTCCGGTAAAAGTTGGTCCCGCGCGGTTTTGTTTGTCATATTACTATAAAAATATAGTCAATAGTGAATAGGCGGGATCTGATAGCTTGATATGTCGTCATGCCTTCAACTCCAACTACTTTTCAAATGCTCGTCAATGTTACAAATCGTAAGAAATCACCTTATCTGTAGTTAGATCTTGACCGCAATTGATTAAATTTTTTCTGTGTTTGAATGGGTCCTTAGAGTTAGGTTTAGTTCAGGGCAGATTGCTAGTTAATGCAAAAAAATTTAAGTAAATAAAAATTTCAATATCCAATAATCTATGTAAATTTTACTTATTTCTTTGCTTTAAAAGATTCTGACTTAAATCTGAAAAAAAAAAAAGATATACCGAAAAAACTTATAGACGATCTTTGCATACATGTGACGTGATATATAAATAGTTTTCAATAAAAAGAAATCATTCGTTTTTAAACACCAGTATATTTGATGTTAAGTGATAAGCTTAACAAAGTGAAAGTGTCAGACAATGTTGGTATTATTTTGCAATGACCTCAATACTTTACTTGACAAACTACACATTATATGGTTATCTGATGTAAAGGGCTGTGTATATGGAATGTGGATATCATATTATTGTGTGTTAGCATATTGTATGTGCTGTTATGAAATAACATTTGAAAGGCAAATAAAACCTTGTAACTGGATCCATCACATGCTCTTCTCAACATCTTGTGGTAATCATAAGGATAGGATGTAACTTAGGGAAATACCAGGATGTACTATCAAGAAAGGAAAAATTTAATATATTAAGCATTTCAATCTCTGATCAATAAAAAATATAGACAGAGTGCTGTCAAGTAAATGTGAACCCATTTTTTATATGGGGTTTTCAATTGAGAAAATCCATATAATTAGTTTAATATGCTACTTGGAATCTGCAATGTAATGAAGAAAACATTTTAGAGGTATTTTACCGACCAAACATTTTTTATGTTACATAGAGCTGCACATTGACTGCACAGACTTATAGGCACTGTGAATATACATCGGAATATTTTTATGTTATATAGAGCTGCACATTGACTGCACAGACTTATAGGCACTGTGAATATACATCGGAATATTTTTATGTTATATAGAGCTGCACATTGACTGCACAGACTTATAGGCACTGTGAATATACATCGGAATATTTTTATGTTACATAGAGCTGCACATTGACTGCACAGACTTATAGGCACTGTGAATATACATCGGAATATTTTAATGTTACATAGAGCTGCACATTGACTGCACAGACTTATAGGCACTGTGAATATACATCGGAATATTTTTATGTTACATAGAGCTGAACATTGACTGCACAGACTTATACGGCACTGTGAATATACATCTGAATATTTTTATGTTACATAGAGCTGCACATTGGACTGCACAGACTTATAGGCACTGTGAATATACATCGGAATATTTTTATGTTACATAGAGCTGCACATTGACTGCACAGACTTATAGGCACTGTGAATATACATTGGAATATTTTTAAAGTACATCCAAAATTATTTTTAATGAACATGAAACAACTTGTTATAATTTAAAACAACATTGGATGGCCATCGGCAACCCCATAGATTGCCTCATAAGGGAAATATATGGGATAGTTGCCATGCTTTCTTTTTGCTTTTTTTCATAACACCTGCCATGTGATATACATCCATCTATAACAGCCTATAAAAGTCCACAGCTGAACATAGACCTCTGCCATAGATTGCCATATAATTTTTTTTATTTATTTGTTTATTTATTATTTATTTGGAAAACTTACAGCTAATTTACAAAAATAATATAATTATAACAAAAATGAAGGCCATACAGACTATACACTTTATAATAAACATGATTGTGTCAAAACAGATATGTACAAGTATATGGCAAGTAACAGTACACTATCGAGTAGAAAAGAAATAGTTAGAAAGTGATCGCCTAAGTTTGGGAACACTGGAATGAAATAAGTCAATATCCACGTTGTGAATATGTGCTGTAGCATTAAAAGATTTGCATGATCGAATAATAAGTTTGAGAATAATAAGAGTTTTGTATATAATTACTTTTCACATATGGTACCAATAAAAGTGTAGGTTTCCGCAAGTTAGATGATGAGGTACGTAAACCTATTTTACCCAGTAGTTCGGGGCAATCAACAACACCATTAACAATTTTAGAGAGGAAAGAGAGATCTGCAATATTTCTTCGCTCATATAAAGGTAAGATATAAAAAATTTTACATCGAAGAGTATAGTTGGGTATAAACTTTTTTGATTTAAATTGAAGAAAACGCAAAAATCTTTTTTGTATGCGCTCTATCCTATCAACATATACATTATATTTAGGATTCCAAATTTCAGAGGCATATTCCAAGTGGCTGCGTATAAAAGCGCAATAATGAATTTTGAAAGTTTTTATACTTTTAAAATCTGCCGATAATCTTAATATAAAACCTAGCGCTTTGTTAGCCTTTGTAACAATATAATCAACGTGATTTTCAAACAGCAATTTTGAGTCAAAGGTAACACCTAGATCTCTGATAGTGCTGGTTCTATTTAGAGCAGTATATTTATAATTATATATTATAGGATTAGGTTTACAAGTAAATGAGCAGATAAAACATTTAGATCAAGTTTATTGTTAAAACAATACGCTTCTAAATTATAGAGATCTTTTTGAAGGCTAGAACAACTTTCCAAATCTGTAATAGGACATAAGATTTTCATATCGTCAGCGTAAAGAATAATCTTGGAACTTTTAAAACACGTATCGATATCATTGATAAAAATTAAGAAGAGCAAAGGACCTAATATGGATCCTTGCGGTACGCCAGACGATATATGTATTGTAGAGGAACGATATCCACCTAGGACGACAGATTGACTTCGATTTCTGATATATGACGTAAACCATCTGAACAAATCACCTCTGATACCCATTGTAAGGAGTTTACGTAAAAGAATTAAATGATCAATTCTGTCGAATGCTTTGCAGTAGTCTGTATATACTACGTCAACTTGTGCTGGTTTGGACATAAAGCTAGTTAGATAGTCGGAACAAATAATAAGGTTTGACACGGTGGATCTGTTTTTTAAGAAACCATGTTGATTTTCACTAAATGTGTGACGAAGAGAAGAGTACACCGTAAGAGTAAATTATTTTTTCAAGCACTTTAGCAAATAGACAGAGCTTAGAAATGGGACGATAATTTTGTACCTCATTCTTAGGTCCTTTTTTATGTACTGGAGTAATAAACACATTTTTCCAAATATTTAGAAACATGCCCTCCTTTAAAGAACGGCGGTACAGGATGCTCAGAGGCAAAGTAAGGGAGCCCGCACAATGTATGATGAAGATCGCCGGCATACCGTCTGGTTCAGCTGATTTGTGCGGGTCGATAGTCTTTAAAAGTCTGGATACCTCGGCTTCTTTCACTTCGATGGAATTGATATCGACAGGAGATTGATCAATTTTCGTGTCAATAATATTAAAGTTGGTTGTGTCAGAATTGTGAAGAAAATTAGACTTAAAAAACTGATTATAGAAATCACAAATTACTTCACCTTTCCTTGAAGAATATTGACCCAATTTCATACTAGAAGGATATGAATTTGGAGATTTTTTACTCTTGACAAAGTTCCAGAAGGCTTTCGGTGATTTGCTTATTTTATTTTCTATATTGCGAATGTAAGCTTCATACATTCTTTTTTCAAGAACCTTACCACGTTCCCTTAATAAAATAAAAGAATCAAGATTGGAAGTGTTTCTATATTTCTTATACTTAGAGTGGTACTTCATTTTTTCTTTTAAGATTTTAATCAGAGGGGTTTTATACCAAGGAGGAAATCTGGAAGTTGGTTTAACAGTTTTGCAAGGGACATGTGCATTGATTAACATTTTTAACTTATCATTCAATAAGAGTACAGCCTCCTCTAAAGTACCAATTCTAAGGCAGTTGGACCAGTCAAGTTGGTGCCTTATTTTAGTGTAGTCTGCTAAATTATACAGGAATTTAGTTCTGGTTTGCGGTGAAAGCATATGCTAGTGGATCAAATCAACGGATATACATAATGCCACGTGATGATGATCTTCCGACACCAAAGGGTCCAGACATTTATGTACATCTATAAAGTTATTGCGGAAAATTAAATCCAGAATTCTGTTGTTACAGTTTAGTTGACTATTATACTGATATAAGGAACATAAACTGAGAGTATCAAAAAAGTCCGACTAAATGGGACCTTGAATATTAGAGGGGCATTGAAATTTCCCATCGTCAGCTGGCTGCCATATTATATTTGGCAAATTAAAATCGCCTAGAATTAAAAAACCGTCTGTCAAATTACTTAACACAGTCTCATTTAATTTAATGTAGAAACATTTTAATTGCTGTAATAAAGAATTACCTAAGTTTTGAGAGCACATATAAACAACACAAATATTTAATTTGCAACACATATTAGTTGATGCATGCTTTAGGGCCAGAGTAATGCATATATCCTCCGCTGTTGAACACCATTCACTGCATTCAAAAACTAAAGTAAGGGAAGAATTTTGCCATAGTTGCACCGTTTGGTAGACAGATTGGCAACAACAGTTTTTTATTAGTTATTATCGGGAAGGAAAAATAATTAAATGACATTTTCTACTTTCATTGTTTCCTAACTTTGATTTTATTTATTTACTTATATTTTATTTTAGTAATAATTCATAAACAACATTTACAATTATAAATATATTTAATATTAGCTTATACTACAAAATTTAAAAATTATCAATACAAATATATGCATCTGAGAGACAAATGTTTATTAATAGTGTAATATTGTAGTGTGTTTATTAATCTGGGGTTAAATGAAATAAGTACCATGCATTTACTCAATTTTCAGTCTTGCATTTCCAAAGTAGGTCATGCATAAACACAACAGTTATTAATTTTGTATACTTAAGTGAAAGAAAAACATGAACCTACTGCTTGTGAACTTATGATTTATTGGACACATTTTTGGACAACACCAGGTTTAAAACAAAAATATTAACTTCTTTTAAATGCATATCAAAGCATGTTATGGGATAAATTTTATTTATATTTATGTATGGAAACCTACCCTTAGATTTTTCAGCAATAATTTATTGATCATTCATATAAAAACAACAAACAAGAATCAGCTATTGTTATATTTAATGTTTACATGTTGTGATTTAAGGAAGAGATGAGAATTTATTGTTTTTACATTGAGACTGTGATGAGTATTCAGTCTTTCAGTTTTAATTTTTACATTTGCTTTTAACTATTTGAAAGACTAAGTGAAGATAACAGTCACATTGAAGGTTGAGTAACTAAACTTTCACTTAGCAAGTTTACTTTCAACTTTAAAACTCACTTACTAAATAATACTTCATAGAAAAACCTTATAATCGAAAAACTAAAATCGTAAAACCTACATTCAATATACTTAAAGGAAATTTAAAAAAAATTACCACTAGCTCGCGTTATTCAAGCAATACTTCCTCGATATCAAGTGCAAACAACTTTCGCCGCGTAGCATACTGGGCCTGTGTGTAAGGACCCGGCGCATACGCCGCGCCAAATTTGCAAAACGCCATACCTAATTGCTAAAATTATTCAAATGCGCCACGTATAATTAATTTCTTTCATTTTATCATACATAATCTACAAAATTGCAACTATGAACATGCAATCACGTTGCATCATTGAAGGCAAATAGTTACAAAAGTATAATATTTAAACAACTAAAACAGCTAATGATTCATAATTCAAAGAATGTTTTTTACTGTTCAAAGGACGTACAAAAAAAGGAAATACTCACCGATATGTTTATCGTACGAATCCCAAACAATATATAAACTGTCACTCACACGTTATACACAAACACTTGATTTATTCACCTCTTGACATCTGACATGGTTTAAAGAAATCAATAAAAAACACAATTATATTTCACCAATATCGTAGAAGTAAAATGGTTAGAATAAAAATAATACGATATAACAAAAGTTGTGCAAAACGATCGTAAAATAACGATACAAAACATAAACAGCTGCCTACTTTGACAGCACCGTCCAGTAAACTGAAACTGACATCTGACAATTGAAATTGTTACTGTGCTGCCAACTGCGAAACTACTTTCGCCTTCCTCTTGCCAATATAAAAATTTAAAGAGCTAAATCATAGATACAATTAATACTCCATATCTACAAGCGAAACGGAGCAAAACGAGTTATAAAATCACAAACATGCTTGAAATAAATATTTTATATCCGTAATGAAATATGATCTATGTATATAACCTTTTCGTAATGCCATAATAAACAGACCAATGGCAGGCCTCTGTCACCCTTGCTACGTGAATGAAATAATTACCTACAATCGCGAGGCGCCCTGAGCCGAGCTTCATACGCAGTCGGGGCTAGCGCGTTGTAGGCGATGGAATGTTAAAGTTTTTTAAAGCTGTTGTACGTTAATAGTTTTTTTGTAAATAGTTTTTGTTTAATGTTTAATATATTTAATTGTAGGATAAAATAGTTTGAAAAAGTTTGTAATGTAATGTAACTTAAAAATTATTATATTCATAATATATAGTACCTGAATGACCGAGCTTTGCTCGGATTTAATTAAAGAAATTTATGCAATTAGTTTTATTAAAATTTTCGTATTTTTAAAAAATACTAAAAAAAGGGCTCGAAATAATAGATTTTCTCACAAAAGAAGGGAACTTGAAAAAAAAGGAAAAAAGAGTCGAACCGAAGACAGGACACGAACCAAGGCATTACGATTTCGCGACCGCTCGATATCCACTTGAGCTATTACGATCATTAACACAATGTTAAAATTTACCTTCTTATATTGTAGCAGTTTTTCATTGCCTGAAAACACGGACAAAAAGTTTTTTTAAAAATAAATCCTAGCTAGATCGATTTATTGCCCCCGAAACTCTCTGGACACAAAATTTTATGAAAATCGTTGGAGCAAAATATACAAGAATTGCTCGTTTAAAGGTATAGGATAAAACCTATTTAAGACCAACAAAAAGTTTCGGGTATATCACTATTTAAGTTACCGAAGGATTTTAGTAAGAAGATAGATGGTAAATTTATTTTTTTTTTTTTGATAGATAGGTACTTACAGCAAAAAAGAATTATGTAATAATTTATCTGCAGTAGTAGCGCAGTGGAAGCGCTCTGCTGGGCCTATATCCCACAGAGGTGCGTGGATCGTAAACACGCTCTGTTGCTAATACGTGGTAGAGCCACGCTGCAGCTATATTATTGTTGTAGCATGAATGGGTCGGTTCGACCGGGAAGGACCACGCTCTCACAGAATACCATCGTAAAATAGCAACTTAATGTTGCTGTGTTTCGTATGGTGAGTGTAGAGAACCGGAGACCCGTTTTACTGGAATCGAGGCATTCCATCTTAGTCCTCAAGGGTGATAACGCATCTGCATTTTAATTCTTAATCGAAGTTAAATGTAAATGTCTATGGGCCACAGCATCCACTTACCACCAGGTGGACTGTGTGCTCGTTTGTCACCAAATTTGTAAAAAAATAATAATACCGAAGTACTTTATTACAAAACTTAGTAGAAATTTACTTTACTATCCAAGTATATACTTACATACTTATACTTTTGGTATATGGTATATAATATTTTAATTTATGATAACACAAAATACTAAAATTAATACTTTATTTAGTAACATGATTTAACTATTTAGAATACGATCACATTTCTGTTAGGAATCGTTATTCAGGTTTATTTGTTGTTTACACTATCTACCTGTTTCTTCCAAGCCAGGCATCGCGATTCCCGACGAATGTCCTAGCAAGTTGCATGCGTTGGGTATTGTAGAACTCGCATAGGTGCGAAAATATAGTCAGTCGACCATAGTCAGAATAGGTACTTCACCTAAATAGCTTAATTAACATTTCGCATTTTATTTTTTTTTATTTTTTTTACAGCCGTAAGTAACCACGGAAAATCCGCCATGACGTAGGAAAATTAAAAGATGTAAAGTCGCGTCGCGCGCAGATGTAAAGTCGTGTCGCGCGCAGATGTAAAGTCAAGTCGCGCGCATCGATAAAGTTTTATGTAGCTTGCGTGAGCGATTTATCTAATTGATAATAATTATGTAGGCTACTAAACGTCGGCAAGCAGTCAATATCAAAGGAGTGTAACTTCTGTACGTAGTACTATTATTTATTCTTTGTCAAATGCGTAACTAATAATTAACTTCGGTCGCACAAAGATATAAAATAATCTTATATTATTTTCCTTTACGAAAATGTTATGCTAATGCACATAAGAATTTCTAGCAATTACTTCTGTAACGATTTTCAAATTAATATATTTCATTTAATACTTATTTTGATACCAATATTTAAACGTTGGTAGTACAAAATTGTGCTCAATTATATTAATTTAACTAAATTTTAGTATTTATAAAAACAATTTAATTTCTATGCAAGGTTTTATTTTCCATTTTTCTTATTTTCACTAAATTAATTTTATGCACAGATAGTGTGATGTTGGTACTTGTGCGCACTTATTATATTAACGAATATAACTAGTTACTTACTTGTTAAAATTGGATCGTTATAAAAACAGTTAAATCAAAATCTATTATGGGATTACCATGTAGGTACTGAAATAAATAATAATGTTCGGCCAACAAAAGCTGACCAGGAATTAATTTCTAAACTTTTAGTATGGCATAATTTTAGGCTGTCGAAATTGTCACATTGACGTTTCGTACTTGAGTCATCTTGTATTTACGTAATAGAACTAGAAACATACGTACAATATCTTTGTGTTTACGTGCATCTTATTTTCGTTAGTTCTGTTTAAAACAGTGCCGAAAACAATCAAAAATTCGACGAGAAAGCTTATATTTACTATGATTGACTAATATAAAGACACAAAAAGAGGTTTGAACCAGAAATCTGCAGAGAGAATACGGTGACTGGATTCAGTTTTCACTTTTAGGTTATTTGTTGAATTTCTTTTGAAACATGTTGATATTTCTAGACCTTTTTTAAAAAACTCGCAATATTTTTACGTTGTTCCTATTCACTTTTCAGGAAGTATTAACAACGAGGGGACAAAACTAAAATTGTGGAAACAGTAAAGAAATTGAAAACTCTCGAAAAAAATGAATTTTCGACTCGTTAAATACATTATTTAGAAAAGATATCTCCAATGACAGGTAAATATTCTTGTTAACTCAGAAATTATGGATTTAAAAATCACTTTAAAGGATTTATACATAGGATAATGACATGTGTATGGACGCCTAAATTAAATAATATGCTTTCTTCGTATTGTATTTATTATGGTTTTTGAATTTTATGACTGAGTGTACTAACCAAAACCTTAAAAGTCTCTGAGATTGGTATTATTATACTGTAACATTATTTATTCCCTTCAGATGTAAGTGTGAAGACGCTAAGAAGAATTAAAATTGAAGAGTCTTAAAATCAGAGACAGTGGAATACTCCGGAGAAACTCGGCCACATTCAGCAACAGTCTCCAATTTGGATAATTTCAATATTTCGCTATAAGAAACAAAATAAATGAATTTTATATAGTAAAATTGCAATTACCAACACCAGTGGTGAATCTAGGGCTCCAAAGGGCAAGCCCAAGATATGGTTTTGTTGTTTTTAACAGTTTTATAAGCCGCTTATAGTATCATAAAGTCTTGCACTGGTATGCTTAGGTTTGCGTTTAATTTTGTTAATTATAGGATCCCAAGCAGATGGCAGCACCCATCCATCTTCTCTATTGAAATTTGGATGTTTTTTAATTTCAATAGCCCCGCGTATCATTCTTGGTAGGAATCGGTGTTCTTTTGCGACGATTTGCAGTTTATCAAATCTAATGTAATGGTGGGAACGATCTTGAACATGTTCGCAAGACTGCAGACTTCCCGGAGCGCCGGTGCTTTACGTCAGCTATATGTTCCTTAACACCTGCATCTTGTAGAGGAATATTACAATTGATGGATGGTAAAAATTGAGTAATCTTCCCGACCGGGAAATTTGACATAGTTTGAAACAGTTTTCGAGTTGTTTTATTAGTTGATATTATTGATTGAGCAGTTTGATAAGGCAGGCCGGGCTTTTCGGCTTCTATGGAGGCTTCGCCACTGCCCAATACCGACAAGCCTGCACGATGAGCTGAAGAAAGCAATTGGATTTATGGATCGTTGTGAAACTCCTAGGAAAATTTTACACAAAAACTTCATGTTGAACAGCAGTACAAATTAAGGGATCGTCTTGTTGAAAAAAAACTTGAACCATTCATAATACACGTTGAGAGCAGTAGCAGTAGCAGAGAATAAAGTAATGAAGTTGATTCAATATTATCAACTACTATAACTCCTGTTTATTTTCCTGTTTTGTGTTGATTTTATTGTATCATCACATCGGTGGTCTCTATTCCATTACATAAACTTTTAGTATTAACTTTTTTTAGTTCAACATTTTCGATATAATTTCGTGCCAGGAAAGTTGAGCTGAGAACTTCAATGCACACAGAAGTTAAAAGTGTCATATAACCTTATTACTTCTGGCGTAATAAGATTATTATGATCGTAGTATTAATATGAAAAACTGATGTAAATATGGCATAATATGTCTAGAAAAATAAATTGTATCAACTCCGTTTAAGCAGCGTATATCCAGTGTTGACAGCTCTCGAATTTTCAAATTCCCGCTTTTTTTTTCTTGGACAGCTTTCGTTGGCCAGACTCTATCATGTTTCATAAAGTACTCAGCTATTACCAAAAACTCATTGTAATAGCTGAAGGTTTTGAAATAATGAGTAATTTTATTGTGTTAAATGACAGACAAAATGTATGAAATAATCATCGTCTATTAGAGTTGATTGTTAATTTATTTGCAGGTATGTAGTTACAACTATCAGATACTCAATATTCATAGCTTATTTGAAAATTCACTTTTCCAACGGAAAATCTGGTTACAGGGTTCTTTGCAATCAGAATGCAAAACATTTTACCCGTGTTGAAGAAACGAGAAGATTCTGTAATTGATGCTTATTTATTATATATTTTTCTTGAAGACTAAACAGACTTTATTAATTTTTCTTACCTATATTTAATTTGTCTCCTAAGGGCCAAAATATAGGAGATGAATTTTTTTATGTAAATAGCTACATTACACGACAAGCTTATCTTAGGGGAGCCGCTTGCTCATTTTTGTTGTATAAGCACCTTGAATTTAATGAAATCGTTAATTGTAATTTTACGTTGATGATTGAGCTCATGATCGGCGGTGAAGGAAAACATTTTTAGAAAACCGGCTTGTCTGAAAGGAATAAAAATAAATTTTTGGAAACATGAGAAGTTCGCCAACACGTATTGGGGCAGCCTGGCGAACATTTCCGTGCCCTAAGACCCTCACAGAAATAAAAGGAGGTCTGTGTCCAACAGTGGGACGTATGTAGACTGTAACTTTAACCTTATTCTTACATAGTCCATTCAAAAGTAAAAATTTACTTTAACAAAAAAGAAATTCGTTGGAATAGGTAGTTTTTGAAGTTTGTTCATATTTTTTTTAATAAAGTTTTAATATACACCAAATCCAAAATATAAATATTAATGTTTGCTTGCTTTATTTATTTAGTTGCGCTGACTATAAATATTTGTGGGTCACTCATATATCAAACCTTTAACAAACTAGGCAAGAATATTTTAATTTTAGCGTTTAGTAACGTTTATTGAACGAAACTATCAATTTAGAATCGATTCGGTTAAAACATAGAAATCTAAATAATAAGGCACTAGAAAGGCACGTGTGTCGCCGGTTCGCAGCTATCACAAATAGACAAACAATAAATACACAATTACGCCTATACATATCTCTAGCATTCATGCAACGTAGATTAAACTATAAACCATCGCGTTAAGGACTAGGACTCGACCAATAATTAACGTGTACGAAAAACAGAGAATGATATAGCGCGTTCACTCTCATTTGGACATAGTGCAGCGCAACGCACGTATCGATAACTTTCTAATAAGCGTCGTTGATCCCCCAGGAGTCTTACACCAAGAGATAACTAATTAATTGAAAGTGTCTCAGTGATAGACGCTTTTAGTCTTAGCTTTAGCTTTTAAACGTTTTATAAATAGAAAAAAGGGGATATAATAAAACATTAAGGATAAATTAACGTTTTAAATTAATGAAAACGTACATTTTCATATTATTTAAAAAAACACAAACCTTCTTATAGATGTGTAATAGATAAAACTTCAAAGCTCTTCAATACTTCATCTTGCGGTGGGAAAGGAAAATAAAAAAACACCAAGATCAATAAAAAATAAATAGCCTATGGCTACATTCACCTCAATTAAAATATTAACAATTTACTGCACTGTAAAATGTAAAAATTTATTTAAAAGTTGCCTTTTCGGTATTAATTGTATAGTATTTTTCGCTTAATGTATAAGGCGTATAATGTATCTGTAACTGATTCTCTGTTGTTTGTCATTTTTCAGTTACCTGGCTTGTACAAATTGAATTTAGTTTAATATCCTAACAATATAGTTAGGTATCCTTGCAATATATTTAAACTGAATACAAATAATAATTATAATAAAAATTTATCAAGTAATTTAAAAGTACTAATAAACAGATAATCGCTGATAAACGGTCAATTTATAAAATATTAAGAAAAAAAATACGTGTGGCACTCTGTGACTGCCGCGGTAAAGCTATTGCATAGCATTTTTTATCAACTTATGCAATTATAATTATTTATTTATTTTATTTATGCAGTTAAGTCTTTGATATTAAATCAAGTTACACTTTTTGAGCGTGGTGACCGATAAGAAAACAATTTTTTTTAGGTAAATGAGAAGTTAATATTGTTTAAAATATTTTTAATATCTTACAATACATGTAGGTTATTCAGGAATTTTTATCATTGAGTTAGTAGCTAGTGTACACGCATACGTCTAGTCGCACGCACACAAACACCGTGCCGAACTCTGCCGAGTGCCGAAGTCTGCCGAACTGAAACGACGTTAGACGATGCACGGCTTTCAACGCCACACCTCCGTGCCCGTCGGAGTGGGGAGCGTGAGGTTTTTTTTCGTTACGGAATTTCTGGATTCGGTCCCCGCGCTCAAGGCCCGCGATAGAAGCTATGCAATAGCTTAAAAAAATGAGAAGGTGTAAATAAATATTTTACAAAAAATCATATTTCATTCCCATTTCGGTAAAACTTGGTAAGCCAAACATAACAAATTATTGATACAAAATAGTAGTGTCAGGACACTGACTCGCGCCCGACTTATGCGGCCGTGTTCTTGAAAATTTACGTACGCGATAATATTCTTTATTGCCCATACTATAAATTCATCGCTGCTTTAAGTTGTCGTACTCGTAGAAATGAATTAGCTTAAGAATCAATAATATCCATTGATTCTTAAGCTAATTCATGAAATGTGAAAACAATTACATTTTCGGTGATAGTCGTAGTACTTACTAAATTTATTTAAGTATATTTTATAAAAAAAAATATTTAAAACACTACGTACTTACATATGAAATTTTATTCTTTTATTTGAAAAGTTACAAGTTGTGAAAGAATTTCCGCAGTTAGATATGCTGCAAAACACCATTTTTACATCTCTGCGTCCGAAACAACGCTGGTAAACGAAACAAATGCTCCTCGCGCACTTGTAGCCTACGAGTCACATGTGCGGTGACAAGTTCACGTGCTTTTACGACTTCTATTGCCTTATTATTTAGATTTCTGTGGGTCAAAACGTGTAACAAACCATGATCAGGATATAAACGACAGCCTTGTCTTGCGAACTTAAAGGAATAAATTCTTGACTACTACAAAGAAAATTGTAGCTACACTCAACGTCTCGTGAAACATATGAAATTCAGCTCTGCAAAGAGCTATTATATTATCAGCATGGAGCATGAGATTTGTTCTTTACGAAGATGTTAACATGCGCAGCAGGAATGCAGATCCCTTTGATGCGAGTGCTCAGAAGAAATGCCTCTCACTAAGCCACGGTATTTTACACCTCTGCCAGCCGCGTGAAATGCAAGGCCACACGCGCCCGTGCTTCCAGGCGCAAACTTAGCATTGTAATTATTTTAAAGTAAGCATTTTTATTGGTTAAGAATTTTGTACATTTTATAAAATTTTAGTATATAAGGAATCATATTTTCGTAATAAATTATTCTACTCCTTTTTACTCATTCTACTCGCTTCTATTTATGTATTCTATTCCTTTCTACTCTAAATTGGTGACCTGTCATTATTCACCAAAAACTACATAAATCAAATGTTTCAACGCGTTGTAATGTAATTTATTTGTCTGATTCGAAATGGAAAATATCCATTTCATGCTAAGGTTATATCCCCGTAATTATTAAATAGAACAATGAAGTTTTGACAACCGAACACGGCATTCCTTCAGCAATCAAAACTGCAGCTCTGGCAACCTGGCAGATTTTAATAGTATTACCTAATATTTATGCTGGCAATCCATCCACACTGTCACCACATCGTCATCTTTGCAATCTGTCATTTATTGTGTCGGTAGATTGTATTTATTGAGTTCTAAGCACAAAATATTGTGAAAAGCGTTTTCTTTGTAGCATATCGAACTTAATTTTACTAAAGTGGCGTAGTCAAATTATAACCAATGTCGAAATTTGAAGATAATCCTTTTAGTGATCCAACCATAGACAATCCTTTTGCTGTAAGTAGTACCGTAGGATGTAAAAATTTGTTATCTTGAATTACTCTTGATGTATTTTTTTATTTTAGGATCCATCTGTTCAGCAAGTAGCTAGAAGCACTACAAATGCAACCCGTGGATTGGATGACTATAACCCTTTTGAAGCACAGCAAAATGCAAATCAAGCTATGGTATGCCATAAGATAGTCAATAATTAGAAATTTAATACGCATATTTAGTAGTCTCATAAATAAGTTTTGACCTTATTTTATAGACTCTTTAAAATATTCATAAAAATTTCCAGCTGAGTTGTGTATAACATATACTGGGTAATATTTCTGCTATCAACAATTATGTTTATTTTCTTATCTTTACATGCTAGGGGCAATGTTTGCATTTATAGATAGGTATATTGGTAATGATTTATATTCCTACATGTGGCTGTATTTCTAATCACTGTCTACATTACAGCCTATCAAAGTCCACTGCTGAACATTGGCCTCCCCATAGATATTTCTGTAATATATTGTAATATAAATAACAATGAAATATTAAAAACTCTTATGGAATAGTATATTGAAATTTCTTTAATAAAATTAATTAACGTTAAAAACATACATAAAATATGTTATATTAACTCAGTTTTTCAAATTAAAATTTGTTTTTCTCTTAACTTTTGATATTTATTTGTAGAGTGGATGCACCAATTTTAGTGTAAGTAAGGCAAATTTAGGTTCTAAATATATAAATCTATAACTAACAGAGATCCATATTACTAACATCATCTATAGTGAAAAAATACACTAAATTTTTTTACGTTGTAGATGATCATAGCTACTGGAAACAAAATTATAGATTGTTACCAGTGAAATAATACTAGTCAAATCACTCAGTTTTCAAAGTATTTAACTATATATCATTACTTCTTAAAGCAAAATCTATTTTAGAAATTACAGTGTACTCTGGTAAAATCATGCCCCTGTCTAATCCGGCACCCCCCTGTAATCCGACATGGTCTATGATTTATTATTGAATATTTTTTGACAATCTTTGCTAATGCATGATTGAACAAATTATAACTTGTATACACCAATTATACATATTTTTATGCTTCTTAAATTGATTTATTCATAATTTTTGATTATTTTATGTATGTACATTTATTTGTATACAATTATTTCCTAATGACATTAATGACATTAATTTTATAATAAAACACAAGCTCTCTATTGTGTTAATTTACTAAATTATGATTTGTACTTCAGAATACATAATATGACATATAGAATCTTATCATAGGATCTGTAATTTGTTGGATTACAAGGTATGTAAAAAATTCTGGACTATAGGGGGTCTTAGGCAGTACTCTATAATCCGACAAATTCCATAGTTCGGCACTGCCCTGCAAAATGTTTGTCGGATTTACGGGGTCCACTGTATTACTTTAATCCAATTTGAAAACAAACTATAAGTGTAAAAAGATTTGGTTAATCCTTTTTTACTTGATTTTAATATATCTTCAATTTTTATTTCAAACATCTTCCCATATCAAACAATTTTCTGAGATAATAGCAAAAATACTGATATTAATGTAGTTTTTTGGTCTTCCAACTACTTGTCCAAAGACCATAACTTTAAATCTGCATGGTATTTGTTTCAAGTTTTATGTGGACATAATTGTACTTAACAGCTAGTTACAAATAAAGTATATTTTAATTAAAAAAGAAAATCTTTACAAAATTATATCTCTAAGCATAGTTTGCTCAAGTTTACCGATGTAAACTACTGATGATATAGGTTTTTCTTGAAAAATCAATCATTCATTTAGCCTTTCATTAAGAAAAAGTTTGAACATGTTAGCTGTCCAGTGCGTACATGCCTTTACATTCTGCAATGGAACTTCAGAAAAACATTGTAGACCATACATTTATTATGTTTACGTTCGTTATGTTTATTACAGTGCGTTGTCACTCTTTTGTTCTTGCAGTTTTTGGAAGGTTTCCAATGTCAATAGGTTTTTTATAATGTCCTTGTATAGATATACCCCAAATATTGCCAATGGGTTCTAAAAATGTGAGTTCCTATTGGATCCTAATAGTGTATTTCAGGATGATGAAGACAGGCTTTTGAATGGCATTTGTCTCACTATTACGTTTTTTTTAAATCTATAAGTTAACGAGTTCACGGTATACTCTACTTCAACTCAATAAGTTCAAAGATAAGAAAAACTGGATATTTGTTATTTATGTAGGCTAACTATCCAAAATTAGTCGTTTTGAATCAATTTGATACAGAATATTACAAAATCTGATTTAAACATCTGGAGTTATCAGAAATTCTGTATGGGGACAGTTAACATGTTAACACAATGTAGTTTATTGATTATAGTAAGCAATTAACTTGATAACTGTTTGTTAATCATAATTTTATTAATAAAACATTTCCAAAGATTAATAGGATGTACAAGAAATAATGATGTACCTCTGATACCTGATGCACTACTGACACACCCACCCTATACATTTATTTTATTATTAGGGACAACAGCAGCCTACACAGCCTGCAATTATGCAGGCTGTATCTCCACCGGTTGGTGGAGGAGGATACACAAGGCCTGCACAACCACAGCCATCACAGGCTCCACCACCAAATTTCACAACTGCTGACTTTCAAGTAAGTACATTATTTTTTATGTTATACCATCACTAATAAAATTTCTTACATATTAACAGTAAAGTACCAATACATAATTCAGTAATATTATGTTTGTGGCTACATGGGGAAAGGCAATGTACTAAAAATGACCTACCTACCGCATGGTGGCAAAATATGTTATGTTGGGCTTGCTCTGACTAATCCCATGGTGTTCCACCTTCGCAACATATTGACAGTGCCAATACAAAGAGTGAATTAGCATATTTGTTTGTACATTTAGGTCTAAAAGCCTGAATACTATTTAAAAAAATAACTAGCCATTTCACTTTCTGCCTAAATCAAAGCATGAGGTTAACCAAATGACTTGCGTTGCTTAGTCCATCCTGATCCCAAAATTGTATAATGATTAGATGAGAAGTATTGATGCTTCACTATTGATATTTACTTAAAACATACAAAATACATGGAATATACCTTACTATATACTTGATACATACATTGGATATCCTGTAAATAATGTATATATAACCTTGCATCTGCTGGTTGAGCACAGTAGCATAGATTTGAACACATTTGTTTTTTTACTATAGAAAGGTTTCAAAACTTCCGCACATTTAAATAAACCAATTAATCATCTTCATGTCTGGTAATTGCAACCAAAATAGTATTGATTACCCGTAACTGTTAATAACTCAATGCTATATTTACACCTTACTAAAATTATAATCACTAAAAACTGCTTTATTAGTCTTGTAACACTACTTAATAGTAATTTACTTCATTAGTTCATGTGTAAATAAAGCATGAAATGTTATGATAGAAAACATAACCCAACTTAATTGTAGTGACATATTGATAAATGCATGCTATTAATTCACATTTTGCTTCTCCCCACCTGTACCTGCACAAAAGGAGTTAAAGGTAAAAAAATCTGTATCTTTTTGTTTTCATAAGTAGTTTCACAATCATCACAATTTAATTCAATCTTACAAAAAAAGTATAATTATTTTTACAAAATATATTTCTTGAAAAAAAAAATTAATAATATAGAAACTAGTATAACAATGTAGATATTTTTATTTTCTGTTCTTTTTTGCATTTAGTTGTTAAATTGATAAGATTTCAATATTGTATAATATTTGGTTTTCACTACAATAAGATTTGGTTTTCACTATAAATTCATTTGTATTATAATTGACTTTGTAATGTATGGTAGGAGTATGGTAGCAGCATAGCAACAATCCGTGCCTATTAGTCCTTCATAAAAAATTATCTTCTTCTTCGTCATCATCTGGTGAAAATTCCTGATGGGCATGGGCTTCTACTGTTTGTTGATGAATTTGCTTTAATCACCATGTCTAGAAAAGTATGAGACATTTTTAACTTTTAATGCTTCTTCCTGAGCCGAACAGGGATATTTAACATCTGATGTAAACGGATGGAGAAATTGTTATACAACCATTATAAGCCTTAAGATTCTTACGACACCATTGCACAACTTATGAAATCCTCTTTTATATAGCATAATATAGTGCTATTTATTATTTCTTTTATGTAGTACAAACAACCAAAAGGTCCAAAAGACGTACTAGGAAAGTAAAGACCAATAAGTCTGATGTCCGACATTAATAAGGTTTTCTCTAAAGTCATCCTAAAATGAACAAGCTGGCTTTAAAAAAAATTCAAAGAATGAACATACGGAATGGGACCCCGTAGATGCGCTGATGGTGACTTCCATGGGGTGAGCTGGTAGAGAATATCTTTCCCATAATCCCACAGTTTATAAGGATTTCCTTACCAAAAAAAGAACCTAATTGGAGAAGATAATTACTAGAATAGGTTACAGAAATCACATTGTACTAAAGATGTTAAAATTAACTAGCACAGATATGCTGCGTGAAAAATATAAATTATTTGTCTTATCTAGTTTTGGAGAGCATCTCCTTACTACTACCCTCAGCACCATAACACTACGAAAGACACACCAATAAGTCTTAGCGGGCAGCCATATTACATAGTCTCTTATTGGTGTGTCGTTCATAGGCGATATACGTGTCGTTTTTTCGACATTCGTGTATTTTTCCTAGTGTAGTGGTGTTGGTCCAATTTGGCCCAATTGAGGGCGGGAAGTGCTCTTCAAACTAGTTAAGACACATCATTTTTATTTTTCTCGTGGATATCCACAAACTAATACTTAAATCTTAACTTTTTACTTAATTTACATTTAACACAGTTTATAGGAGGTATTAGGTTTTGTACGATAGTTTTAGTTATTTTATTTTAATTTGAATATGTGTTGCATAATGAGTAATGTAAATAGTATAAATCAAAGTCGCTTCCCGCCGTCTGTACGCTTAGATCTTTTAAACTACGCAACGGATTTTGATGCGGTTTTCATCAATAGACAGAATGATTAAAGAGGAAGGTTTATAATTTATATGTTGTATGTTAACCCTAATTATTATGGTTGCCAGGTCTTAAAACCGAAAAGCCGGACAGACCAGCGAGCTTAGTCGGACATTTTGGTAAAAAGGCCGGACACCCTTAATTTTTAGTCTTAGTATAAACATGACATTTTTTTAAAATTATAACAATGCTTTTTATATTTTACCATAAAATCTTCTTAAGTTCTTATGAAATAACAATAAAATTGAATAAATCGGTCTTCTTTATTATTAATCATTGAATATTAATTTCGATATTATGTATGGTAAGTACATGAAAAATGTAAAAAAGGTCAAAAAGCCGGACAGGCCAGACACCGTCTAATTTGGCCGGATACGCAACCAAAAAGCCTGACTGTGTCCGGCTTTATCCGAATGCCTGGCAACCCTATGTATAATAAATGAGTATGTTGTCGAGATCCAAAAATTACCTGTGCGAGACTGGGTAAATAAGTTTTTTTATTCTAATACAATTAAAAAAGAATCAATTTTCATAATTTACAAACACAACCACTTTCATTAAGTTAGTAGAAATCGTCATTCAATTGTAAAAGAAGCTCTTATTTTCCAACTACCAGTGCCTATTCTTTGCTTATTAAATCTTGCCTATTGTTAGAAATAATTGAATTTGAAAAATAAGAACTTGTTGAAGTATACATATTTACTAGCTTTCTCTTAATGTATTGTCTTTTCTTATACAAGTTGTTGTTCAAAAGTATTTAAGTTGTACCTACAAAAATAACAACAAAATGTTTTTATTAACCGACTTCAAAAAAAGAAGGTACTCAATTCGACTGTATTTTTTATGAGTTACTTTAGAATTTTTTTTAGATGATCTGATTTTGATGATTCTTTTTTATTTGAAAGCTGGTGCTTCTTGTTCCATGTGGTTTGATCAAGATCTGTCCAGTAGTTTTTGACTTATCCTTAATAATGCGTATTTAATTGACTTCTACTAAATTGATGATAATGTTCTAAATTCATTTCTATTTAAATATGTTGTACAAAATTTTTAATTTTATCACTTTTTTAATTTTTTTTTTTTTGGTAGCTACTGTGAGATTATCCCGTCGACCTCTCAACGCCATTTTAATTTATTTTTGGTAAACGATTATATCAATATAACATACGCGGCTATAGGGTGGCCTAAGGGTATCACCAGCCGCACCTCACCCGCTGTCACTGATATTGCAAGATTGGTGTAATGTTTTATTTTTATTTGGTTTATGAGCGTTGAGCGGTCGACTGGATAATCCCAAAGTAACTTTTTTTTTTCTAAACTCAACAATACTTTTTATCCAATACTATTTTATCCCAAATGATTATATTATTATGCTTTTTATAGAATAGGGTGACAAACGTGCACGCAGTTCTCCTGATGGTAAGTGGATGCTGTGGCCCATAGACATCTACATATATCCTCGATTAGGAAGCAAAATGCAAATGCGTTGTCACCCGTGAGGACTAACATGATATGCCTCGTTTCCAGTAAAAAGGGTTTTCGGTTCTCTACACTCACCATACGAAACAGCAGGATTGAGCTGCTATTTTACGCTGGTATTCTGTGAGAGCGTGGTCCTTTCCCGGGGTCGAACCGTTCCATTCATGCTACAACCATAACCATACAGTTGCAGCGTGGCTCTACCACGTAACAAACAAGATAAGATAATGGGTTTGATTTCTCACTTATTTCTATCATTTTAAAATGTAGAAAATTATACTAAAAGGATTTTGTGAAACTGAATAGGTACTTCAGACATTTACCGTTTTACTACAAAAAGTGGTCTCGTAGTTAAACTCCGCAGCGTAACAATCTTTGCGACATTTGCTGTACATTTTATTATTTTTCCACGGGATTTCTTTAATTAAACAGTCTCTATTTTAAGCTCGAGACTGTTGGGAACAAACTACTTTTATGTAATAAGGCGGATTTTGTAAAATCGTACCACAATATGTTAAATATAATGTACCGACTAGAGCAGATGTGAAAGGGATAACAGCAAATTATTTTGACCTATCGTCGCTTTAATTAATTGATGAATCAGTTTCAAATTAAATTATGTTTTTGTCCCTGGTTAAGTGTTTGGTCGCAACTAACAAAGTATAAATATGATTATCAAATTTGTTTTCGGCTTCGATCAATTATAATTGATCGAAGGTTTTCGGTGACTTTGTAGATGTATTGTTTGCTTGAAAAGACATGTTATCAACGTTAGATTTATAGATAAACAAAGAGGTGATTACTCATTGTTTTGTTTACATCAAAATTGTTTGGTATCATATCCTCATTATGAGAACGCTAAATTTTTATGTCAAAGAAACTACGAGAGGAGGTCAAAAAGTTCGCGGAATGGCGGGGTTGTCTAGAGTGAGTTTACTCATCCAGGTAGGCGTTAGTAGAGTGCCTCATTGTTTCAGCCTAATCGGGTCATTAGATTTTGAATTATCAACAAGTAAACAAATCAATCGGGAAGAAACTAGCCACTATGTCTAAAATTGAATATCGCGCCGTCATTAAGTTTCTCACTAAACAAGGAAAGACACCTCAAACCATTTTTCAAGAGATGTCAGCTGTTTATAGGGACTCCGCTCCTAGGAAAACCTTGATTTATAAGTGGTACACTCTTTTCAAACAAGGGAGGGATTCCATTGAAGACGACCCCCGACCTAGATGGCCGATTGAGGCTACCACGCAAGAAATAATCGAAAAAGTTGAAAAACCTGCACCGGAAGATGCCCGGCTAGAGAAAAACAGCTTGCAGCATTAATTGGAGTATCAGAAATAACCATTTTAAACTTCCTACACAAGCACCTTGGAATCACTAAAGTCTGTGCAAGATGGGTTCCGACAATGCTTTCTGCGCATCATAAACAAAAAGCTTACCAAACGCGTGCTCCTTTTACACGTCTTTGTCTAAAAAATACGCCGAAACTGCTTCCTTTACTTCTTCATCACTTAAAAACTTTTTCCCACGAAGTTCTTTTTTTTTAGTTTGGAAATAGATAATAATCACTGAGGGCCAGGTCAGGACTATAGGGTGGGTATGGCAAAATTTTGAAGCCCATCTTCTGCAGGGCAGCCATCGCAACATGGCACTTGTGAACAGGCGCGTTGTCGTGCAGAAGAAGGACTCCCTTGGTCAATTTTCCCCTCCTTTTCTCCTTTATGGCTTCCTTCAATTGTTCTAGGATTGAAGCGTAGTAATTCCCGGTTATAGAGACACCTTTATCTTTATAATTAATCAATAGAATTCCTTCTGAGTCCCAAAAGACAGGCACCATGATTTTCCCAGCCGATTGTGCCACCTTAAACTTCTTGGTTGGTGGTGTGCCTTTTTTGTGCCTCTGCATACAATCCTGTTTGGACTCCGGTTCATAATGGTGAACTTAAGTTTCGTCCCCAGTCCAACCAAAACAATTGAATAATTCGAGCCAACACTCCATCTTTGTCTTCCATACAGAGGTCCAAAAATGCACGAGAACACTCCACGCGCTGTAGCTTTTGAGGCGGCGTGAGCATTCGAGGCACCCATCTTGCGCTGACTTTAGTCATGTCAAGATGGTCATGAAAATTTTTGAAAATGGTTGTATCTGATACTCCAACTATTTCTGCGAGCTGTTTAGGCTTCTAATATAAATTTTTCGACTTTGAATAATTTCCGAAGTGGTCACTTCGATCGGCCTTCCTGGCCGTGGGTCGTCTTGAAGTGACTCTCTGTCTTGTTTAAAACGGGAATGCCACTTGTAAACCATAGTTTTACTTGGACCAGAGTCTCCGTAAACGGATGACATCTCTTCCAGTAAAGCTGAACTGATTTTTCGCGTTTGGTAAGGGACTTTATAACGGCACGGAAATTCATTTTCTCTATATTTCACAATTTCTTCTCGATTGACTTGTTTGGTTGACGATAACTCAAAGACTAATGATGTAATTACAATAAAACCCGGTATTTATACTAATAATGAGTTGCTCAATCAGCATGTAATTCAGCGACGTCTTATTACTTACCTACCTATTCTGAGAAGTTAAAAACGCACCCTCGTGTGGCATACTTATGCATATTATGACGTTTACAACTTTTTGAATCGTAATATCTCAGAAACGGTGGCTCGTAGGAAAAAAAGTATTGATACATTTTTTGTAGATAATTTTATGATCTACAACTTTTGTCTGGAGTATTTTTGTTATAAAACTTATAGTTTTGCTGAAAATCGCGAAAACTCATTTTTTTTTGACCTTTGACCTTGAGTAAAAAAAATTCCAGACAGGAATGGTGGGGAACATTATATTTTGAACAATTTTCAGCTTGTTGTGACTTCATGTATCTTCACTATATACACTATATCACATATTAGTAATTCTCAATTATTTTAAAAAAAAAACATGGGCTTTTTTTAGCATTTCATGTTTTTACATAGCTTCCAAACCTACTTCGTTTTTAAAATTAAGAGGTTTGGTTTAGATCCATGTGAAATCTTGCCCTTGAGCTTACTCCAGGAGTCGACAGTAAAAGTGATCTTCACAAATTGCTCTCATTATTTTATCACTAAACACTACTGACAGTTGCTCATAAAGTTTAATTGCAAAATTACAAGTGTGGGTTTCGCTCACCGCGGTCGCTGCAAATAGAAAATAGTCATATTGCTGATATAATGTGTATACATGATAGTCCGTTACAATCGCTTAAGGAGGCTGGAGATAATTTTTAGTACCCTTTAATATTTGCCTTATAATACAATTTATGTGTTAGTTACCGACAATGCCAATCCATAACGAAACGAAGATCAATGCGTCTGAATCACCCATAACTGAGTTATCAGATTTAAATGGCTATGGAACATGTGCAATGGAACTTCATTTGCAGAAGCGGCAGGAGGAACTAGAACGTAAGGCTGAGGAGTTGGCACGACGCGAGGCCGAACTCCGAGCAGGTTCCGCAGGTCGTAGGAACAATTGGCCACCGTTGCCTGCCTTCTGTCCAGTGCAACCGTGCTTCTATCAGGATATAAATGTGGATATTCCGCTAGAGTTCCAGAGAATCGTGCGTCACTTATACCATTTGTGGATGTGTGAGTGTTTTTTTGTTTTCATATTTTAGTTAGTCATAAGTTACTAAATATTTAGTATTAATAGATAGGTTATTTTTTTGACGGCTGGTCTAATGTTCGTTAAAGCGACTGCTGTTCATGAGGTCCTGGTTTCGGATCCAATTGAGTTTTTCTCTTAAAATTCTTAGCAGCTCGGAATCAGGAATTTCATCCCCTTGCCTCGGAAAGTATGTAAAGCTTTCAACGCTGTGCCTGATCTCTCCGGTCGGGTGGATTTGCCGTCCCATCGGACTATGAGAGTGAGGGAATAGAGTGTACCTGTGCTTGCGCATACACTTGGGCACTATAATTCTGTCCTGCGCCGATGGCTAGTCTAGCGTAGCGTAGTATTAGCATCTAGTGTAGCGTTGAGACTGGCCGCCGTGACCGAAATTCTGTATAGAGGACATTATCTGCTTGATGAATAGCTAACTGACAGCTTGATGAATTGAATAAAAGTTTATTTTAATTTTCGTTGAAACTGTAGTGACAATAAATATACAGGAAGTCGCATCAGCCCGAGAGGTGAGTGAGTGGATTGCGGAAAAACGCTCACTCCCCCACGCGTTATCGGAAGGGTATTAACAAAATTACATAACTTTAAATATTTAAATTAAGTTTACAGATAGGGCAATGGATGTACATAATATTAATTATCAAATGTTACTTCCTGTGGGTAATATACATACATCTTATAATAACATGATATAAATTGTAAAAGTTGTGCTACAGCTTTACCAAATGTGGCAACTGCGACAAATATCGTGGCGTGTCAAACATAAGGCAATCAATAAAGGAGGCATATATTGAGCAGTAGACTGACAGGCTGTAATTATGATGATGCTTACAATTTGACAATTGTATGGTGGTCGAGTTCCATAAGTAAATATTTAATTTGTAATTTATTTTGTTGATTTATGTTATTAATTCTAGTGCTTCTAACATGCCCACTTTGTCTAGCAGACGTCTAAGCAATTGTTATTTTTCTACATATCTAACCACATTCCACACATTGTAACTATTTTATTTCTTTTAATAAAGAATCTGCGATAAGAGTCACACAGATTAGCGATAATAATGCTAGGTAATTTGCCCCCTGAGCATGAATTTTTATACTGTATAATATATAATAAATAAACATCAAATTCATATCGCCATCGATTTGCATAGTTCCATTTCCGTCCACTAGGTGGCGCTTATTATGTTTAATATAATTTTTTTCGATGACGGTACGGAAAATGTTAGTATAGAAAACTTGTGCTAAGGACCACTCATCTGATTGAACGCAGATATTTTCAACTGTAAACGAGATGACGACTCCGCCATAAATCGAAGAGTTACGAAATCTTCCGAGCACTTCCCTAAGGCCGTTTCTTAAACGAGCGTTACTGCAATGCAACGTCCGCATTGTGCTATGTTGTCTTACTGATGTTGATACCTTTTACATTTCTTGGTATGTCGGATTTAATCGGCGCAGTATGACACATTTTAGGACATTTGTATCAATATTCTTGTCAAGGTAAAGACGAGGCTGAGATTTTTTACCTAAATTTGAAATTACACACAAGATAATATTTTGACAAATGTGCGATAAATGACAGTGTTACACAAATTTGATTTTGCAATGCGAATCATATCCCCGAAACTCTACAACGCTGCATTGGAAGACGTTTGCAAGCTACTGGATTGTAAATGCGGAATGCGGTACCAACATTAAGAGAATATAACTCACCTGATTTGCTGACGATATCAGTGTGCCCCATTCGACAACAAACACGGACGACATACACAAATAGTCATTTAATATTTTTATTTTCAGTTCACTCGCTGGTGTTGGCATTGAACATAATCGGCGCGATGTCGCTGATGTTCGCCGGCGAGAGTTTCACGATATTCGGCCTGTCGATACTTTACTTCTTGCTGCTGACGCCGTTCAGTTTTATATGTTGGTACCGACCGATATACAAGGCATTCAGAAGCGATTCCTCCTTCAACTTTATGGTCTTCTTCTTTATTTTCCTGTTCCAAATCATCATTACAACGGTGCAGTCGATTGGATTCAGCGGAGGAGGTTCTTGGTAATTTGATAATTTATAATAAGTACTTTTACTTTTCTTGTTCAATATTTTGATAGATTTAAGGGTTACAAACGAATACACAGTCCTCCTGATGGTAAATAGATGCAATGGCCCATAAACATCTACATCTATACTTGATTAAGATATAAAAAGCAGATGCGTTGTCACTCCTGAGGACAAAGATGCAATGCCTAGTTACCAGTAAATAGGGTCTCCAGTTCTCATCATTCACTATATAATACAAAACAGCAATTTATTGCTATTTCTCGCTGGTATTCTGAACATAGGTCCTCTCTACTCGAGTCGAGCCATTCGTGCTGTAACCATAATATAGCTGAAGCATGGCTCTACCGTTTTTAAATATTCTTACCACTGGATCATTTCAAATATAGTTATGTTGCATACTTTGTGAACAATTCCATTAAAATCCTTGATGTCAGCTGTACTGTCCCAGTATTAAAACAAAAATAATATACCTAAATCAACATTCGGAGCCATGGTAGATCAGAGGCTTAGAGGTTGCTGTGAATATGATCCGCGCCAGCACCAATGAAATTGTTGATTGCAGTTTCAGGCATTAAAAACGTAATGAGAAAACCTGCATGCCTAAGAAATATATAAAATATACGCACTCACCGGCACGGAAACTTGGCACTCGTGAATTTGCTGATTATTTGTACTGAAACGTTTTTTTTTTATAACAGTAAATGAAGGGTAGATGGATTCAATAAGTGTCTCTAATGGTTTTAAGATGTAGAAATTTAATATTTACTTCACCAAAATTTTTCTTTTCAAGATAACATGTTTTCACTAACATCAACATCTTTCCATTGTCACTTTAAAAACACTACAAAGTTAAAAATTAACCTTAGGAAGGCAACAGTGGTGACGCGTCACCCCAACCCCAATACTCGAAAAAAGTTTAAATATTTTGTTGATGTTGTTTTTGTCTCTTTCTAATGCTCGATCTATTCTCCAATTGGAGTGAATGCAATCAGTTACATAAGTGAACGACATTGTAAGTAAGTGACATTGATGGGGTGACACGTCACCCCTGTTGCTTCTTACGTAAGTTTAATTTTTGGTGATACTGCTATAAATGTTTGGTTTCTGAGTTGAAAATGGCTTCGATTTTGGATGAACAGTGTCGAAACTATTGCAAGTTTGTAACTTTGTATGTGGAGTTGATACTTTCAAAACAAAATAGTGTATACGTATAGATCGGCTAGCAATACCAGACGTAGGCCGCTTCGATAATTCTATGGTATGCCGGATCAGGCTGGTGTCAATTCTATGTTGCTTTATATTGACACTAAACATGAGAACACTCCTGCCAACATGTTCCGAAGCAGTTGTATAAATAAATTGGGTTTATAATTGGCGAAACCGCACATGCGGGATCGTTTGAGTAGGTACAAATTTGCCGCGAGAATTAGGAGTCACTTTATGTGATATTCGAAAAATAACCCAGGACCCTTCTAGAGGTAAGCCCCGTGCAATGTTACATAAACAAGCAAGATGTACACGGTGTCCAAAAAAACTAGACAAAAAATTAAAAGCTTTTGGCCAAAAATAGCTTCAGCCCGATTGCTCTGAACATCGCGAAGATATTTGCTTGATCTGCATTTAATGCAAAAATAAACAAAATTATCGGTGCTGTAATAAACACTATTTTCATATTCTTAATTATATTAGCAATTGATCTCATAATAAATAAGTTTGGTTCTCTCAAACATTACAGTTTAATTTGAATTTAAAAAATATGGGGTGATACGTCACCCCTGTTGCCATTTGTGTATGCAAAAAAGTTTTGCCTACCGAAGGTTAAGTCTGTTTCTTTATTTTCTAGCAGTTTTAAAATCGGGTGTTTCCTCTAGCCCTGATAACCGCCTGCATTCGCTCTGGCACGCTTTGAATGATGTTTTGACATCAACTTGCGGTATGCTGTCCCAAGCGGCCAGCGCTGCATTTCGGAGCTCATTTAGAGTTCGTGGCGGTATGCAGCTGGACATTATCTTTCTTTTGAGCATGCCCTACACATGCTCAACTGGGTTTAAGTCCGGGCTACGAGCTGGCCACTGTAATTTTTGTATTCCAACCTCTTCCAGATATTACTCTACACAATGTGCGACGTGTAGGCGTGCATTATCGTGCATGAGGAGGAATTGGTCGGGTCTAATGAACCCGAATAATGCATTACATGCTCCTGAAGAACTTCCTTGATGTATCGAGTATCTGTAATCCAACTATCGACGATGTCCAACTCTGTACATGCATCGGAACTTACACACCTTTCCATACCATTATTGAGCCTCCATAGAAACTCAGTTTGCGTGGTGGTAATGAGTACAAACCTCTCTCCTCTTTTTTCCCACACTTGTTCTCGACCGTCTGGAGCACGTAAAGCTATTCACACTCATCTGTGAACAACACTCTAGCCCATTGCTCATGGGTCCAATTGACATGTTCTCTTGCGAACTGAAGTCGGGCTACTCGGTGCTGTCTGAGAAGTTGTGGACCTCGTGCTGGTCTACGAGCTTTTAAATTCCTTTCCTCCTTTCGTCTCGCCGTACGCTCACTAACGTTAACGCCTCTTGCGATTTGGAGCCGCTGGTGTATCTCAACAGCGATCGCGTTCAGGTAGCAGTTTCACAAAATCTCCAGAAAAATAAAACTATCGTCCTGGGCCGATATGCACCTTAAGCCCCTACTGCCTGGCTTGTTTCAGTGCATACTGCATTGAGGACCGTGGTACGTTAAGCACAATAGCAACTTCGCGCTGTATCAGCCTTTGGTCAATCAATGCTACTGCTTGTGCAACTTGTGCTGGTGTTATTGGCATTTATATTGGTTTTAAAGCACCTTTAGTTATTGAATTAAGACACAAGATTACAATAATTGAATAACCTTACAGTAAATTTTTCATAACACACAAATTTAAAATGTGAACTTTGTCACTCAAATGACCCGATTCAACTAAAATTGAAGAATTCGTCATGGTGCATTTAAACATAATGAATTACCCTCTTGAACTTGAGGGTAAACATTTTTGGCATACCTGCATAACAAACATTCATCAGAAACACTTAAAGCTTTTGCTATTGCGAGATAAGCGCTTGGCCAAGATTCCGTGCTGTTGAGTGTATTTTGAAGACATGTGAAGTAAGCCAACACGTATTAGGTCAGGTACGGTTACGTACCGATACGGTATCCTCGAGTACTATAAAAATTTAAAGCAAATGCTTACCCCTGAACTAGTATGAATTCTACAATTGAATTTGTTATAATTCCAGTGGCCTGATTACCAGTATTTCAGCATTCAAGTTACACGTCGTCGTTGGAATCATCACTCTCATGGTGACTATCGGATTTATCACTTCAGTGGTAGCTGATGTCATGTTAATGGCAAAGGTAACTAAGTAAATAAGAGTATACAATAATTAAGGAAATATATTTTAAACATCCTATTTTCCAAATACTATGTAACAAAAGCCAATATTTATATTAACTTTAATTTTATTGACGTAATATAAATATATAACAATATTATCAACAATTGTCTTATCATGTGTGCCATCAAAAATCAAAGGTGAAATGTAGCAGGCTATCCTTGATGGCTATTAAACGAAATCCTTTTATATAATGGAATCGGTGTTTCCTACTACTGAACATTCATTTGTTTATTTATTTTTTAATGATCCTTACAAAACCTTAGAGCAAGGATCACAATACGAAGGCGGTAGAGTATAAAAAACATATTATAAAAAGTTAACATATACACATAATATAGCTAAATGCTACATAAGATAATGAAGCAAAGGTAATGTGTATATATATATACACACATACATATAAATATATACGCAAATATATATAAGATACTTACTATAATAATTAAACGAGTAAGGAGGTAACTATAATGATGTAGGAGCTCAGCAGTTTTGAACCATTTTTAGAAAATGAGCCCGAACATTCTACATTACATGAAGAGGTCTATAGAATGCGGGCTGAAATGGCCACTTGCCATGAGCTGGATTACAATTTTCTTTGTTATTGTATTTCATTGTTTATTAATTTTGTGTCTCCACTCCTTTTAATATTAAAAAGAAAAAACAAACATAAAACCCATCCCAAAGTAGTGTATTCTTAAATTTAATATATGATTACTGCTCTATCATATTTAGTTAGCTGTAAAGCACCGATACGCAATGTTAGTAAGAACATTCGCTCCTTCATTGAAATTTGGTGCCAGACCTCTCAATTGTCACAATACCCACTTTGAGAAATGTAGCTCTGTGGTATTCAAAATTACGTTTTCAGGTGCATCGCATCTACAGATCGACCGGGGCGTCTCTAGCGAAAGCGCAGGCTGAGTTCACGACGGAGATCCTTCGCAACCAGCACGTTCAGACGGCCGCTTCCAACGCGGCAGCAGCTGCAGTCAATGCTCAGATCGCGAACGCCAACCGATATTAGAACAGATACACGCACTACATATAGGTAAGTGTTCATTTCGACAACCTTATTTTTTTATTATTAACATATTAATAGGGTTGAGGTTCAGACCAAAAAAGAAAGATAAACGGACGCAAAAATCACGCCTTAAACTATGCTCAACTTATTGTAGGAACCGCTCTCACACACATATACATATGCATCGAATATCATTTGCAACTAACGACATGGTTTTAGGTATGTGTACCTGTTCGTCCAGTTATGAACCTTTGTAGGCTGATAAAGAAAAACAAAGTGTACGTAAGTATCAGTCAAGAAGTTTTTGTGGCAATTGAAAGCTGTCTCTGTTTATTTTTCTTTTTGGTCAGAGGTTTGAAGGTACTTAATAACCTTGTTATCAAACAAACAAAAGAAGGTAGAATAATATTACTAATTAAAAGTACCCATTAATTATTACTCACTATCTGGTACTCAGCACATTGCTGGTGCAAAAGAATTAATTCTGGAAATATTGTTTAAATTTGGAAAAAATCTAAAAATTCGAATACCAATGTGTTTTTAAATGGTGAAGATCAGAGTCCTGTTTTTCTTGGCATCACTCTCGACGCTAAGCTTCAGTGGGGCCCCCATATATCTAAACTAGCAAGCAGAGCTCTGCAGCTTATGCTGTAAAAAAGATTAGCGATCTTACTAATGTCGAGACAGCTAGATTAATTTATTTCGGTTATTTCCATAGCATAATGTCATATGTAATTTTGCTATGGGGGAATGCAGCTGATTTAGAAACTATTTTTGTTTTGCAGAAGGGGGCCATAAGAGCTATTTACAACCTTAAACCGAGTGAGTCTCTTAGAGAAAATGTTAAAGAAATAAATATATTAACTTTGGCCTCTCAGTATATCTATTAAAATTTGATTTATGTTCACAAAACAAAGATAGTTTTAGTAAAAAAGTGATATACACTCTGTAAACACTAGGAACAAACACAAGCTGGTGCTGCCAGTTTCTCGACTCCACGGAGTCTTGTAATACATTCTTGGGGCAATGTATACGCTTTTACAACAAAGTCCCAGAAAATATGCAAGGTCTCTCCATTATCAAGTTTAAATATTTAAATAAAAACTATATAAAAAGAGTTATTATGATGTAAATGAATACATGGTTGATAATAACCTCTGGGAATGAGGTGGTAGTTTCCAAGCTGTTTCTAAAATAAAGTAAATGTTTGGTGACCATTGACCTTGTAAAATCTTTTTAAAGGTCCCGCTAGGTTTCTTGCTGGTTCTTCCCAGGACAGAGGTTTTATTTTTCGAACCAGTGGTAAAGTAAAGAATTTACTTTCAATAAGAAAAACTTGTAATATATATTGATAAAAAAATTATTCTATTTTACTCACTATCATGTTATTGTTACAGATGCAAATGGATGAATAAGCAGCATTTACTATGCACTTCGGGAAAGTACATAATGCAACTAATATATTAATTGAAGAGTTCTTTTAAATTTAAATCATATTGGTGTATATTTAACTGTAATGTTATTGTATTTATCAACTGTATCTACATATATTATGTAAGTACTGCAACTCGATGTTTTTATCTTATTCAATAGAAACTATATGATTGTTGCTTAAAATAGTTTTTAAATTATGTTTTAGTTGCAATTTATAGTGATTACATTATAATGTTGATATATCTTGTTTATACTCTATCTGCCATCGCTTTATATTTCAATCTTTCAAAATTACACATAAATACTTCGATCCTACTAAGATATCTGTAATTTTAAAATAAAAATAGAAATGAGATTTATTTCTAACGGCCAAAATGTCGTATGGCTGTGTTGTATCCTTTATTATAACATGTTAAATTATTTATGACACTATTTAGTATTTTATTTAGAGACTGGATAAGGTACTTTAATAATTAACAGCTAATATATAGAAATATGTAATAAATACCTTCTGTCTAATTTTCTTAAAATATTGTAATGTTTTGCGCAATAATAATTCAAATAAGTTATCAGTTCGCATATCATAAAGATATTGATTAATTTGCAACCTTCCGCTAACTAAATACAAATGATGTGTCTTACCTGGATTGAAGAGCACCTCCCGCCCTCCCTTTTAGTGGTTGCAAATTAATCAATATCTTTATTATAATGGATTTCCGCAAAGTAACGCCTGATTCTATCAATTATAGTTCGCATATCAATGTTTTTTTCCTAGTTTAGCAACTACCTTCAAAATTATTGGTTGGTTTTCAAAATGGCGTGCTCAACAGAGAACAATTCTTTTTCATTTATTATGGCATTCGTTACAAGGCTTTCAGCCAAGAAGAAAGAACCAAACGCCGTTACACGTTATCTATGATTATAGTATAAATATGTTCACAAAATACTTTACAATTATGTTGACATACAAAGATTTTGATGACAGCTTACCCAAGGAGAGCAAGTCAAGGACGATATTATCCAAAATAAGACACTTTTTATTATCTTTTACATACTATAAACCTTATATTAGTTGAATGCTAGTTAGTCATAACTATGTTAAAATGCGAGCTTACTATGGATGCTTTAAATTGTATGCCTTTAAAACAAATCCGGTGGTTTAATTCAGTTAATGAAAAATCTTTAACATATAAGAATATTTAGAATTATATTATCCTTTGCGGGGTCTCTCAATACCATGCTGCAGAAAAATGAGTTTTTATTTTGTCATGTTTTGTTGCTAATTCGGAGTTTTTCCATGGACATTTCAAAATTATCAAATGTAAATAAAAAAGTTTTCTCTCGATGTGTGAGTATAGGTTTATGGAAAGTAGTGTGTGGTCAATGTTTTAATTCCTTCACTCTGTATGTTGATCGGACCATTTACTTAATTTTTATGGTAGTAATAAAATATGCGTGTTCCCTCTTGCCCTGCAAATAAGACCCCTTTAGATGCACAAGACTTCAAACTTAGTGTTTGTAACATACTAAGTTTAAGAATTTAAATGTATTTATCAAGACTAGTCATTGGACTCCACAGTTTTGTAAAAAAATAATAATTAAAGGCTACATTTAAATTAATATTTATCAAAAACTATCACACTGCCTACATAAAGGCGAACTCATACATATATTTATTGTCTATGTATCTGGGCCTAGCATAATGTAAATTATTAACAGACCGTCCTTACCCAGATAAATGGTAAGCGAAGGGAAGTAGTTTTATCTAAAATGTTTTGTAACGATAAGTCATGTTATAAACTTATGATTAATATTAAATATAATTTCAGATGTTTTTGTTTTATTTAATTACATTTGCAATGATGTCTACTACATACATACATAAACACGCATGCCTGTCACACTGAGGGGTAGGCAGAGATTACGGACTTCCATTCTGTACATTGATGATTACTCTCGCTTACTTCACGTTCATATACCTACGCATACATGCTAATCAGTTAAGGGCAGTACCGTCTTTACCATAAGGGCACACGGGGCCTGTGTCCAGTATAATCACGGGGCCCCTGTGACGACTGTGTGTGAGGCATCGGTTATTCGCTTACGCTATACAATCATTTTTCTATTTTAGGAAAATATAACAAGACAAAAAAATTATAGAGTAAATGAGGGAGTTGTTAGTGACTTTCTGGCAACCCTGAGCAGTGACAATTATCGTTCCCGCTATGAAATCTGTCAAATATTTTAGCTCATTGTAAAGTGGCGCCGCCCTGGTGGCAGAAAAGTCGTGGCTCTCATTAATGACATTATTTGATTTTTACCAAATAACTATAACAAATATAAGATTATAGCAGAAAAATGTTTTTGTCACTCACTTTTTTTTACTTTCCAACAGGGCCCCAAATTCTTGTGTGCCCAAGGACCCCGGCATGGCCTAAGACGGCGTTGGTACTCTTAATACGACCCATCTCCAATAAACCTATCGCCTAATTTTTCAATAAACTTCCATTAAAGTGACCCCTGCCGACTCCGCCACTCACTTCTGCAACATAAAATTGCTTTGTCACTCTTTCCTTGTTTATTATTTCTATATGTTCAAACAAATGAAGCATTACTTTCTCAATTTTAACTTTTTAATTGTGTATATGATTAAGCTTTGTCTTAAGAGAATCCAATACCAATAAAAATTGAGTCCCAGACTTAATAAAAATAGCAATAGTCAAACAGCTACACAAAAAAGACGACCCCGAAAATTGCAATAATTATCGTCCAATAGCACTTCTCTCAACATTTTCCAAAATATTTGAGACAGTCATGTATAACAGACTCTATACCTTTTGCGAAAAATATATTAAATGACGGACAATATGGCTTTCGAAAGGGTCGCTCTACAGCACTCGCAGTATATAAATACATAAGGGAAGTATTAGATAATTGACAAGAAACAACACGCTATTGGTATATTCTTAGGTATGAGCAAGGCATACGATAGGGTTTCTCACTCGATCTTATTAAACAAACTTTATAATGTGGGTGTGAGAGGTCTGGCCTACAAATGGTTTGTATCTTACCTTAATCAATGCGCCCAGTATGTAGATGTAGGCTACAGAGACCCACAAACTAGAATTGTTGAGACTAAGGTCTAAAAAATTTTTCTTAAAACACTCAATACCCCAGGGTAGCGTGCTGGGCTGTTTGCTGTTTTTAATATATGTGAATGACCTTCCGAATATATGTAATATCCCCTGTGTTCTTTTTGCTGATGATATTTCATTAATTCTTCCCTGTCCCAATAGCACAGATTTACACCATCTCCTAACCTCTAATTTAAATGTAATAAATTGCTGGCTCCAAGATCACAACCTCGAGATTAATATCAAAAAGGCTAAACTTTTGCAATATAGACCGTACCAAAAACGCCCCTTACATATCAACTACCAATACCTAAATATTCCCTTAGAATCTGTTAACTCTCACTGTCTCCTGGGTATAAATATAGATGCACATTTATATTGGAAGGAACACATTAATAAAATTGTCAAAAAACTCTCTAGTTTTACATACGCTCTTATAGAACTTAAAAAAACCACCGACTTAAAAACAGCAACCTGTGCCTACTACGCGTACGCAGACGCCTGGATACGCTACGGTGTGGTACTTTCGGGTAACAGCACAGACGCTAACAAAGTATTTCTAATTCAGAAAAAATGTATTCGCAAACTTGCAAATATCGACTACATAACAAGTTGTAGAAATTACTTTATCAATTATAATATCCTGACATTAACATCCCTATATATATCCGAAATATGCTCACTAGTTAGAAATAATATCGAATGGTTCCCTCAATATTTTCGCCCTAAAAATTTAAGACCAAAAATAAAATTATCCACAGTTACATCAAAATTACAAATCGTAAACACCGGTCCCTATGCCATGTCAATAAAAATATATAACAAAATTCCAGAACAAATCAGAAGCATTAAAAGCATAAAAAAATTTAAAAAGGAAGTTAATACATATTTAACGAAAAAATGTTAATTACTCGTTGCAGGAGTTTTTTAGTGATTGACTAGGAAATAGAAAATTGACACAAATAAATAATATAATATGATCCAATTTATATTTAAGTTAATTGTAAATATTCATTAAATGATAATTTTATAATACTATAATGTGAATGTAATAATAATATTAATAATTGCCTATATTTGCAGTGCCCTTGCAGGGTTCTTGTTTTGAACATTTTTTTTAATATATAACACCAAATGTACAACAAGAATAGCAAATAAATTGAATTGAATACCCCATGTCATCCCATTGAGCGTTGTAACAGTCGACAGAGTGAAACTGAAACAAGAGTTCGGCAGTGGCATCTAAACGTAGTGATTATATACTCTGGTGGCATCTTCTTTATAATAACTGCAAATATAAAAACCTGCGGTTGCCAAACTGCCTGTCAGGCATGGCAATTATGACAAAATAGGGAATTATATTGGGAAGGTCTATGTTAGATGGATTTCTGATAGGCTTATAGGTAATTATCTCCAATAAAAATCACCAGCGATGCTTTGTCTCACAGTAATCATACTATAATATATATCATCCTTTCACGGTAAATGTTGATCCAGTGAGAAGTTTAGAACAATTGTTGATCCACCTATTTGACGTGTTTGCTCAGCTCCTCGTCGCACAAACTGATATACTTTGATCTATTCTTGATGCGCGTGTGACGTCGGTGGATCTGCAGTAACAGGATTTCAATATACTCGTCAGCGATTTGACCAACATTTGTTGATGTATCAACGGTCGAAAAAAATCATACTGAATATGATTTTTTAGATCCAGAGTACATTTAATTTATATGCGACATATTGTGGAAAGACGTTTGTTCGAGTTATTGTTATTGTGTGAGTGAATTTGTGTTTATTATTATTCATTTGTCATAGATCAATTAGAAGATGATGGATAGTACTTTATTACAAATTAATTTGTCACTCGAGTGTGTTGCACGTGCCCCCAGTGTGTGTGTGTGTGTGTGTATGTGTATGTGTGTATTTGTGTGTGTTGTGTGTGTATGTGTGTGTGTGTATGTGTGTGTGTGTGTGTGCGTGTGCGCGCGCGCGTGTTTGTGTAGGTGTGCTGTGTGTGTCTGTATTTATGTGAGTGCGCGAAAGCGCGCGTCGGTGTGTTCGTCCGAGTGCGTGTTTGTGTGTGTGCGTGCGTGTGTGTGCGCCCAGAAAACTGAGGCGGAGAATGTAGCGTAGTATGTGGTGAAGGCGGAGGAGAGGAATTTGTGCTGAAGTCGGAGATAGTGGAAACGGGGAATTGTGTTGGAGGCGGAAAGAATAGTGACGGCGCGTGATGGTGGCGGCAGAGGGAGCGGAGTTTATTGTTGAGGCGGATGGAGCAGAGTTTATGGTGGAAGCGGGGGTAGCGGAGGTGGAGAACGAAGGCTTAGAGAGGGGTGCGGTGGTAGATGTGGAGGCGTAGGTGGCAGAGGTGGTGGTGGGTGCACTGGAGTGCAGTAAAGTGGGTACCGCGTGAGGGCAAGTGAGGCTCATATAAAGGACAGTTGGTTACAGCTAAAAACAGTGTGGCTGGTAAGTGGATATCGATACTGCCCCTAAAGATGTTACTACGAGGTTATTCATTTTTCCGAATATCAGCTTCGATACCTATTGGTACTAGAGATAAAGTGAAAAGAACTTTTGTTTTGTGACGGTTTCATCATAACTAACAAAACAAACCCAAACTCGGCATACCTAGTTCTACTAGTCCAGGTGTTTCAGTGTTAGTTACCGAAGTACACCTTCAGGTCACTTCAGCCGGAGGTAAGGACTCATCATAACTAACAAAACGAGCCCAAACTCAGCACACCCAGTTATACTAGTCCAAGATTTCCACTAGTAATCCCGAATTACATTTTGAGGTCACTCCATCAAGACCGGAGGTAAGGTCTCATGATAATATCTCATGTAATAGTTCGATTCTATACCTATCAATTTTGTAAACGCGTCCTTAAAAATCTTGATTATGAAGATGTAGAAAACATGTTAACCGGTTTATGGTAAACACACACACACGCAGCGCGGACATCACACACACGCAAGCGCGCGCGCAAACATGCAACACACACACAAACACGCAAGCGCGCGCGCAAACACCCACACACACACACACACAAACACGCAAGCGCGCGCGCAAACATGCACACACGCACGCACACAAACACGCAAGTGCGCGCGCAAACATGCACGCGCACACGCGCACGCGCTCGCACGCACTCGCACGCACGCAACACACGCTCTCGCACGCAAACACGCTCTCGCACGCAAACACGCACTCAGACGAATACCTTATGTCGCCGTTGCCACCACTTCTACAAGAAGGGGCGTTGTCGAGTAATTCGTTAAAAAAAGTCGTTTATTTCGACCACAAGGATCATAGATATTAGTAATAATACAAATCTTAAAACTAATTTTCGTAAAACTTAAAACTATTTACCTAATTTTAAAACTATATATAAGACAGGCCCGATTAGTCAGCACGTGCACCATATGACAATGGTTCAGGTACTGACCTCAAACCTGTCAGAAAATGCCCTCAGGATACCATTGGAACTGGCCCGCACCCTGCGCACCAGGGACGTGCACCGTTTACGCATGGTGGTGTAGAAACAATCCACACGCGCATCCGCGAACATACCCGGCGCATTACAATAACGAGGTAGACCAAACAGCACCCTGAATGCATTACATAACACGCATTTAATCTGTAGCTTGTACCGCCAAAGATAAGAAGAGGCACGTCGCGGCTGCATTCAGCCAATCCGATCGTTTATCTTATCGTTTGCTGTGCTCTGATTGGCTCATTTAAATCGGATCAACATTTTCCGTAACCATCGCAAGGTGGTCTTTTTTTTCGAAATTTATTTTCTCCTTCCTCTGCCGATAAGCATGCTATTCAACATTCTTTTTCTATTGCGATCCGAGCGATTAATGTCGCTGTACCGTTTCACACCAGTAATTGGAAAAAACTGTTTTTACAGTAGTTGGCAATAAAAAAGAAATGCGTACGGCGCCTTCGTACAAATGTGCGAGGCCATCCTTAAAATGCGGCGTTTAACCTCCAGAATAATTTATCATAGCCAAGAAAGTTTGTTAGCAAGAATATTTAAATAATTTGTAATAATATAACATTCTTTAGCCCAGTTCACTTTAAGTGTTCGATATTACCTATAAATAATTTCTCATTAATAAAAAGTATAAAAGATATATTACAAGATGATGCATTTTTATCAAGCATACCTTGATTAATATCTTTTTGACAAGAAATACTTTGATTCTAAAATTTTCTCATATAAAAATAAAATATTACATAGGGTATGATGATGTTAATGAAATTATTGTATTGTCATCAATTTTTATTCAGCAAAATTTTTGATTTTTTTAGATGTCCGTAAGTGAAAATCGAATTACACAGTCCCATTATGTTACATTTATTCATATGGGTCAAGCTAAAAACAACGTGCTAAAATCAGTTTGCTAACCTCGGAGACATTGTGGTTTATAATTTAAATAAGGTTGAAAACTTTTGAGTAAATCATCCAAGTTAATGGAATATAGAATGGAAAGCAACAAAATGCACCGATAGAATAAAGAGTTTATTGTCACAAAAATTATATTTATAGCAATAACAATATTATGTAACCTACACAGAATATTTATTCACATAATAACGTCTCCTTATAGAGGTAAAAAACTAAAACATTTTAAGTAAAATGCTATTTGATTTACATAACCATAAAGATAAAGAACACCTTAGCATTACAAAACACATTTCTTCACTTTTCAACGAAGTATTAGATAAACTTGTAATTAACATATTCTGGGCGTTAACTTAGGATCCTAGATTTATAATTAAACATCTACACCTAATTTTATGAATCAATCTGAATTAATTATATACAGTTCATAAGCCCTGCGGTCCACCGGTAGCCCGAGTTGCTCTATGTCTACAAGGGATAAAGTTTCATTTATGTAAGCATTTTTGAAATTATTTATGACATGTGGGATCGCACATTTTACTAAGTTAATAGTATGCAGTATTCAAATTCATGTATATTCTTCTGCCTGTTGTCAGTTTTTTACCCAAGTCCCATTTAACCCTAGATCACTAACCATTCGTCTCTCAGACTACGCATACCCCCGCATTTCATAGTTCGGTAGGTTCGCGGCACCCGCACTCCCTCCCCCGCTCAGTACCTTCCTGATTGGTCCTGTTAGACCCGTGTGCACTTGTGGCGGTCGCACTCGCTTTGGAACAGGACATACAGCCGTCGCGTCGTCTGACAGACGAAAGGTTAGTGACTGTGTAACATTATTTTTAGTTATAATATTTTTCTATTTTCAAGATTACTTTTATTATATTTAAAAAATAAAAATATAAATTTCTTTGCAACTTTCCGCTAAACATATAAAATGATGTGTCTTACCTGGATTGAAGCGCAACTCCCGCCCTCCCTCAATTGCATACACTAACTCCGTCACCACTAGACCAAAAGTCAAACTACCCACATACCGCCGGACACTTTGAGATCGAACCGCGTACAAAGAATTGCGAACAACATGCTTTTGTACCTACTTAGGCCCCATATCGGAAAAAATAGCTAATAGTCTTAAGAAAAACGGCGTTAACGTGGCATTCAAAACAAACAATTCGCTTAGGAATATTTGTAATAATAAAGATAAGTTAAATATTAGTCAAAAATCGGGTGTTTATAAACTTGTTTGTGACGAATGCCACGCCGTTTACGTGGGTCAGACTGGTCGCAATTTCGGGACGCGCTATAAAGAACATATGGCCGCGTACAGAAATTGTAATCCTGATAAATCCCATTTTGCTAAACATCTCTTGGACACTGGACACAACCTAGCTAGCGACCATTCCTTTGAAGTCTTACATACCTGTAATAAGGGGCTGCGACTGTGTGTGCTGGAGCAGTTGGAGATTTTAAAAAGTAATAATGATAATTATACACTGCTGAATGAACAAACAAATGTTTCTAATTCACCTTTGTTAAACATCTTTAAGGCCAATCTTTAATAATAATTTTAAGATTAATAATAATAAATAATTATAATAATATCAATAAAACAATAATAATAATAGTATTTAAAATATTAATCATAACAATAATAATAATTAGTTGCAGATTTGTTATCGCACGGCGCGGTCACTCAAAACAATAATAATAATAGTATTGAAAAATAATCATAACAATAATAATAACTGCTGGCAGGTTTGTTATCGCACGACGCGGTCACTCGCTACTTTGGTAGGGAGCGATTGTGTCAGTTGTATAAATAGCAACTGTTTCGACTCGCCGCTCACTTAGCGGTCAGCCGCCGTAGAGTCTATATTACCTGAGGATGCCTCGTGTAGAGGCGAAACACGTGTCGTATTATCGTCGATGGTGTGTCTTGCCTGGAATAGTGGTGTTGAGAGTAGTGGTGCTTGGTCTAGTGGTGACGGAGTTAGTGTATGCAATTGAGGGAGGGCGGGAGTTGCGCTTCAATCCAGGTAAGACACATCATTTTATATGTTTAGCGGAAAGTTGCAAAGAAATTTATATTTTTATTTTTCATTATAATGGATTTCCGCAAAGTAACGCCTGATTCTATCAATTTATTATATTTTACGCTACTCTGTTTTTTACCTATTAATTGTAAAATAGGAATAATGTACTATTATTTTGAGAATAAAAGTAAAGGGAAAATTTATTTTGGAGACTACGAATATTTTTGGACCATTTTACGATATTGTTTTGATTTTCAATTTTATTTTTAGAATGATTTGAGAGGAGATGATGAGCGCATTCGACGTTGGTTGTGTGAGTCAGATATCGAGTCTAACCACGATGAAGCAGAGGAACTATCGGAATCGGAAAACGAAGATAATATGGTGGCAGATGCCCACGTAGGAACTGATGAAAGTGAGGAAGAAGTTTCGATGTTATCTGATGAGGAGATTTTCGTCAGCAGGCGCTCTTGTAAGCGAAGATTTGTAGATTCAGATGATAATACATCCGATACAGGTCAGTTGGGGTCTGAGTCCATCCAGCATCAGCAGGAGCCGCAGGAGCCTGAGTCATCATTTGTGATCCGTTCCAATAAAAATCACCTTTATGGTAAGAGCGGTTATAAATGGTCTACTAGACCTCGCAATCCACGAGCAAGAACATCTTCTCGTAATGTGATTCACGTAGTCCCTGGACCTGCAGGTGTAGCCAAAGAAATAACAGACCCCAGAGAATTAATTCTCCTGTTCATTTCTCATGAAATGATCAATGAGATGGTTACTTATACCAACACGGAGATTGACATCAAGAAGTCTAAATACAAACTGGAGAAGTATACCAACTCGCATACTTCCACTAACGAAGTGACGGCTTGACTGGGTCTCTTGATACAATCAGCGGCTATAGAAAGTAACCACTTGCCCACTAGAACACTATTTGACCACAAACTGAGTGCAATTACTTTTAAAGCGTGCATGAGTGCTGATAGGTTTGATTTCTTACTGAGATGACTTAGGTTTGACGACAAGACAACAAGAACAGAGCGAAGGGCCTCTGAGAAGCTTGCTCCATTTAGACAATTTTGGGAGGCATTCATAAGCAACTGTGTAAAATGGTATAAGCCCAGTTCATACATAACTATTGACGAACAGCTTCTTGGGTTCAGAGGACGTTGTCCATTTAGGATGTACATACCCAATAAGCCAAATAAATACGGTTTTAAGCTTATTATGATGGCAGACTCGAACACAAAATCATCCATTCCCATATTTAGGCAAGGAAAACTCTTCAACTATTTTAAGAGATCACCAAACCCATACATTCGAATCGAAACTTAACTATGGACAATTGGTTTACATCCATTCCTCTCGCTTCCGATATGCTCCAGGCTCCGTATAAATTGACAGTTGTTGGTACATTGCGAAGCAACAAACGGGAAAAACCCCAGGAAATAAAAAACTCTAGAGCACGGCAAGTGGGCAATTCAATGTTTTGCTTCGATAACGAGATGACCATGGTTTCATACAAGCCCAAGTCTAACAAGATTTTTTACCTTTTATCAACCACCCGATCACCCCGTCAATATGTTACCAAACCAATTATTCATTTCTTCTACAAAGGGCGCTGTAGATACCGTGGATCAAATGTGTTCTATCATGAGCACTGGTCGCAAAACCAATAGGTGGCCGCTATGCTTATTCTATGATACTGTAAACATTAGTATCATAAACGCGTATGTTGTTTACGTATGCAATATGATCCGAGACCATAAGAAACCGCTCAAGAGGAGAGAATTTGCCTTGCAAATGGCAGATGAACTAATAAAACCCTGGCTACTCGAGCGCTACAATACGATGACTTTGCAGCGTGATGTGAAAAAGAGTATTGGAGATATTCTCAACATTGAAGTGCCACAAGAAAGCTGTGTACAAGAGCTACATAAAACAAGAAAAATATATGGATTTTGCCCAGCAAAAAGGCGTATGAGAAAATATTGTTGTACATACTGCAAAAAGGCCACACGGAGAGCACACAGTTCCTATTTGTAATTTCATTGTTTTGTTTGATTCCTTAAAGAAAGGACTTTCAAGTTTTTGTTTCTTTTATAAAATAAATAACAACGATTTTGAAAATATTTGCGTTTCATTGCGTAGTCTGTGAATCGAATGGTTAGTGATAGTGTTACTCCGATTTAAGGTTAGTGATCTAGGGTTAAAAATATATATTAGTTAGCCTATACATGTCCTATGTAAAACGCGACCACACGATTTTGTACGTTTTGTAAAATAAAAAATCAGGAACCCGACTGCAAAAAGACAATTTAAAAATAATGCAGATTGTGAATAGAAAATAAAATTAAAATTAACTATAAACAAAGTAAACTCTACTACGGCTCAACTCATAATATAGTCTATATTATGAGCCTAAGTTAAACCCGCATTAAGTTTAGTAGCAAGTGGAATCCATCAATTTTCTTTCGGTTTATAATTTGCAATTGGGTCCCGCCTGCTACTAAACTTACTGCAGGTATTCAACTTAGGCTTTCAGCTCATAATATAGATACATGGTTTAGCAGCAATTCTCAAAGGTGGGTGCTGTATTGGGGCACAATGCTATCAGTTTAATGTGAAACGTCTAAAGTAGCGAGTCACTTTTAGTGTTAGAAAGGAAAGAGAACGCCTGTTTTGGTCGGCTTGGTTGGCCAATCGGAACAAAATGACTGTATAAGTTTTAAATAATGACACTTCACTTAGGTCTCTAAAACTAACAGTCTTGTAATTATTAATTAAGGCAAAAAGGTTACAGTTCACCTTTCTGACTTGGTACCCGTATGTTTTTGTGTGATTCTAAAGATGTTTCATGTAAAAAATGTTTAGCTCATTTCCTAAGTGACTGGGCATTCTATACCCCCAGACTTTTTGGTGCTTCTGAATAAGAAATATTATTTTACAGCCACAGAAGTGTATCGATATATTCAAAGAGCTGTTATTCATTTAAATTAAACCGAAAAAGTTACCGGAAGATTGCAAACACATCTGCATTTTAAGATAATGAGTTGCAAGAGGTTCATTTTTACAAGAATGAAAGTTGATAGGTGAGGAGGAGTCAGTCTCATAATTCCAACACTAAACCAGACAAATTTGCTTCAGATATATGTCCAGTGACAGAGATATGTAAATTAACAGTGAGAACAGCAGTTAAAAAAACCGGCCAAGAGCGTGTCGGGCCACGCTCATTGTAGGGTTCCGTAGTTTCCCGTTCGTCACAATAAGTGTTCCTACTTATGAGTTTAAATGTGGGTATCCATTATGTTCGCGCTCCAGCAGCGCTCCGCGCTCCTGCAACTGCTCCCGGTAGTGGGTACTGTTGTTTTCATCCAAGTTCAAAATGATTTTCCTAGAAAGTCCTTATAAAGTTCTACTTTTCAGATTTTTTTTCATATTTTCTAAACTTATGGTTCAAAAGTTAGAGGGGGGGGACACATTGTTTTTTTTACTTTTGGAGCAATTATTTCCGAAGTTATTGACATTATCAAAAAAATGATTTTAGTAAACCCCTATTCATTTTTAAATACCTTTCCAACAATATATCACACGTTAGGGTTGAAATTAAAAAAAAAATCACTTCCCACTTTACATATAAGGGGGCTACCCTAATAAAACATTTTTTTCCAATTTTTATTTTACCACTTTGTCGGCATGATTGATACACATATTGGTACCAAATTTCAGTTTCTAGTGCTAACGGTCACAGAGATTAAGCGAGGACTGACAGACAGACATGGCGAAACCTAAAAAGGTCAATATTAATGATGTTGATAGGTTGCTGAAAGTAGCTAAACCTAGTGTATAACACACTCAATAGAATCAATTTGGACGAAATCCTCATCCTTGCGGATAAACTGAGCACAGCTCAGTCCCCTCAGGCCCGCCTCCTTGCTCTTACCGAGCACATCAACCTTCTAAGGTCCTTGTAATTTAACTATGCCGGAGCCCTCTGCTCCCGCAATATCTCACGGTCGTATCAAACCAAAGGGTTTATCGCTTGTTTCATTCAATATCCGCGGTCTGCGAAATAACCTCCCAGAGCTTAGGCTTTTTCTACGAGATCGCGAAGCCGATCTCTTACTCCTACAGGAGACCCATCTCAGCCCCAAGGTCTCTAAAGGCCTTACTATTAAAAATTATTCACTCATACGTAACGATAGACCCGACCGCAAAGGCGGCGGTACTGCCATCTATCACAAAAAGTCCCTTCATTGCTCCCACATATCTACTCCGTCGCTTACCAGTATGGAAGCCACTATCACTAGACTAGCCATGACTGGACACCAGTCAATCGTTATAGCCTCCTGCTATATCCCTAGCGGAACCCTCCCCGTCAAGAGTGACTTCGAAGCCATCCTTGCATTAGGCGACTCAGTCATTATGTTTGGAGACTTTAACTCCAAGCATACTGAATGGGCCTGCCGCACTACTACCAGTAGTGGCAGGGTGCTGCTCAATATCACTCAGTCTCTCGACCTGACTGTCTATAGCCCCCCTCACTGCCACACACTATCCCGACATTGTTACCTACGCTCCTGACGTGCTAGATTTTGCTCTAGTTAAAGGAGTTTCCCTTAACCTTAGAGCAATCGAGCCTCTCGACGATCTAGGATCCGACCACCGTCCTGTATCCCTCCTTCTTGGCCATCAGCCATCTCCAACTCCCACTTCCAAAACCTACACCAACTGGAAGGGCTTCAAAAAGTCTCTAGCCTCGGCTATAGACTCTCCGGACCCTCCCATAACCCTTTCCTCTGACGCCCTCGACAGTGCGGGGAAAATAGACACAGCGGTCGAAAATCTCACCTCACTTATAACATCCTCTCTTAAAGAGAATGAAAAAGTTGTCCCGGTTGCTAAAACTAGTCTTCCCCTAGATATTAGCAACCTGTTAAAAGCCAAAAAAAGCTGCCCTCCGTAGAGCTGCACGCTATCCCACTCCCGAATATAGACTCGCGGCCCACCGCCTTCAACGCAAACTGCGTTACCGCCTCCAAGACTACAGAGACCACGAAAAGGGCAATCTCATGGAGAAAATCTCTCCCTCTCACACAGCGTACTACCGGATGGCGAGAGCCCTCCGGATAGACGCTATAACCCATACTCCCCCTCTGTCTCGTCCCGACGGCTCCATTGCCTTCGAAGACGAAGAAAAGGCTGAGTGCTTCGCGGACAGCGTTGCCGCTCAATGCTCTCCTAGCTCACAACCCACTGACCCCTTACACATTCAACAAGTGGAGGACGAGGTCCGACGCAGGAACTCGCCCCCTACCGCCTCTGACCCTATCACTGTGTCCAAAGATGAGATTTCATCTACCATCAAAGGACTTAAGCCCAAAAAAGCACCGGGTGCGGATGGCATCTCCAACCAAGCCCTCAAACACTTCCCGGAGCAGGTAATCGCCTTACTGGCCATTATCTTTAACGCCTGCTTCGAATTCAGTTATTTTCCCACCTCTTGAAAGAGGCAACTGTCATTGGCATTCCCAAGCCAGGCAAACCTCTCCACCTCCCCTCCAATCACCGTCCCATCAGCCTCCTCAAGGCCATGGGCAAACTTTTCGAACGAGTCATTCTCGTGCGCTTGAGACGCCATTTGTTTCCCACAGACGGCGACCCTCTTGTCATCCCACAACAATTCGGGTTTCGAGCCAAACACTCGTGCCCCCAACAAGTTCACCGCATAGTGGAATACATCCTCAGCGGTTTTTACCCTCGCCGTCAAAAAACCATCGCGGTCTTCTTTGACATTGCCAAGGCATTCGACAGGGTCTGGCACGAGGGCCTTATCTACAAACTGTACGACTTAGGCCTCCCAGATCGTCTCGTTCGCCTTGTAGCCTCCTATCTAAAGGATCGTACCTTTCGTTTTAGACACGAAGGCACGCTATCCTCTACCCGTCAAATAAAAGCCGGTGTCCCTCAAGGCTCTGTGCTTGCTCCCCTCCTATACATACTATTCACCAACGACATCCCTATCCCGTCGAATGGTGTCAAACTAGCCCTCTTTGCAGATGACACAGCCCTTTACTCCAAAGGCAACTCATTACCACAGATTCGGAACAAGATCCAAAAGTCAGTAAGCGACCTAGGAGCTTGGTTCCAAAAATGGCGTATCGACGTAAACCCGGAGAAAAGCTCCGCCGTTTGCTTCGAATATAAACGACGCCGTCTCACCACCACTCCGCCAATCAGGATGTTAGGAACCCCTGTCCCATGGCAAACTAAAGCCAAATACCTAGGCGTCACCCTTGATGCAAGGCTCACTTTCGAGCCCCATATCAAGAAGGTTACTCGCACCGCACGTTTTTACATGGGTAGGCTCAACAGCATGTTGGGCAGACACAGTAAAATGTCCCTCCGCAACAAGCGAACCCTATATAAGGTCTGCATACGACCTGTCATGACCTACGCGGCCCCCATTTTTGCACATGCTAAACCCAAAGCCATCAATGAACTCCAAATAGTTCAAAATCTATTCTGTCGTAGGGCCACTAACTCGCCCTATTATGTCCGTAATGCCGACCTCCATCGAGACTTAGAGCTCCCAACAATCCAGCAGTTCCTCAAATCGCTCTCTGAGAGATTTTTCAAAGCCTCAGAGTCCCACCCAAATCATCTCATTCGTGAGACAGCTGCCTATGCAGCCCCTATCCACACTCGCTATAGTGTGCGCAGACCGAGAAACTCTCTCTCGGACCCCCCCCAACAAGCTTTCGGCTGACCTGAACTGCCTCCTGGCGGCTCGGGCCGAGCCTACATAACACATCCATTAATCTGCCTAGTTAGGCACTCTTCTAAGCGGCTTTTCGCCGCTTGCGCCCTCCTTTCTGCCAAGGAGGGTCGCGTTCGTATACGGCTTAGAGATCTCCAGTCAGATCGTTAAGCCATTTCCTAAAAGGTGGTGTTTAGTGGGTAAAAGTCGCCACATAACCACGCAGCCGGCTGCGTGGTATGCTATGAGCATTCACCACCTCCCTCCCCCGCTTTCCGGAGGGTTGCCCATATTTGCTTCGGGCGCAAAAAAAAAAAAAAAAAGTTGCTGAAAGAATATTATGGAAGTAAATAGATGCAACATAAGGATCAAAATTATTTATGTAAGTATCATAGAACGCAACAAAAATGTCGCTAATTATGAAGAAATGATTACAGATAGTACATATTACGCAAAGAATTTATTGAGGATTACTTAGTTGAAGATATAAGTATTTACTGATTAAACAATTATTTAATTTTGTCGGATAAAATAAACGCGAGTTATGTATAATGATATTTTTCCTTATTCTTTCTAATTTATATTTTTTCAAAAAAAATTTAAGTTTCACTTCGGTAGGTTGATTTAAAATTTATACCAAGAGCACATGAGTAGATAAACGGAACAGAGACAAAGCTTCTTATGAATGTGAAAAATTGTTACCTATTTTGGTAGTTGTCACAATAGGTGAATACAAATTAAACAAAACAAACTTAACACACATATACCCACTACATACCAACCCACCCACATACCAAGAAATGTTTAGTAAAAGCTTGTAATAACAATAAAAAGGTAAACACACCGTGTAGTACTATTTTTTAATTAAAAAGGATCATACAATAAAATAAATGTATTTACTTGAAAAAGTAATAATCAAATATTTACTTACCTATTGTACTCCTTGGGATAGTTAAAGTATTATATATTTTTATTTTTTCTAGTATTATTCATACATACAGTACAATAAATAACGATTATTAATAATACCACGTTTTTACATTAAAATATTCAAACTTGAAAAAACTTGAAAACCTATCCGTTGGCAACTAACAAAAAAATCAAACAACGTGATTGTCCAATGAGAATGTCCACTGACTGTGCCAGCGTAACCAGTTTTTTTCAGTCTCGTCGCGCGTACGCGTCAAGCGGTCAGTGGTCACGCACACATGCCGCGCGTGCTTGTAGTAGTGCCACCGATTCGCGCGTTTGTATGAAGCTTTATCTGGGTTCTGTTTATCTACTCATGTGCCAAGAGGCAACCTTATTTTAATAGATTTTACTGATTTATTAAAAGTAGTCAAATGCTGACAGCTAGTTGTCAAAATTGTTCAAATTAAGTCTGCTTCCATTTACAAGTAGTCAAATCCACGCCTTTTGTCTAGAAGAGGTAAGAATGACGGCACCCAAAAGTCGTCATTACTCAATTTGTCAAAAGGTGTACTTGGACCATTCTTGAAAATTACCCCCTGAATTGGATTGGCTTATCATTTTTGCTGTATTTAAATTCGGGTATATGGCTTCTGCTAAAACGTTACAATTACAAATATTCAATTACAATTGCAAATAAGTTCATATTACACTATTTTTACTTACAAGAAAAAGACCAATCTTAGGTGTTTCTTTAGCACTTAATATATGTTTGTAAAGCAAATGCTGCATTTTAAAGTATTTTATCAGTTAAAAACTTACAACTTAATGTAGATGCAGGTTTTCTGCCCACAATTTACATAAATGGCAGACGCAGACCCAAATATAAACAATAATATAGCATAATGTGAGTGATGTGGAGGGGCTATGGGGACCGTAAGAATGTAGACACTATGACGCGATCGGTGTGAAAACTCCATGATGCGATCGCTGTGTAGACATTATGACGCAGTCAATGTGAAGACACTATGACGCCGTTGATGTGTAGACACTGAAGAGGTCACTGTGCAGACATTATAACGCAGTCGATGTGAAGACACTATAACGCCGTTGATGTGTAGACACTGAAGAGGTTGCTGTGCAGACATTATCACGCAGTCTATGTGAAGACACTATGACGCTGTTGATGTTTAGACACTGAAGAGGTCGCTGTGCAGACATTATAACGCAGTCGATGTGAAGACACTATGACGCCGTTGATGTGTAGACTCTGAAGAGGTTGCTGTGCAGACATTATAACGCTGTCGATGTGAAGACACTATGACGCCGTTGATGTGTAGACACTGAAGAGGTTGCTATGCAGACATTATGACGCGGTCGATGTGAAGATACTATCACTTGGTCGATGTGAAGATACTATGACGCGGTTTACGTGTAGACACTAAAACGGTAGGTGTAAAGACACTATCACTTGGTCGGTGCGTAGACACTATGAGGCAAAAGCTATGGTGGCCAGTATGTGGGCGTGGTGTGCGAGCAGTGCAGTGGGCACTGGCACTAGGGCTGCGGCGCGCTGGCGTGCGCGTGCGCACCAAGGCGCGCGGGATCCTGGCTGGGGTAGTGCAGGCCGGCCGGCGCGCCCGCCGCCCAGCCCCAGCCCGGCCCCGTGTAGTGCTGCAGGTTGAAGAAGTCGTTCGGCCGGCTCGGCGGCGGCGGCATCTGGAATAAATTGCACCTTATTCATCATTACAGCTCTCCACAAGTATGCTGCTGAACATAGGCCTTCACCAAGGAATACCACAAAGCACAGTTATGAGCCACCTGCATCCATCCGACTTCCTGCATGTCTTTCCAGGTCGTCACTCCATCTAGTGGAAGGTCGCTCTACACCTACTCTTATCGGTACGAGGCTGACACTCGAGGACCTTTTCTCCCTATCAGTTGTCGGTTTTTCGAACTATATGACCGGCCCATTGCTCCTTCAGTTTACTAATCCGTTGGATTATGTCGGTCACTCATTTATAAGTTTATCATGCAGAGAAACCACGAGCATAGCCGTCTCTATAGCTCGCTGAGCGATCTTGAGCGTCCTCATACGGCCAGCAGTGAAGGACCATGTTTCAGATCCATAAGTTATCACTGGCAACAGGCACTGGTGGTACAATCTAGTTTTCAGGTTTTGAGGTAAACCTGACGAGAAGATGTGCCGTAATTTATGTGTGAAACGCTGCCCAGCCGAGTTTTATCCGTCGGATTGACCTCTCGATCGAAGTCAGGTTATCAAGTCGGACTATTTGTCACAGGTAAACGTTAAAGGTACTCGTCAAGAACTTTAAGCTTAGTGCCCCCAACAACCACCGGCATAGGTGTGACATGGACATTAAACATGATATTTGTTTTGTCCATGTTTATGTTAAGACCTATCCATTGGCACTATTTAAAGGACATTGAGCGAGGACCTATTCCTCCAGCAATCCTGCCATAAGAACTATATCGTCGGCAAATCGTAGAAGAGTGATATACTCGCCATTGATGTTAATACCGTATCCTATCAGTAGAATACGAAAAATCCTATCCTTGAAAACGTCTTCGAATACAGCGGTGAAGAGTTTCGTGGATGTAACGTCACCCTGTTTTACACCTCTTTGCAGTTGGATAGGTTTCGTACTGCGGTTCTGTACTCCGATAGGCCTACTGTACAAACACTTCAGCACTTCTATATACCGACAGTCAACTTGGCACCGCTAAAGGGACCGTAGCACCGCCTAAATTTCGACAGAATCAAAGGGTTTCCATAGTCCACATAAACAAGGTAAAGTGGCAGATTGTACTCTGCTGCAAGACATATGTGGTTGCCGTTTCTAAGGTGTTGGAGAGCCATTGTAATCCCACCCAGACTGACGTCCGATTATATCATCGGAATAGTGTCGGATAAGACTTGCTCTTGGATTGTTATTCACACTTACGTGTGGCTTCAACGATGGTGTATGCAGCTGCCCATAGAACCTCTCAATCTCGCTCAAAATCTTATGTCTCGGAAACGATGCTGCCACACTCCGTCTTCAGCTTTGACAGTTGGCTTTTTCTGGTAGACAGATCTCTGGCAAAGACTTTGGAGCCCTGGTTCCGCTCAATCGCTTCTTCAATACGAGCTGTATTGAAGTTGCGTAAGTCCCGCCGCACGCATTTGGAGACCTATCTGTTCAGTTGCCAGTATGCTGTCATATCTGTTGAAGACTGCAGCTTCATCTCCCGTCTATCAGCCATGAGATTAAGAGTGTAATCGGAGAGTTTTTGTGTTCTTCCGCAGTGGGTCTTGCTGAACTTAGCTCCAACCGCATGGACAGTTTCCAAGAGCTTGTCATTTATATCGTCCACTGCATTGTAGTCTACTAGGCACTGAAAACGGTTTTGTAACTAGAGGTGAACAGTTTCGGGACTTCTGATCAGAGCAAGAGGGGTAGGGAGCGTTGACTTCTTTAGACGAGATGTTTAGCCATTCGGTGATCGCTGCCAGTTTTCACTTTTGCGATCACTGAGACATCACTGAACAGTTGCCGTCTAGTCGTCATAATGAAGTCAATCTCATCTTTTGACGAACCATCGGGGCTCAACCAGGTCGACTTACTGTGGAGCCACTTCTGAAAGAAAGAGTTCATTTTAAAGAGTCCCTCTTTCTCCATGAAGTCTGTCAGCTGCTAGCCCCTTGGCCTTCCGTTCTTGGCGTTCCCCTTCCGTTGCCCTGTCCCGAATTTCCCTACCTTCAGCTCACCGTTTTTTCTTATGCCTAGTTTTGCGTTAAGTCTCCCATTAACACCGTATAGTGGGTTTTGGAGGAATGCATGGCTCTAAAAATATCCTCATACATTTCCTCCATCTCATCATCGGGATGTGCCGAGGTTGGTGCGTAAACGTGTTTGACTTTCAGCGAATACCGTTTGGTGATTCTGAGTATAAGGTACGCAACCCTCGCCGACACACTCCCAATCTTTACAACATTGTTAACAAGAAACTTGTGGATGATAAATTCAACAACTCCTGGGGATAGAAGATCGCCCTCCCGCTGATAGAACAAGTTGATAGTTCGGACCTCGGATAACCATATAATATTACAGCGCAACTTGTCTATCTCTTCTTTCAGTTCCAGGATCTTCTCGTCAGTCCTCAGGGTGAATGCGTTGTATGTTGCCAGGTCGAGTCGGTTTAGGTGGCAACCGAACCTCCACCGGAGATTCTTTGTCGCCAATGTAGTCAGGAATAGCGGGACCGCCGGTGATTGGAGGCAGTTTATTTAGTTCGTTGCTCATGGGGGAGTATATTGCCATTGTTACCACGCTTGGCGAGCGGGTTGGCAATCGTAGTTTTATTTTTGTTACAGGAAGATGCTGCTGCCCATCTCCTGCCTGATTACCTCTGTCGCCTTTTAAGACACCCACGGGAAGATATGGGGTAGTGGATATTCCTAACTGCCACTACACAGCACCTTATTTATATTTCTTTTTTATAGAATTTGGGTGACAAATAAGCACACAGATGATGATGGTGGTAGACATCTTCATTTATCTTCGAATAAGAACCAAAATGTAAATGCGTCGTCACTCGTTAGGACTAAGATGAAATAGAAAATTAGTAGCGGAAGTGACATAAAATAGATAAAAATAAAAAAGTGACTAATAAACTAACGTTTTAATCATTGGGCTTCTTCCATGCCACTATTATTATTAAAATTATTATCAATTAAAAAAAAACCTAAAGTTCTCATTTAAGATTAGGTTAATATACAATATTATAATAATATATTATATAAAATTAAATAACAATCACATACCTGCGGTGGGAATGGATGTAAGAAGGCAGGTGGCGGAGGTGGCAAAGTTCCAGGCAACCCAGGCACAGGCTCCAATACTGGCGCTGTTTCATTCTTCTCATTAGCGCCTTGGCGACCTGGTATCAATATTTAAGCTTTTTTTAATTTCTGTAACATTCTACTTAATATATAACTTTCAATACAAGACACAGCACACTGTTGTAAAGATTTTTATTACAGCGACAAACAAGCTAATAATCCACCAGTTGGTAGCGACTATTGCAGCCTATGCACATGTTCAACTACAGACACCATTTTTAAAATGGAGGGATGCCTATCTAAGGCAGTGTTGCCTAGCTTTTTTCTAAAAATCAAGCATTTCTGAAAAAAAAAGGCCTGTCTTAAGGAAAAGCCTTGTAAAACACAGTAATAAAAATTAAAATCTGTCACCCATTTTGTGCTGTCGGTGTAAGAGGTAACTATATGTTATGCCATCATGATCAACTGGCTTTCGACAGATTGTGGAAAATCTCATTTAAAGTCTGCAAAATGTAAAGTGGTGACAAAAAGCAAAGAGTGCAGGCGATAACTGAGAATAGAGATGCGAGTACATGTATTCTTTTTAATTGAATTTCTGGTTAATTACATTACTCCTTTTTTCCAATAAAAACATTTAAACACAGTATGTGTAAATACAACATGTCATTTTATACAGTGATTATGACGATGTGCTTTAAAGATTTTATTGAAAAATTTAAAGTAATGCTATTTAGGAGTTATGAAAGAAATTGTTAATCCTGCCAATATTATGTATTTACAATATATTCAAACCTTTTATGGTAATTCGTTAATACACACCGCTGCAGCTATATTACGGTTGCAGCACGAATGGGTCGGCTCGACGGGGAAGAACCGCATCATCATCATCAGCCTGCGGCAGTCCACTACTGGACATAAGCCTCTCCCAAGGCGCGCCATTTAGCACGATCTTCCCACACTACATTTGCCTAGACGCGGTCTCCACTCCATAACACTCCACCGGTTGTCACCTCTGCGACAGACATGACCAGCCCATTGCCACTTCAGCTTACAAACCCGGAAAGCTATGTCAGTAACCTTGGTTCTCCGGCGGATTTCTTCATTTCGAATTTTGTCTACCAAAGAAACTCCGAGCACGTTTCGGCACCATAAGTGAGTGCGGGCAGAATGCACTGGTTGAAGACTTTTGTCTTCAGACTTTGCGGTATGGGCGACGAGAAAACACGACGGAGCTTCTAAATGCTGCCCAGCCCAACTGAATCCTCCCATCGGCTTCCTTCTCGAAGTTATTCTTACCTGGTTGCAATATCAGCCCGAGGTAGGTATATTCCTGGACAACATTCGAGAATTTCACCATCAACAGTAATTGAAACTGGCATGACGTAATCGTTGAACATAACTTTTGTCTTGTTCAGATTCATGCATGTTGGGAGGATTCATTTAGTCTGTTCAGCATATCCTGAAGTTCTTGCAACGATTCTGCCATGACGACGATATCATCAGCAAAGCATACGTGTGAGATGTACTCACCGTTTACGTTAATACCGCGTCCTTTCCAGTCTAACGTCTTAAAAACATCTTCCAGTGCATTTGTAAACAGTTTAGGAGATATAACATCCCCCTGTCTCACTCAGCGATGCAACTGGATCGGTTTTGTTTGACTATCCTGTACTTGGACAGACATCGTACTGGTGTTGTAAAGGCATCTCAGCACTTCGATGTACCGCCAGTCAATTTGGCACCGCTGCAAAGAATGTAGAACAGCCCAAGTTTCAATGGAGTCAAAGGCTTTCATAGTCCACAAATGCAAGACACAAGGGCTCATGTCTTCTGTATTATTTCTGTTGTCTTCTGTATTATTTTCCGCACTGTGTGAATGTGGTCTATAGTGCCAAATCCTCCTTGAAACCCAGCCTGTTCTGCAGTCTGAAAGTCGTCGTCTGACGAGTCTTTCCGCGAGTCTATTTATGATGACCCTCGAAAATCAACTTATAGATGTGGCTCAGAAGCGTGATGGGTCGATAATTTTTTAGCATAGCTTGTCACCTTTCTTGTGAAACAAGACTGTAATGCTTTTGCTCCACGCCTTTGGAGTTCTACCATCTCGTAAGATGCAGTTAAAAACTCAAGAGCTCTTTTAGCAAGGGTTGACTCCCAGCTTTTAAGAGCCCTGTTGTAACTCCATCTTCTCCAGGGGCTTTTCCATTTTTAAGTTGACCGAGGGCTAGCTCAATCTCCCCAAGGCAGATGTCTGGCAGCTCGTCGGTATAGTGGCGGGTCAGCGTGGCTCTGGGATCATCGCATTTAGGTTCGGGTTGTGGCTTATGTGAGGCATATAGTTTGCCATAATAGTGTTCGATCTCAGGGAGAACCTCAGTTTTGCGATGTGACTTCTTCCAAGGTCCCGAACAAAGATTTTGGATCCCTTGTTTCGCTCTATTGCCGCTTGTATAGCAATTGCATTAGAGCGACGCAGGTCCCGCCTCACAGCTTTCCTCACAAGCTTGGTTAGTGTCACCTGTTCCGATGGTGATGCTGTTGTTAACTCACGCCTACTTTTCATAAGCTGAAGTGTCTCATCTGAGAACTTCGACTTTCGGCCCGTATATTGTTTGCCAGAAAACCTGGTGCCCTCATCCCGTAAGATCTTAATCACGCTGTTAAGGTCCTCGTCAGTATCCAAAGTGGTTCTCAGGGCATCGAATCGATTTCATGACATTCTAGATGGAAGCGTTGGGAGCCAGTTTCACTCAGAATAGATTTGGTCAAATCGTAGACTTCACCAATCGGGACCTTTCAAGCATAAAATCGATATTCAGAGTGCCTCCAACAAGTCAGTGATCGCTTCTGGTATTGAATTTGTTGATCACTGAGACGTCTCTGAATATGTGGCTTTTGTCCATCATGATGAAGTCAATCTAATTTTTTGTATTATTATCGGGACTGCGCCAGATCCACTCCTTAGTCCTTCGTGGCTTCTTCGCGAAAAACGTATTCATCAGAAATAGCGCTTCTTTCTCGAGGAAGTTGACCAGCATTTGCCCCCTGATTCCTGCTTTCAAAACCATGGTGTCCCAAAATCGATTCGACGCCCGTGTGTTTACCCACTTTGGCATTAAAATCCCCCATAACAACAGTGGGCCTTTGTGGTGTTACGTAAGGCCCTAGAAATGTCTTCATAGACAATTTCTATTTCGTGAGTCGAATGTGCCGAGGTCGGGGCACAAACTTGTACGATCTTCAGTGAGAGTCTCTTTGATAACTTAAGTATAAGGTATGCTACCCGTGTCGTCACACTGAAGATTTCTACAATGCTGTTAGTGAGGATCCTATGAACGAGGAAACCTACTCCGCCTTGAAAAAGGCCGTCTCCCTCCCGAAAGTAGAGCAGATTGCAGGGGAATTGTGTCCTCCCCCTCTCTTCGGATTTCACTTAACCCTATACGTCTTGCCGCAGTCCGTCCATTATACGTCGCCAAGTCCAGATTTTGGTGGTAATCTGTCCTCTCCCCTCCACCTTCTTCACCCCCCTGCCCCACCATTGCCATGACCGCCACCTCGGCCAGGAATAATGGGGCGACCGGGAACTGGGGGCCGTGTTTTTGTCGTGCTACTCATAGGAGGATTTGCCCTTAATCACCACGCTGGGCAAGCGGGTTGGTGATTGCAGTGCCAGACACATTGCACCTGTGATGCTGCTGCCCATCACAGGTCTGGGCATTTTTGGTCTGACGAAGACTGGGATGGTTATGCCGCCATCCATCGGAAGACTTAAGTTCTACTTTTTTTTTAAGGCATTTCCCTCCGTCGGCTCGTATGACATCCACGGGATGAAAAGGAGTGACAGTATTCTAGGCCACTGCCACACAGCATAGAACCACGCTCTTACAGAATAGCAGTGTAAAATAGCAGCTTAATACTGCTGTGTTTTGTATGGCTGGAGACCTTTTTTTACTGGAAACGAGGCATTCCATCTTAGTCCACAGGGGTGACAATGCATCTGCGTTTTGATTCTTAATTGTGGATGGATGTAGATGTCTATGGGCTACAGCATCAACTTACCATCAGGTAAACTGTGTACCTGTTTCTCAGCCTTATTCTATAAAAAAAATACACCTGACTATCTGATTGATTAGGTGGTTGTTGGAATGTTCACTGTGTGTGACTCATCTACTAATAACACTTATGCAAAACCTTCCATTGTCATTAGGGTTATTTTAAATTTATAAGCAAATAATACTTCTAAAACTATATAACCTTGAGACTTGCCCCACTTGATAGTGAGTCTTTTCCCTCCAATGACCAATCTGTTGAAAGTCTTTTCAGCAGCATGTTCAGCTGCACTCCTTGTGGTGTACTGCACAAATGCACACTGAGCTCTTGGCACAAGGGTCAAACATCTGAAACATTTATTTACAGTTAAAATAAAAAGAGTATAATTTTTAACCATAATAGAAGATAACAAATAACATATATTGAAAGTAATGTTTAAACTTGTTCTATTACCACTGGTTCGGAAAGAAATCACTGCCCTGGGAAGAACTATCAAGAAACCCAGTGGAGAACTTTTTTAAAATAAGAATTTATAATGAAGTACATTTTAAAATAATATTTTTACATTTTATAACATCACCTCATTCCCAGGAGTCAGTCAGTCATAAATTCTTTACAATTATAATAGCCTTTTATAATTGTAAAGAATTTATGACTGAATATTTTTTCATGTGTTAACAGATTTTTTAAGAGATTTTTTATGTTTCACTATTTTTAATCAAACTATTTTTGTAATATACTCATTTTTTTAATTCTTATAATTGAAAATATGTTTAAGCTAATTCCTTTTAACAAAATGAATACTGCACTTAACATGGTTCAAATTAAAATACTAGTATATATATAGTGGAACATATACAGGCTGTAACTTTAACTTTTATATATGTTTTTATTTGATTAAAATTGCTTTTACGGATTTTATCGCGTTTTATTTATTTTATTTTTAATACCCGACATTTCAGGTGCTTTCCAGCACCCATAGCACCCAAAACGTCGGGTATTAAAAATAAAATAAATAAAACGTGATAAAATCCGTAAAAGTAGTTTTAATCAATGTACAGTTTTCGTGTAAATATAAGAAATCATTATGTTTTTATTTTTTAATATTCATTCTAAATTTTAGTGTGCATATTTGCCTCCTCTAACAGTATCATGAATTTGTTTTCTGATCAATGGGACTCACCTTTCTTGCAAAATGGGGCACTAATGCTAATATAAGTTTTGTGACTAATAATTCTACAGTTGTCTTTACATTTTCTTTCACTAGTGTGCATATGGAAAATTAGCACAAAAGCAAAGTAAAAATTTATTCAAATAATGTATAAATACTTTTATTATCTTGAACACAAAAAAAATTGAGATCGAGAGAATCATTATGCTACTATTTTTTTAACTGTTTCAAAAAATGAGGAGGTACTCAATTCCACTATATGTTTTTTTTATTTATAAACTCTCTTTGTTTTACACAACATGTACAACAGTGTACCTCAGAACCTTTTTCTAGGTGAACCGATTTTGATGATTCGATTGATTTTCTTTTGACTTTTGAAAGCTGATGCTTCTCATGTGGTTCCATACAAAATTTGATCAAGAACTGATCAGTAGGTTTTGAGTTATCCTTGATAATGCATAATTAATTCACTTCAACTACATTGATGATGTTAGTTGAGTAATTTTTATGTGGTAGAGCCACCATGCAGCTATATTATAATTATAGCATGAATTGGTCGGTTCGACCGGGGAAGGACCACACTCTCACAGAATACCAGCGTAAAATAGAAGCTTAATGCTGCTGTGTTTCATATGGAGAGTGTAGAAAACTGGAGATCCTTTTTACTGGAAATGAGGCATTCCATCTTAGTCCTCACGGGTGACAAGGCACCTGCATTTTGATTCGTAATCGAGGATATTTGTAGATGTCAATGGGCCGCAGCAACCACTTACCATCAGGTAGACTGTGTGCTCATTTGTCACCCTATCCTATAAAAAAAATGGTGGAAAATGCCATACTTAAAACACAGACTGGTGAGCATTGCTAGTGAATCAAACAAAAACAACCAAAGGTGTTGTCAACCATGTTCTAAACTACCCTAGTTCTATTTACAAACAAAACAAATAAGGTATTGCTGCTTGAACTATAGAATTAAAATACCTTATCTCGCCATATTGGTAGAAATGTCCCTTGAGTTCATCCTCGGTAATATTTTCGGGTAAATTGCCAATGTAAAGCGTAGTAACTGTACGGTCTTCTGGTGGTGGTAAAGCAGGCATGGCCGCTGCTCTACGCATCAACTTCTCAGCTACAGGATCATTCACACCATAATATCTAGAAAACGTATTAAGTATTACATTATAAGCTCTTATTTTGTTTGTTAATTTAATTGTGAAGACATAATACACAGAAATGGCTTGCTGGTAAGAAAGTACAAAAAAAAAACAAGTAAATTAAAATTCTCAAACACATACCTGTCTTTTATATTTTGATCAGCCAATGGATCATCAGGGTCTGTTGGTTTCTCGTGCCTATATGGACACTCTTCCCCTCTTCTGCATTCCCCTTTCACCCAAAATGAGCAAACATGTGGTCTATTTCTTTTATAATAAGGTGCAGTCCTTGCCAAGCGCACCAGCAAGTCAGAAGCACCTTTAGATTTCAAAGCAGAGTTACTGGGCTGAGTTGGATCAACCTTTGACATTTGGCTATCTAAATTTTGGATATAATACTCTTTGTTAACTTCATTCCGAGGTAGATCATCTTGAATTTTGAGAGCAGCATCTCTAACTTGAATAGGTAACCCATATTCCAAATCCAAAAGGCACGTTTGGCAAACATTTTTTAATTTAGAACATGTTTGACATATCTCAGTTTTCTTGAAACGCATTCTCGAACCAGGGCACCAACGGAAGACCGTGAATGGACGACTACAAATTTTACACTCTTTGCCATATTTTTCTTTGGTCTAAAACAAAATTTTGATTGAGATGTTGTCATATAAATATTCCCAACATAAATACTTATAAACTTCCTTACCATACGAATATAGGGGTTATCACCAAGACATGTCTGACATAAAATTGGAAAGTCCTGTAAGGAAAATCAATAAAATATTAAAATAATGTTTAAAATGTAAAAATGCTTAAAACAATGATATTCAATCATATACAATACTTACGGAGTCTTCCCAATTTTGTCGATTGTATGTATTAGTTGATTTTGACACAGCCATTTACGTAAATAAGAGGACGTTAAAATTGTCGTAGCGTTAACGGCTTAACATAATTTTATTTCTAAAATAATTTTCTTGTGACGTTTTAAAAGCTTTAACAACGATCAAAGCAAAAAGATTTATTTATAGCGTTTATTAAAAACTAGAATCTAGAAGCTATATTACAAAATACGATGACACCATAGATAAATAAATGGGTATATAATAATGGTTTATGTTCCGAAATACAACGCAGTGTACTGTCCAGTACTGTCCAATGCAAATGACGTATCATTTGACACTTTATTGTACTAGCGTGCCGCCGCCATATTGTGTCGGATATCCGGCCATAATAAAACAATTTTTAATTGTATGTTTGCCGAATGAAGCATGCCAGAATTTGTTTCTATTTATTCAAATATAAAAAAATATAGAATAATTGATGGTATATCTATTAGGAGGATATAATGATTTTTGGAGCACAAAATGACAAAATAATCGCCAACACTTTTCCAAATGGCGCAAAAGTATGAGTCATATACTGTCCAATGTTTTGGAACGAATCACCAGTATAGCGTCGATTCATGACGTCATTTGCATTGGACAGCACACTGCCCATTATGTACCAACTACCAAGCGACGACACTGGAAGCGGAATCACTGGACGACACGTTATGGTTTTCAGCATTTCAGTTTATTTTAACTGTCTTAACGGCTCTGGGTTCTAGCCCTTCTGAACCTGTAATTTCTTTCGGAATCTTCGTCTTTATATATTTTTACTTCACAATGTGCCGATGCATCACATAGCTTTGCTTTTGGGAAATTTTTACGACAACTCAACCCAGCGGATAGTTGATTGACGATAGTCACTCAAGTTCATAAGGAGCCCAAGCTACCAAAATAATTTGAGGCCTATATCAACATCACACCAAAACAATTTTACGAATTGAAATTCACTTCAAACAATTATTTAAGCGATAAAACAGGAGCGAAAATCTGTCGACGGCCAAGTTCCAACCAAAACTCCCCGTGGTTATGGTTTCAGTTTATGCCACAGAATATATATTCTATACCCCACCTCTTGGTTTATAGTTATACAAAGTTACTCTGTGGTTATAATACCACCACAGAGTACTTTTTATATATCTGAAATAAACCCACAAACTAATAAAAGGATACTACACATGAATAAATTCGTAGACAGAGAAACCTATAGACAAATTGACGCCTTCTTGCGCATTCGCACACGAAAAAGATAGATTTATGCTACTTGCATAGAAATGAGACAGAGCGGTGTGATTGTTTGTCCCTTTCTCCGTGCCGGTTTTTTTTAGCAAACTACACTTTGCTAAACAGCTTTGACAGTTCGTAGCGATCTAAGGAGTTTCCAAGTTGGTTTAAATGAGAAAAAAAGTGTTTTGTGAGCTTAAGATTGGTGAATCTTGTTCAGTTCAGTTCTTAGAACAATTAAAATGTTTATCTAAATATGTTTAAAATTCATAAAGATTATTGTATAACCTAAAAATACGTTATCGTCCTTTCTCACTCGAGGCCACGCTAATTATCAGTCTATAGGTTTCTCTGTCTACGAATAAATCGACGCCAATATAATATTCTAAGTCTATGAATAAACCAAAAGAAGTGCTTAAGTTTTACTCAAAGTCTATTTTGTACCTACTGTACTCCTACGTCGTTACCAGTCGTTACTATATGCGTAGTGTCCTCTTAGTAGTAAGAAGTCTGTTACTCTGTGGTTACTATACTTTTTGGAAGTTTTGGCGTGAACTTGGCCGTCAACGGACTGTCGCTCCTGTTTTGTCTTCGCTTGTGGATTTTGATTTGTAAAAGTGATGAAATTTTTTAAAATATGTGTCTGCGCGTGTGAACTATTAGAGGAAACGACGAAACAAGTGCGTTGATGTTTTTTTTAATCGCTTGGGCGCCTTGTGGACTTGAGTGGCTGTCGTCATCAACTGTCTGCTGAGTTGAGCTGTCATGACAATCTCCCAAAAACTTCGCAATGTGACGCATCAGCATAATGTGAAGAAAAAATATATGTATAAAAACGAATATTCCGAAATAAATTATAGGCTCAGAACGGCTAGAACCCAGAGCGGTTAAACCAGTTAACGAAAAAATATTGATACTCTTTGGTCGCTTGTCTACAATTGACGTTTTGAATTTTATTTACAAGTGAAATAATTTCTTAATAATTATATTAACACTTTTATTCAAATCACTTACATACGCCAAGTAAATAAATAGTAATAAGTGCTAAATTATCGTAATGTCTATTACCACCCTGGTACTAACTAAATTCCAAATCTAAATATCAGTGTTATACCGGTTTCATTTGTATTGTTTTCATGCTTTAATGTTTTTGTTTTAGTATTATTTACAGTTAAAGAAAGAAAATGCTCACGAAGATTCAATATGGTGTTGCGCTTGGAGCCGCATAGGCAGTGAAAAGAGAAAGGAAGACGAAAATTCTGAAAATAATGAACAAACTGAGTTCGTACATAACCTAATTTTACTTTTATTTTGACCGTTTTTAACATTATTTCTGCTGGTGTTAAAAAGAATATTGTGCGTGTTTATTTTATAAGATGCAAACTTAAAATGTACTAAACGCAATAATTTTTTATATTTTTAGAAGTGGGAATAACCACTTCAAACTTACAACATATTTAGACATTACACTTACAACCATTATAAGCACGAACGCAAAGCTATTTTATTATATTTTAAGCAATCTTTATATAAATCGCTTTTTCTGTTATTAATGAAGGAAGACTGCATTTTGCAAAAGCAATTGCATTTAAATAAAAGTACACATATTGATATTGATTGTTGAAACCAACATGTGTTTTTAAACATGATCTGTTTATGCTTTCGGGTAGCATTGGGAAGAATCTGTATGTGCTAGACGTGTAAAACACTAAAGTGTAAAAAGTCATTGCACTATAGTGATAAGAAAATTATCTTGTCTATTCCTGGCTATTTTCCAAAAATATCCTGATGTATTAACAGTATTTTTAAATATTTTACAAATTTATGTTATCAAATCGTCTTAGGTATTGCTGCACTGGACAGCCACATTCAAAACAACATAACCCATATTTTCATACATGAATGTGTCTTCATTATTTTGTTTAACCATTTCAGAGATTCCAATCCTCAAGAGATTCATGAAAATTACATAATTACGGGAGGGTTAGACGACATTATTAAGGTATGGCAGTTGGAAGATGGAAAACTGGAAATCAAGCACCAACTTGAAGGACACTCACTCGGTGTAATATCTGTTGCTGTTAGCCCTGATGGTAAAAGTAAGTCAAGTGTAGAAAAATTATTTTTATATTTCTATTTAAGTATGTTGTATTTGTATATTTCTATTATGTATGTGTAATATGAAATTTATAGGTCGCCAATCCAACATGACTAGAGAGATCAGTTGCAGGACCAATGTCTTCACATGCTTTTTGAGACATTTAATTTTCTGGTATTCTAGGCTGTAGAATTTATTAACGGAATAAACCAATAACTAATTTTGACCAAATGTGGGATTCGACCCTGGGACCTCTTGATCAGAAGTCAAGCTTGTAACCCCTAGACCAATGACACAAATGCTCATTAAGACAAAATGGTAGTGTTCACGTAGGTTTTAAGGGGGTGAAGCAGATGCGGGCGGGCGATCAGCTCATGGGGCCCCATTGTGTGTCAGGCTAGCTGCTAGCAATATTCCTTTGATCTACTCATGTGGCAATAGTGACGAGTAGAAATGGGCAAGTGAAAAACTATATCATATTGATATTTTTAAACAGTATCAGTATATTCACATGATAAATATAGATATGTCATAAAGTTTTTTATAATGTAGTACGATTAGATAGATAGATAGCATTTATTTATAAAATAGTTTCAGATAATAATTGGGTGCACCAAAAGAGCCTTCTCTTGTGGCGATACCTATATTATATTATAGACAGGTACATCATGATACGACTCGTACCTATGCCTATAGATGCTTACTTACGAATTGATGTATACTTACTTTTCAACATGAAAATAAACTACATATCTACCGAGGTATGTACCTAGTTTATTTTCACATTGAAAAGTACTTCACCATTATTTTATTTGGACACTGTCATCCAATGCGCTTCTTGTAAACTAGTAAGTACTAACAAATACTTATTTTTTTTACATTTTTATTCCAAGAGCCTTGGATGATGATGTCCAAATAAAATTATGATGAAGTATTTTTCAACATAAAAATAAAGCAGCCTAGACACACTCAAGTGTTTTTTTACCAGTATTTTTTATAATGTTACCCCCACACTAGTATTTTCTCCTATATCGTGGAGGCAGTTTACAAACATAAATTGCACGAGGACTAACATCCGGACCCAAAACAATTATTTGTAGGCCATACAAATTCTTGTTCCATGCGGGATTCGAACCCGCGGCCCCCAACGCAGCCACCTATTGCAAAGTCAGTGTGCCATGGAGACGTCAATTAATCAAAGTATATCTGTAACATACCAGTTCCCTCATATCTAACGTGACCATACATCCTTCTTTAGGCGGGACGGTCCCGATTTAAAGGTTTGTGTCCCGCTATCCCCAAAATACGTAAAAATGTCCCACTTTGACAAATATGGGCGTAGCATCATGCAAACTCTATCACCCGTGCCATCATTATGACACCGCGCGTACCAGGTTTGCCAGCATGTCCTGACTGTGTAAACTGTGTGATTAGGTATGTGATTATTCTGAAAACCTACACTTTTGAACTTAAAGTTACGAAGTGACAATTTTTAATTAATTTACAATAAATTATCAAATAGCCTAGCTATTTCTAATTAGTATTTATTTGCTGTTCAGAAAAAATAAAAAACACCACCCATATATGATTCTAAGTTCTCATTCTCACTTTTGATCATTAAAAGATTCAAACAACTACGTGTTTTATTTTTAAAACTACAATAAAGGGTTCCAGATTGAATTTTGGTAACGGCTTCCGGAGGCACGGTGTTAAAACCCCGCCAACTTCAATAAGTTCGAAATCAATATTCCGGGCTGCTACTAAGAATTTTGTGACAGAAAAACCCAATAAATGATTCTTGGCCCGACTCGGCTTTTGAACTTGGGACCATATTGATCAGCAATTGTTTTTATACCCTTTAGACCAAGAAGACAGTCAAAAGTGTTAAAACTATAATCATTTTAAAGGTGTCAAAAAGGTGGTAAAAGGAAAAATAAATGGTCACTTTACTTATACCTATAATTTTCATCAGTTTGTTTTATAAACATACTTGGTACCTATACTTACATGTTTCTTACTTGCTGCTAGTAGTCACTGTATGAGTGAATACTAGGACTAGGGAAGGCTTTCAGTCCGGTTTGGATGCCTAATTTTTCACCACCTCTCAATGACATACCACGGTTATCATTTTTTTAATACATAATATGGTTACGTTTATACGACGACAGCGGGCGTGATAAAGTTGTACACGGGTGCTCTCTGCGACGCTCTGCAGACGACTGGCGACCCTGTTTAGTCGGCCAGTTAGTTATTTAATCGCACAATATTTATTTGATATTTCTTTTTAAAATGATATATACCCTTATTGAAAAATATACCCATAATTAACTCGCACTGCCTCCTCTTCTATAAAAAAAAAATATTTACACACATAGCCTGAATTTAATTGAAATTGATTTCATTACATTCGAATGAAACTGCTTTTTCACTCAGTGGACGTACCTAAAATTGTAGATTTTGAGGAAACTTTGCGATCTTTTTCTATTGAGCCAAAATGTGTCAATCGTGTTTTGGCCACCATAATTCACCAAGAAAAATCTTTAACTTTCATAATGAATTTTAAAAAATGTGAATTTGTAGTTAAACAAAAAATTGATTTTCTACGCACCTGTAAAGCATGAAAAATCTGCTTTTGGCGCCCACTTGACCTTGATGCTTGAATTCTGTTTGTAAGCATTATTTTACTGCTGAAATGCTAAATGGACATAGACTATGCTCTGCCTTTTCAATTTACAGCGCTAGCCAGTAGTTCCCAAGATTCTTCATTAATACTGTGGGATATTGCTAGCGGAGAGAAGTTAAAAACAATGGAAGCTGGACCCACAGATGTATGGACATTAGATTTCTCACCAGATGGCAAGCATGTCATATCGGGAAGTAATGCTGGCAAGATACTAATATTTAGTGTTGAAAGTGGTAAACAAGAACAGGTTTTAGATACAAGAGGAAAATTCACACTTAGTGTGGCATATGTAAGTATAAACTATGCATTTAACTTTAGTATGTAGCTTACATTATTTATTAAGACAAACAATTTTATAATGTATATTTTATAGTCGGTATTTCTGTCTCTTAATAAAACTTCATTGTCTATTAAGATGGAAAATGCTTTACACACGTTTTGATTATTAACTTTTTTATCTAACAGGACGATTGTGTTGTTTTGAACCTTTGAAACTTCAGGTGTTGAAAATAACTTCAAAGTGATGAAATCCGTAAAATTAGTATTAATCAGTACCAGCTGCATGCACCCACTTTACGTTTTATATCTTTTATATGTTTCCTATCTTGATAAAACATCTCTTTAAAATCCTGCATGGAAACCATTAAAACAGGCAAACTTTCATATGTATTAATATTTAATACTAGCCGTGCCCGCGACTTCGTTTGCGTGGAATCAGTACTTTTGTTGTTCTATGTGATGATTTATTTGTAAATTTAACTATCATGGAGACTTAGAAAGACACTATTTAACTAAGATTTATCTGTATCTGATCTTACTATATTTTTTATTGGATTACTAACTCTGAGACAATGATAAATAGAGAGTTTTACCATGAAATAAAACTTACCTATTATTTTTTTATCAATATCCGGAATCCATCTTGAGTCAAACACTTGTCTCCGCCTAAAGTCAGTACTTCCGGCTACCTTACCTGCATGGAGGGTGCACCCCAACACTGTTTTTGCTTTGTTATTTAAGTAGTGATGAGCACCAGGTCTCGTCATTATGGCACTCAGGATGCACCAGGTAGCCCTTACCTGGATTCCGGATATTGATTAAAAAAATAGGTAAGTTTTATTTTATGGTAAAACTGTATTATTTGTTATGTATCAATATCCAGAATCCATCTTGAGTGATGTGTTTGATCACGTTGCAATAAGGAATTACGCCAAACATACCGCAGGGTCGGATTGCGATATTTGATTATAACTGGCGATCATGACAATAAGTTTTGCATATGTTAATTACAATAATTTATTTTTTATTTATTTATTTATTGATCTCTTCACAACTTCTTACTGGCTAGTTAACAATAAATAATAAATCAAACTCATAATATTTGCTCTATCAATCAATTTTTATAGTAAAATTTTTATACACACATTTCAACAGTTTTCCAATTACCCGTCGCAAGGATTTTATCTAGGGAAACATTTTCTAACCAATTTAAAGAAGATACTGCTGATATTACTGAACCAGGAGTAGCTTCGATACCCGCCTCTATCAAAAGCAATTTTACCGACCCAGCAATTACAGTACGGGATGCTGGCTTAGCGTCACCTCTAGCTGTAATAAATAAATGATTTATAGCCTTTCTGCGATTATGAATGAGTATGAATGGGATGCATATTTGTTCAACACTTTGACAACACTATGTTTCAGACAGCCGCCATGAAATTTTTGACGGGTCATTTAAGACGGTCATCTTTAAATGAAGAATGCGACTGCCATTTCTTTCCTCGGTTTATTTTTGCCAGATTTATCTTTATTCGTTTGGTTGGATGGGCGTAGTGCACGTTTTCCTCTTTTCGAGGGATTGCTTTGATGAAAAAATATATCATCAGCTTGTTTACTCGTCGATTGCTTTTGATTTGCATAAAAAATTTCTTTTTGTATACGAGGCATTGATCGGGATGAAGTGATCAATTTATCTGCCCCTCCAATTTTCTGAAGGTAGGTCTGAATGGAATAGTCGTTAAACAGAGTTTCTACGTTAGGAGGGATTTTTTGCAAAACCTCGCCCGCCCAATCTACTAGTGCTTGTAATGGTCTTTGAGATTTATCTTTTTGGCAAAGTAAAGAGTTAGATAATCCGGTAAAGGAACGTTCTAGCAAATAAGAACGAGGATCATCACGCAACATTGCAGATTCAAATGGTTTTAGCGAATCATTTACAGCAAAACCGGGGGTAGATAAATATTTCTTCTGGGCATCGATAAACCGTACAGCATACCAATCATCACAATTAAAATGCTGTAATTCGAGTGAAGCCGGCCACAGTCGAGCGTGTGCCTGCTGTACTACCATATGTCAGAGGAGTCACAGACAAGGTTGGCTACATCTTGAAGCGAGCTTCCATTAAAACATACTACAAGCCGCCGAAGAAGATTAGTCAATTTTTACCATCCGTCAAGTGTAATATCCCTCTACAAGATGCAGGAGTGTACAAATTAGATTGTGAATGTGGTCTCTCTTACATAGGTCAAACAAAAAAGATCCATAATAACCCGCGTAAAAGAACATATATATAGCTGACGTGAAGCACCGACGCTCCGGGAAGTCTGCAGTCTGTGAACATGTTCAAGATCGTCCCCACCATTACATCAGATTTGATAAACCACAAATCCTTGCAAAAGAACACCGATTCCTACGAAGGATGATACGAGAGGCTATTGAAATTAAAAAACATCCTAATTTCAATAGAGAAGATGGTTGGGTGCTGCCATCTACTTGGGATCCTATAATTAACAAAATTAAACCCAAACCCAAGCATACCACTGCAAGACTTCAAGATACTGTAAGTTAGTTTTGCGTAAATCGGACCAAAAATTAATATACAAAAACTGAAGGTAGCCGGGCTAACAATGACATTGGGACGTCAAACATCTCGGTCCCCCCCGTGACCATGGTTGCTGTAAAGCACCCGAAACGTCGGGAATTAAAAATAAGTAAAATCAGTTAAATAAACGCGATGGAATCCGAAAATTTAGTTTTATTCAATGTGTAGTGTTTGCGTAAATTTAAGAAATCATTATGTGAACCAGTACGGACTGGTAATAGCAAATAAAATTCGCCGATTAGAAGATCTTAAAACCAAGAGCGCAAGATATACAACATCTTTAAATTCTTGAAGAGATGCAGAGACCATAATCTCATTCCTACGTGTGTCAAAATATCAACAAAAAAGGAAATTCGAGGAAGCGCTAAGATCTTAAATCGGGCAAGTAAAAAGTTGTTACGAACGGTGATTCAGCAGAAACTGTTCGATTTACATTTCATAAACAACACCATAGACAATTTGTCCAGTGAACTAAAGACAGTTTTAACGACATTTGATTTTAATAATTGCATCGAAACTTTAAACAAACGAGAAACATCAAAATACAATGAATGCAAAAATAAACAAATAGAAAAATACCAAAAATTAACGATCAAATCAAATGCCAACCATCTAAGTCAACGTCAGAACGAAACACAACCGTTGACCACAGATGTAAACAACAAACAACGCACGGTCTATAATCTGTCAAAACATACACTGGACGAACCGACAATAAAGGTATTAGCGAAGGGAATGAACTTCGCATTATCACCGCGAAAAATCCCATACGAAGAAATTATCTGCAGTGTTGAGGACTGTCTGTTTAATAATAATATCGGTAAGGAATATTTGGAGGCTATATGTCAAGATATTTCGTCCTTTTTACGTCGTAGTGCAGTGCCGAAACCAAACCTTCCTAAAGACGAATTTACAGCGTTGATTAACTTACGGAACAGACCACAGCCAATTATTCTCCGCGCGGATAAAGGAAACGCTGCGGTAATAATGGACACGTCAGAGTATAGTTTTAAAATACTACAGCTTTTATCGGACGAAAGTTCATATAAAAAGGTCAAAACTAGCGATTTAATAAAGAAATACTCCGAAAAATTAAATCTCGACGTGAACTCGCTAATACAATCATGTACCAAACCACCAAGGTTGTATGGGTTACCGAAGATACACAAACCAAACGCTCCACTATGTCCTATAGTGAGCCAGATCGATTCACCAACTTATAAGCTGGCACAACTCTTGGCAAAAGTACTGTCACCACTGAGAGGACATGCCAGAGCACACACAAAGGATTCATACCATTTTGTTAGTGAGATAAAAGACCTACATCTCGCTGACAATGAAACTATGGTCAGTTTTGATGTTCAGTCACTATTCACATGCCTACCTATTGAAGACTGCATCTCAATTGTAACTAGGAAGCTAGAAGATAACAACATGCCTGCTGAATATGCAGTATTACTCAAACATTGCCTCACATCTGGCTATCTATTGTGGAAGGAAGAGTTCTACAAGCAAGTAGATGGTGTGGCGATGGGCTCACCTGTATCTCCCATAGTCGCAGACATATTTATGGAGGACTTCGAGGAGAAAGCCCTTCTTACTGCTCCTGTAAATCCAAGATTCTACAAGCGGTACGTAGAAGACACCTTCACAATTTTACCATCTGACAAAGTAACTGCATTTTTAAACCACCTTAACTCGGTACGTGACACCTTAACTCTATAACTACGTAAGACACCTTAACTCTATAAACTCTAAAATACAATTCACAATGGAGTTAGAGGCAAATAATCCTTTAGCTTTCCTAGATGTTTTAGTCATTCGAAATCCTGATAACACTATTGGTCACACTGTGTATAGATAAAAGACCCATAACAACCGATATTTAAATGGTGAATCTCACCATCATCCTTCACAGTTAGCTACCGTGGGTAAATCTTTGTTTCAGAGAACAAGAGGGATCTATGACAGAAAACATCTGGCCGCCGAGCTGCAGCATGTCAAGCAAGTGTTGCAAGACAACAAGCTTCGGATCCCGCGCCTACGTCATAGTGACCGAGTGAAGCCGGCCACAGTCGAGCGTGTGCCTGCTGTACTACCATATGTCAAAGGAGTCACAGACAAAATTGGTATCTTGAAGCGAGCTTCCATTAAAACATACTACAAGCCGCCGAAGAAGATTAGTCAATTTTTACCATCCGTCAAGTGTAATATCCCTCTACAAGATGCAGGAGTGTACAAGTTAGATTGTGAATGTGGTCTCTCTTACATAGGTCAAACAAAAAGATCCATAAAAACCCGCGTGAAAGGACATATAGCTGACGTGAAGCACCGACGCTCCGGGAAGTCTGCAGTCTGTGAACATGTTCAAGATTGTCCTCACCATTACATCAGATTTGATAAACCACAAATCCTCGCAAAAGAACACCGATTCCTACCAAGAATGATACGCGAGTCTATTGAATATAAAAAAAAAACCTAATTTCAATAGAGAAGATGGTTGGGTGCTGCCATCTGCTTGGGATCCTATAATTAACAAAATTAAACCCAAACCCAAGCATACCACTGCAAGACTTCAAGATACTGTAAGTTCGTTTTGCGTAAATCGGACCAAAAATTAATATTCAAAAACTGAAGGTAGCCGGGCTAACAACGACATTGGGACGTCAAACATCTCGGTCCCCCCGCGTGACCATGGTTGCTGTAAAGTACCCGAAACGTCGGGAATTAAAAATAAGTTAAATCAGTTAAATAAACGCGATAGAATCCGTAATTTTAGTTTTATTCAATGCTGTAATTCTACTAATTTCTTTAAATGTATTTTATTTGCACATGGATAAATAGGATCTTTTACCGTGGTATTTAAATCTGATAGCTTGAGCTGGTTTATTTTGTCACCGCCTTCTGTTGTAGGTCGGTGCTAGTTAATATTAAGGGACTATTTTTTGATTTTGGCGTGTAACTTCACTAGATTTTGTAATAATATTAGTTAAAAAGGCCACTTGTTGGGATAAAATTCAAAATGTTCGTTACTCACGGTTTGATCAATTTTTCTTTTCTTGTGTCCTTGTTTGACTGCAAACACTGTATTCTGATGAATCACTGCTTTCCGAACTCGATGATGAAGCACGCACACGTTTTTGAAAATTTAATAATGTAACTTCGTCGACACTTTGTTCCTCCATATTTTATCAGTAGGGTAGTTATTTATCACTTAGTTTTAGTAAAATTGAAACTTTTCCGTGTTTACAAAGATGGACTTGCGAAAGGCACGAAAAACAACGCTATAATCACGAGACCTGGTGCTCATCACTACTTAGATAACAAAGCAAAAACAGTGGTGGGATGCCCCCTCTATGCAGGTAAGGTAGCCGGAAGTACTGACTTTAGGCGGAAAGACAAGTGCTTGAAATAATAGACAATTTCTTAAAGTATTCGTACTAATTTTAAAGTTACAATAATCATTTAATCATTTTACCCTATACCAATATGAAATCACCCCGTAAAAAACATTCTTAAAAACTTATTTTACTATCTAAGGATTTTAATTTTTCAAGACTTCTTTCTTAGTGGGTGCCTACTAATAAAAGGAAGTTATTGTTACAATTTCACGCATTTATATCCAGCGGTTTGAGCTGTAGATTTAAATATACAATATTTTTCATACAAATTTTGAACCCTTGTTTTCCCGTAAGAGGTAAATTTTATTACCTGGGAGCACGGCAGTGTCCCCGCCAAGTCGAGCAAAAAAGCGGCACGGCCGTACCATTTTCAACCACCTCTAACTTCGTAGTGAATAAAACTAGAAGCCTGTTTTTTCAGTAACCAAGTGGGCATTGTATAATCATGGTATTTCAAATTTCATTTCATTTGAACCAGTATTTTAAGAATTATAACTAGTCAAAGTTTCTTAATTTTGTCACTCACTGACTGACCGATCATCAAAACTCTAAGGCACTTCTAGAATACATAGAAGCTAAATTAGGGTTTAGTAAATAAATCAATGAAAAACTAAATTATTTTTTAATTTCGGTCCAGTTTTCTAGATACACCAACTGCATTAATAACTTTGTAATATCATATAAATATAAAGAATTACTAAGTTACATTTGTAGTGAATGAATCAGTGTACTGGTATATGTATAATAGGTGTGGATAGGTACTTTGTTGGTATTCAAGAAGTAGAAGGTACCGGAAAGGTAAAAAAGTAGGACTATCTTATCTACAAAAAGAAATGAGATGCCATCAAAAACATAACTTGTCAAAAAAAAAAACAGTCTCGCAACTCAGTTCCTCTACCGTAAAAAGTTGTGAGATCCATGTAATACCAAGTCGGTTAATTTATTCAGTCCCTACTTAAGGGTCCTTCTGTTTAAGTAATTAGCTAACCTAACAACATTTTATAGTGACCATATCAATGTTAAAAATGTTTTATGTTTTAAATATATGGATTGACTTGGCCATCGCATGAAAACACAATGTATCTCACAAGTAATACATATTATATTAAATTAGATTGCTTAGTGCGATTGCCAAGTCAATCTATATATTTATAACATAAAAGATTTTAACATTGATATGGTCACTATAAAATGTTGTTAGGTTAGCTAATTAGGTAATAACTTAAAACAGAAGGACCCTTAAGTAGAGACTGAATAAATTAACCGACTTGGTATAATATGGATCTCACAACTTTGTACGGTAGAGTTTTTTTTTTACAAATATTTAATATAATATATATATATTTAATATAAATAAAATATTTTTTCTTCTTTCAAATTGAGCATTATCTACCCCCTTCCCCCTACCGCGGTAAGAGGTTGTTTTAAGAAATACCAAAATATTTTATTTCCATACAAATTTGCATACCCTCCGCCCCTGCGCCCTCTACCGTAACGGGTTATTTTGTAATCACAAAATACGTATTTATTTATTTTTTAAATACATAAACTCTCAGTAATTCCCCAATAATAAGTCAAGTAAAATATTTTTCACAGAACGATACCTATTAACTAAGCAAATAAAAACGTAAATTAAATAATATGCACTTTGTTACTAATTCCAAATTTTAAACTAAATAGAACAAATGCGTCAGGACAGCTCTATGGACTCTTCCCCGCCCCAAGAAATATGAGATATTGAGTATACTGAATGCGTACAATGATATTCTTTTTATATATACATTTGATTGAATGCATATGTTCAGCCGTGGACCATGTTATATTGGCTGTATATTATAATATATAGACCCGCTTCTTCGGTTCCGTAATCGGATAAAGCGTGCGTGATAGATCGTGGAAACTATGCCAAACATTGAGTTATATAACCACCACCAGACCCAGATAATAATATTTTAAAAATAACATTTAAAAGATATCGTAATCATTGCAACAATTTGATAAAAAAATATTAAAAATAAAGTACGAACGGGAACAACTTACTAATGCTTCTAAAAATTCAAAAAAATTTTGGAAAACTATAAATACTGTTACACAATACAAACCTCCAATAAAATATAGTAATGAACTCCTTACAATAAAATCATCTAATGAATCAATCAATTCTGTTGGTGAATTTTTAATGAATCCATGAATACTGTTTTTGAAGAACTGAGTTCTTACATCTATTCCTAAAATTAAGAAAAAATAATAAACATTCGACTCATTAAGTAAGTAATATAACATATGAAACCACTAAAAATTCATCAATGTGCGGATGCGGATTTCATGAATTGTAATTGTAAAAAACTTGAGCGAGGACATTACACAAAATATCTTGGAATAATTTTTGACCAACATCTTTCATGGATTAATCAAATAGAATACGTCAACGGCAGAATTCGTAGGCTTATTTGGATTTTTAAAAAACTGGCTAGCTCAATCAGTTTTAGCATATTGCATTACGGTATAGGGAGTAAACTAAATTTCTTAACATAGAAAGAGGACAACGATACCTTCTTAAAGTTATGTATTATTTAAGCCTATTAGATTCCATATCGAACTCAACTGTATAGTATATGTGACGTTCTTACGGTTAGACAGCTATATATTTTACACACAATTTTAAAACACATAAAAACTCGCCATATGATCCCAAAAACTATCTATACGGGGGGAATCATGACGTCATTAAACAAATTTATGTATGTAAAATCTAAATGTGCCCAGTGCCCAATCAAGATATATTTATTAGTGATTTAAATAAAAAATTAAACTTTCACCGACTTGACTATCGGGAATGCAAAAAAGTACTTACTGACCATCTTAAAATATTAAATTACCACAGCACAGAAAACATTCTATGTCACATAAGTGAATAGTATATCCATTAAATATATATTTGTTTCTTAAATAAATGAACATAAATATAATAGATAGAACGCACAATAGAAACGCAAAGAACCTACAATTACACACACACAAAAAAACACACACACACACACACACACACACACACACACACACACGCACGCACGCACGCACGCACGCACGCACGCACGCACGCACGTTAGTATCTTAAATATAGGATGTCGAGATGTTTACGATTTATAAAAATTGTTCCAGAGTCCTGATGGAAAGTACATTGCGAGTGGAGCTTTAGATGGAATAATAAATATATTTGATGTTGCTCAAGGGAAGCTTGTACATACTCTAGAGGGCCATGCAATGCCTATCCGTAGTCTTTGCTTCTCACCTGATTCACAATTACTTCTTACTGCATCTGATGATGGACAGATGAAACTGTATGATGTGTAAGTTGTTATAATTTTAGAATTAGTAAAGTTATTCAAATTGTTTGTAGAATGTGCCATCTAACCTGAGTTTGATACTCGGTACTGGCGGTACCACTGAAATTATTAAAGCAATTTAAAGTTGACTGCCACATTGGTCTAGTGGTCGTAAACGTGACTGATTATCTTGAGGTTCCAAGTTTGAATCCCAGGTTGGGTAAACATTAATTATTGGGTTTTTCTGACAAGAAATTCTCAGTAGCAGCCCAGAGTCGAGTAGTTGGTGGTGTTACTTAGAAGTACTCGGAAAGTACGTAAAGCCGTGGGTCCTGCGCATAATTTCTCTCTGGTCATGTCGGGTTACCGTCCCAACAATATGATAACGAGAGAATAGAGAGTGCACCTTGCGCATACGCTGAGGCACTACTATCTTGTCTTGCGCAAATGGCTAGACGCCGTTGAGACTGGCCACCATGACTGAAATTCAACCCTGAAGGCATTATTATTATTTTTAATTTAAAATTATAGGATACTTTTTGGAGCTAACTTCTTGTTTACCGTTTCACCAAAATGATTGAATTATCAATCCATATACAATGTTTTATATTTTTGTTTGAATTACGAACTATACGCTTATCAAAGTGACTACGAGGTATTTGACACATTTTTGTTTTGTAATAGTGCTAAAGCGCTAAAGTGGTAAAGTCAAATAAGAAACGGCTTAACATTTTATACAGATTACTTGATAAACATTTTTAGCTGTAGAAAATCGCAAACTGAAGTTTAATATGATTGTAAGTTTTGTGTATTAGAAAGTATGTAATTTTATTTTTCAGAGTACACGCCAACTTAGCGGCTACGTTATCAGGTCATGCATCATGGGTGCTTTCTGTGGCATTTTCACCAGATGGCAAGCGATTTGTTTCCGGAAGTTCAGACCGTACTGTTCGAGTTTGGGACTTAGATAGTATGCAGTGCCAAAACGTATTTAAGGAGCACAATGATCAGGTAATCAAAATGTTAAATTTTGTGCGTTATGTATATAAGAGCATAAAATGATTTACTTGCTAACTAGCGATTCGCTCCGGCTTCGCATGGGTGATTTCTGGATCTCGATAACGGCGCCACTTACCGGATGCAATTGTGAATTTAAACCATCCACTCGAACGCACACAAAACGTTTAATCGAAATAGTTCGAGCCATATACATGTTTTACCGAGACTAATAGGCCAGTAGTTGATTTTTATATATAGTGATATTTGTATTATGTCACATTTTTGTAATTCTTGTTTTGTTGCAGGTTTGGGGTGTTAAATTCAATGCAGAGAGTAATAAAATAGTGTCTGTATCAGAAGACAAGAGTATAAATATTTATGACTGCCCATTATAATAGTTTAATTAATAAATATATATAGTAATATTTATATTTCAATCTTTTATTTATTGTTTTACTTTATAATCCTGGACAAAGAATGCATGTAGGCATACGCAAGACCCTGGGGTAAACAAGTGGTAAAATTAAAAAGTTTGTACAACCGACTTCAATATAAATAAAATGAGGTAATCATCAATGTAAAAGTAAAGTTACAGCCTATATACGTCCCACTGCTGGGCTCAGGCCTCCCCTCATTTTCTGAGAGGGTTTAGGGCAAGGAAGTGTCCGCCGCGCTGCCCAAATGCGTGTTGACGAACTTCACATGTCTTCGAAATATTTTTTTTCTTATTCCTCAGACATGCAGGTTTCCTCACGATGTTTTCCTTCACCGCCGAGCACGTGGTAAATCAGCACTTAAAATTGCAATTAACAATTTCATTGGTGCCGGCGGGGATCGAACCCGGGCTACTCTCGCGTTCTGTTATATTTACAGCGAGCGTTAACCACTGAGCTACCATCATCCATGTATTTGATGTCAATTAAATACGCATTATTAACCTTTTGAGCGCCAAAGTCGCCTATACTTGACCAGCACCTGTGGACCCTGAGCGCCAACGACGTCTATAGTTGACAAAAAACTCCGCCCAAAAAAATATGAAATATAGATATTGGAAAATTATTACTGGTATTTTAATTCTACATTTCTCAATATAGATTATCCTATCAATGTGTAAGTTTAAAAAACTAGTTTCTTATAGCCACAAGTACTCAGAAACATTGAACTAAAAAATACGGTTTTTTATCCAAGCAAATACTATGTCCAGCACGCCAATGTCGTCTATGTTTGACCGCTAGTGTTGTAATGCGTTAGGTATAGATTTATTGAAAACTATTCAACATTATTTGTGTAATTGTTCATGGGGGGTATATTGCCATGGTTGGCAAAAAATTTGGCGAGCGGGTTGGCAACCGCAATTTGTTTTTTCGTACAGTTACTGTTATCAGGAAGATGCTGCTGCCCATCTCCTGCCTGTTTCCCTCTGTCGCCTTTTACGACACCCACCGGAAGATATGGGGTAGTGGATATTCTTAACCGCCACTACACGGCTACAGAGTGACCGACATAGCCCAACGGATTAGTAAGCTGAAGTGGCAATGGGCCGGCCATATAGCTCGAAGAACCGATAACCGATGGGGAAGAAAGGTTCTCGAGTGGCAGCCTCGTACCGGTAGGCGTAGTGTAGGGCGACTCCCCACTAGATGGAGTGACGACCTGGTAAGATATGCAGGAAGTCGATGGATGCAGGTGGCTCAGGACCGTGCTTTGTGGCATTACTTGGGGGAGGCCTATGTTCAGCTGCGTACTTGTGAAGGGCTGTAATGATGATGATGGTGATGATTAAACATTAAAAGCAAACGTGTTATTTTTTAAATTATTATTGATATTTGAATAAAACAAAAGGTAAGAAACATAAAAATATCATCAGCTACATAAATAAAAGAAAATTTCATCAAATCAATTTCACATAATCAATCTAATATCTCAACTCTGGCGCATCCTTAGCGCATCATCGATTATCAGTTCATTGGGCACCGTGGTCAAGGATAGACGACACCCTGATGACGTCATAAACGAATAGCGGGAAAAGTAGTGCGATGCACTCAGCAAATGCCCCCACTCGGATATGCATTAAGTATGTGCAGGTTAAACAAATTATAGATTTTAAGTTAGCTTTAATGGGATTGACATGTTAATGAACAAAAATCCCTAAATAAAACAAAAAAAACATGAACATTCTGTTTTCGTGATTAAAACAATTCTCTTCATGTTTATACGATTTTATATTGCAAATAGTACGTGGTAGATCCATGGTTCAGTTATATTAGTAGTATGTAATATGTATAGTATAGAGCTAATACTAGTATAGTTAGAGTTGTAGCACGAGTGAGTCGTCTCGACCGGGGAAGGACCACGCTCTCACCGAATAATAATGTAAAAAACTACAGTAGCCTAATGGCAGGACGCGGACCGCGAACTCAAAAAGGTTGTGGGTTCGAATCCACCATTCGACTACTGGCGTGAACCACTCGTAACACAAGCAATTTAAGCTTACCACGAGTGGTTAAGGGAACATTAGTAATGTTTATAGCATTGTTAATATTCTTTTAAAAAAAAATAGAAGCGTAAAATAGTAACTTAATGCTGCTGTGTTTCGTATGGTGAGTGTAGAGAACCGGAGATCCTTTTTTACTGGAAACGGGGTATTCCATCTATGTCCTGAGGGATGCATCACGCTTCTGCGTTTTGGTTCTTAATCGAGGATAAATATAGATGTTTATGGGCCACAGCATCCACTTACCATCAGGTCAACTATGTGCTCGTTTGTAACCCTTATTCTATAAAAAAGTAGATTTTTTTCTCTCATAAAGCTAATTGTAATATTCTTTAGGGAAATAAATGTCTTAAACCATATTCATAATCCTTCTGAAAAGTAGTAGTACAATTTTTAAAAATTGTACAAATTATAAATCAACCTAATGAAAAAGAATTAAGGCCTAAAATAGTATATCGACTTGCTAAATTTTGGCATTACAATCGTTTCGCATAGTATTATGAGTAGACTAAAAATTGATCTTACTATTAAGCGTTAAGATATAAAATAGAGTGTCGACTTAGTACTAAGCGGCTCTCTTGTTCTCGGCGACGGGCGATGTTCTTTTTTGTAACTAACACTTTCGCGTCTTACAGCATAGCCGTACAAGAGTTATCTACGTAATTAAAAAATAGATTATTTACGGAAAATATCCACGTAGAAATAAACACATGAACATAATTAAGTTACATAAGTTTCAATTAAGTATAAAGGAAAAAAGGCACGACTACGGTTCTTACGATTAGAAGGACGTCGAGATCTATATATCTATATTTTTGGAAGGAAAACTATAGATATCCAATACTGGCGTACGGGGGTGGGGAAAGAGTGGGTTCAGGGGAAGCCCCTACCCTTTCCCCCTTGCGGAAAAGTATAGTTTATGAGTAATGTTTTTTTTTTCTGTAAAATCATAAGCTCACTTTTTTACACAGGAATATTGACCCAAAGTTACTTCTGCAACAGCTTCGGCGCTGCGGGAAGTGCAGCCCCTTCGCGCTTGCGTAGTAAATCGTAGGCACCCATGCTCACCTCCGCAGCTTTGACCTATTAGTCGCCTTTGGCGGGCGGGCCCTCCGCGCCTATGGCTTTACAAAAACACTAAGGGTAGGGCAGACAAGACTACGTGGAATTGCTGATTTGGTTTAAGTATTCGAATTTTGAGTATCGATATCTCGGAAACTATGCGAATGCTGTGGTTTAGTACTATTTTATTTGTAATGTTTGTTTTTTATTTATGAACTAAGTACATATGTACAAAGAGTGGCAGATAGCGCAAGATTGAAAAAACATCCCAGATTATAAGTAATCATTTATTGTATAAAAAACCAACAAAAACAAGTCACTATATGATACCAATATATCAATTCTTGGCAACACTATTTTTTCGTAGGTATTTTTGTTTACTTTGTGCTTTGGCGTACAGGACACGGGAATGCGTTTGGGGCGTGGCGCTCAAAACTTTAAGGATAACTCAAAAACTACTGGTCAGATCTTGATCAAATTTACATGGGAACACACGAGAAACATCAGCTTTCAAATAACAAAAGAATCACCAAAATTGGTTCCCCTAGAAAAAAGTTCTGAGGTAACACACAACAATATATACATAAAACAATTATAATGTAAGAAACAATTAGGAATATATTTAATAAACATGTTAAATAAAACTGGCCCTAAATGTGATCCCTGGGGAACTCCGGATGTGATGGGTATTATGTCAGAGCTGAACCTATTAACAACAATAAAGTAATTTTAACCTTTTAGATAAAACACGCGAGATTAGGTCCAGAAAAACTATAAGCTTCTAACTTTCCTAAAAGCATAACATGTGATACTCGGTCGAAAGCCTTACTGAAATCAGTATATATCTATTTGCCGTTGCATGACTACAGCTTCACTAAGGGTTCAACAAACGTAACTAAATTAGAGTAAGTCGAACGAAATTTGACAAATCCATGTTGATCGTCTGTAATAAACTGTCTTGCATAATTTTGAATATAGTAATAAAGTTGTTCAAAATGACTATAAACGCTCGCTACAGACTATAAACTATAAATTTCTAGCGCGATATTAAATACGCTATATTATAGCGCGCTGTTTAAAAGAGAGCATGTAGGAGTCCGGCAATCGCGTTAAATTTTGCTGTACACTATATCTCGTATCACGTTACAAATCATGTAGTTCATTGGATAGACCGCGTGCTATACAAGAACATTATTTCGTAATAAGTCGCATTTTAGACTAAAATAAAGCGCTAAAGAAAAACCAATTAACGCTTTTTCATACTTTTCAGGCTTACAACTTTCTATAATCCTAAAAATATTTTTAAGGCATGTACTTTTTAAAACGAAATAAAATTAATTATTTTTTATTATAATTGATGTAAACGTTGTTTTAACCTTAATATAAATTATAAATCAAATAACGGTGTATTTAAAAGTTTATTGATTGTATTTATAAAAATCAACTATTTACATACATCACTATATACACTTTTGTATCTATATTTTATTTAAATTTAAAAACATTAGTTAGGCTTATTTTATAGATTGAATAAAACTAAATTTACGGATTCTATCGCGTTTATTTAACTGATTTTACTTATTTTTAATTCCCGACGTTTCGGGTGCTTTACAGCAACCATGGTCACGGGGGGGGGGACAATTAAGAAATCATTATTTTATAGATGACAACTGTGTCCTTCGATCACTTATAAATATACAGTATACTAACTAAACAACGTCTAACACTAACTTAGCTTATTAACTCTCTCAACAGTGCTGCTGCTAGAACTAGTTGCCGCTATATATTAATACTTAATAGCGTCAAAGCGCCATAGCGCAATAGCGCCATAGCGACTACTTACATAGCACGCGCTATGTGTTATGGAGAGATAGCGCGCTATAAATTGGCGCCATGCGCTATATTAACCACCATTATATAGTAACATACTAATGATATTATGTTTTGGGAGTAAAAGGTATAAAGTTACAGAAAAAAAACTTTTGAAATTTCCGCGAAAATAGTTTCATATTGGCGCTTATTGTAGCGCTAGAAGTATACACATAGACGCGTGTTTCATTTTTTTAGTTTGGAGATGGTGTTCTCTCGATAGAACGTAATTGTGTTCTGTGTGCGTGGTTATTACTGTATAATTAGCGCGACGAGTACATCTTTACACCACTGAATTTTAGAGATGTACTTTCTTTTACTGCAATACGCTGTTTATATTTTTTTTAAGGAATCCATCATATTTAGGGAACCATTACTAAATTGCGTTACGATTTCAAAATTTTAAAGTCGCCGTCCTTTGAAAAAAATTACAAGTAGTTATCGCTAGGACAGTTCCAATCTGTCGACTATCATTTTCAGTAAGTACGACAATACACCCAGGCCACTTCTACACATCAAGGTTGCGCCTCGTTTGCAGATGATCGCGTGGAAGTAGGTGTAACACGCCCCTACAAACGTACCCTAGGCACTATTTATGTAGTTATGGAGGCCAACCCTAAAATAATCCTTAACGCGTTGTTGAACAGAAGGTGAAGGTTACCTTTACTTCGCACAAAGTAGTCGATCCACTGTTAGCAGGTGTGGAGTGATTATTATATGTTTTCGGTAATATTCTGTCTGTACTTAGTCATAAATTGCTTTAGACTTCGTTTCTAGTTGATGAAGTCTTGAAAGTGGGTCTAGTAAGTAAGTTTTACCAGGACTATATTTCATTTTAAAATGAGACGACTATAACGAAACAAGTGCTTTAATATTGATATAAACCTCAAGTTATTTTGATCGCTTAGACGCCTTATGAACTTGGGTGACTGTCGCCATTGATTGTACGCTTGGTTGAGCTGTCGTCAAAATCTCCCGAAAACTTCGCAATATGACGCATCAGCATATTGTAAAGGAATAATCTATAAAAACGAATATCCTGTATAAAACGAAGACGTGGCTTAAAAGACAAGCATCCAAGTTAAAAATCTTAATAATAATAACTACTGGGATGGGGCTGGGGCCATCATGACAGACAGGACTATTGTTGCGAATAAGCCTGATATTGTGCTGATGGACCCGGCACAGTCAAGGATATTAATTTTTGGTCGACATTACCATTCCATATGACGAGAATACAGATAAGAAATCAAAATATCTAGATCTGGCTCACGAGGTGACCGACATGTGGAGTAGTCTGCCGACCGAAATTATTTCTCTTGTCGTCTCTGCGAATGGGCTAATCCTGATCAGCCTCTTGGGTCATCTGAGGAGACTTTCTTCTGACATCCTTTATTTTATTTACGTATTATTTATTTATTTATGTTAGTATATTTAATATAATATATACCTATATATATTTATCATATACTTTTATACATTTATTCAGCCCGACCAGATGAGAATACTTTATAAATACCCAATAACAGCAATAATAATAAAATAATCATGAAATTATAGATAAAGGCTGTGTTCCGACCAAGATTCCGATATACACTGTTTGAGGTATACAAAAAGTATTCTGTGTGTGATATACTGCGAGTACTGCTTAGTGCAGTGCTCTCATTGGTGAAAAATTCGTTCCGTTATAGACTGCAAGTATACTGATGCAGTATCCTAGGGAAATACTTAAGTGACGTCAAAAATCGCCGTCATTTTTGTACTGTGAGCACTGGCGCTTGCGAGGTAAGATGCTCTCAGTACATTGATTACGTGATTAAAAAACATAACAATTCCTAGAGAATTTACGGCTTCCACGAATAATTTCTTTTATTATTAATTAATATTGTTATTCATAAAACTTGGACATTAAGTTTTAAAAGCAATAACATTCAAATAATAATTTTTCTTGTTGAATAGGAAACATGTACATGATAAATATTTTATTTCAAAATAATGTCGAAAAATGGGGATGACAGTATACTGGACTGCGTTTCATTCACTGATCTCTATTCATACATGTATAAATAGAGGTCAGTGGTTCCATTTTAAACAGTTTACCAGTAAAAAGGAACGGCTTCACAGTATACTGAATTGATGTCACACCTTACAATATGGAGTATAAAGGTAAGGAGAACAATCTCTCATAGGAGAATAGTTGAAAAAGTGTCCATATGTAAGCAATAAATAACAGTTCAAAAACTCTCCACAACAGCGCTTCTTTAAAATTTACCCCGTAGCTATAGTAGCGCCACCCTTATTTAACGGTTTTTGCGCGCAAGATAACTCTGCGCGCAACTGATGGCGTACTTATTGTTGCCATCTTAACTAATATTATTTCCTTCATTTAACTTTATTACTAGAATTACATAATTACTTCAAACTGTACATATATGACCGAATTGATTACCAAAGCCCAGTTAAAAACTATACTGCTAAGCTTTAACTTACGAAGACCTAGTTTTATTATACTCTATATTTATTGCTTCGATCCGCGTAATAAATATATTTCTTGAATGTAACTTTCGTAAGTTACATATATAATTTATATTATTCTGTGGCAAAACTTACGTTAATATAAACTATTAGTTAATAACCATTTGAAATTTTTTAATTTATGCCAGCGAGTTCGAGACAAATAATATTAGTAAAAAAAAAACTAAAATACACAATTTACATTTATTTTCAGTATTTTTCTCAGCAAACACGTTAACTTAATTCCCATATCATGGGAATGCATATAAAAATAACAGTCCTTCATCTTTAGAAGTCCTTCACATTGGATTTAAAATTACGTCATTTGTCTAACCATGCATTGTAAATCACTCAATCGAAAATCGAGAAGTTGATCAATTTTTTTACATAATTACAGGTGAAAATAGAAATAACTATTACTAATTTTAGTTAACACTGATATTCTGTCAATAATGAATTTTTAAAAGGGTATTTTGAAACGGAGATGGTATAGCATTAAAAAATTTATTATAAAGAACGAAATTAAAAGTCCATGCAAACTTTATGTCTTTTATTAGCCTAGTGCAGTCTCAGAATATATTTTGCTATCAAATATCACTGCGTTCTATCAATACTTTTCATTTAGGAGTGCAAGTTTTGCAATAATAGCCATATTTAAAATAAATATCAGATTTCATTTCCAACCAAAGTAATATAACATATATAAAAATAACATACATAGCGCCCATATCAAAATCGGCTTAATCATTTTTTTCCCCTCCGGTTCCTAGTTGATCCCTATGTCACAATTTTAGATAACGAAGCTGCTGGTACAATACCTTCTTGAGCTATTTGGGTGCGGTGAGTTCAGAAACGCCTAAAACAAAATAAAAACAATGCTTTACATGAATTACAAGTACATTGTATTAATGACATGAGGAAAATTAAAAACTAAAAATGAATAACAACCCCAAAAAATTGGGTAGTTTTATGGTGATGGCAGACCTAAAAATTACCTGTCAAATACGCAACGTGGACTCTAACTTTAAAAAATGGTATTGTAGGATTGCTTCTTCTTCATAATCACGTTTGACCTTCAATATAATAATCCTGCCAACACTTTAAATCACTTTCGGCACAATGATGGCGTTTGTTTACTGCAAAAACCATTGAGTTGTACAAAACTATAGGAGCAAACCACATGACCGCACGTCGAAAAAAGTGTAACCACTATCCAACCGAGAAGACGTAGCTTTGAAATTACTAAACATTTTAAATAAACATACCTATATCTGTCTTACTTACACAAGTTGCGGAAACAATACCGTCGCTAAGACTAGATAAAGAAAGACACACCAAACATGCAATGGCGGGTTGGTGTGGCTTACTATATGAAATATGGAGTGTAGAAATGAGAAGTACCAACTCCTATAGCAGAATAGTTGAAAAAGTGGCCATCTGCAAGCAGTAAATAACAGTTCAAAAACTCTCCACAACAGCGCTGGAGTAGCTACTGGGATGAAATGAACTTAGCACTTGTCGACGGTTTAAGAGTGCTGCTAAACTGCTCAGTTGCACTAAAATCTAAAATAATTTTATTTAGTAAATATAACCTGGAAAAAGTCGTCTATTCTACTAATATTTATCGGCACGTTCTTTAAAATTTTAGCCCGTAGCTTATTTAACGGTTTTTTTTGCGCCCGAAGCAAATATGGGCAACCCTCCGGAAAGCGGGGGAGGGAGGCGGTGAATGCACATAGCATACCACGCAGCCGGCTGCATGGTTATGTGGAGACTTTTACCCACTAAACACGGCCTTTTAGGAATTGGCTTAACGATCTGACTAGAGATCTCTAAGCCGTATACGAACGCGACCCTCCTTGGCAGAAAGGAGAGCGCAAGCGGCGAAAAGCCGCTTAGAAGAGTGCCTTACTAAGGCAGATTAAGGGATGTGTTATGTAGGCTCGGCCTGAGCCGCCAGGAGGCAGTTCAGGTCGGCCGAAAGCTTATTGGGGGGGTCCGAGAGAGAGTTTCTCGGTCTGCGCACACTATAGCGAGTGTGGATAGGGGCTGCATAGGCAGCTGTCTCACGAATGAGATGATTTGGGTGGGACTCTGAGGCTTTGAAAAATCTCTCAGAGAGTGATTTAAGAAACTGCTGGATTGTTGGGAGCTCTAAGTCTCGATGTAGGTCGGCATTACGGACATAATAGGGCGAGTTATTGGACCTACGACAGAATAGATTTTGAACTATTTGAAGTTCATTTATAGCTTTGGGCTTAGCATGTGCGAAAATGGGGGCCGCGTAGGTCATGACAGGTCGTATGCAGACCTTATATAGGGTTCGCTTGTTGCGGAGGGACATTTTACTGTGTCTGCCCAACATGCTGTTGAGCCTACCCATGTAAAAACGTGCGGTGCGAGTAACCTTCTTGATATGGGGCTCGAAAGTGAGCCTTGCATCAAGGGTGACGCCTAGGTATTTGGCTTTAGTTTGCCATGGGACAGGGGTTCCTAACATCCTGATTGGCGGAGTGGTGGTGAGACGACGTCGTTTATATTCGAAGCAAACGGCGGAGCTTTTCTCCGGGTTTACGTCGATACGCCATTTTTGGAACCAAGCTCCTAAGTCGCTTACTGACCTTTGGATCTTGTTCCGAATCTGTGGTAGTGAGTTGCCTTTGGAGTAAAGGGCTGTGTCATCTGCAAAGAGGGCTAGTTTGACACCATTCGACGGGATAGGGATGTCGTTGGTGAATAGTATGTATAGGAGGGGAGGTAACGGTTTTCTATGGACACTTTTTAATATTCAGTATTTACTCCTTACTTCTACACTCCATAATTATTGGGTTAAATTTCATTTAACCCAAAATACGCAACAAAAAGGAGTTCTTTTTAAGCTGCAGTTAATTATTTTTATTTTATATATATATATATATATATATATATATATATATATATATATATATATATATATATTCTTATCAGGTGAATAGAAGTTAGCATAACTGAGGAAATAAAACATATTTTTATAAGTATTTTTATTGTACTAATCGATAAAAGCGATCGTTATCCTGTCTATTCTATGATCAAAGATGACAGAGTTTTGGCGGGAACTTGGCCGTAGACGGATTGTCACTCCTGTTTTATTTATTTATTTAACTTCATATACACATTAGATGTATATAGGCGGACTTAATGCCTGAGACACTATCTACCAGTCTACCTTAGAGTAGTGTAAAGATAAAAGAGGTAGGTGTAATAAGAAGTATGTACAATATATATAAACTCATACATATATAAGCGTATATATATACATACATACATACATATATATGTATATATATATATATATATATATATATATATATATTTATATATATATATATATATATTAAATATAATATTAAACATGGCTAACTACAAACGCTAAGCTGATTCTGCCATTTTATTGACGAACAGTTCTCGCACTTTAGACTTGAATAAAATCCGGTTTTCGGCACTTTCCGGAAGGAAGAGCGTTCCAAAGAAGAACAGATTGAACAATGAACAATAATTGTACAAAGTTAGTACTAAAGTTAAGTTAGTACCTGTTTTGTCACTTGAATAATGGTTTGAAGTGGATTTTGATTCGTAAGTGATGCGATTTCGTGAATTAAGTGTCCGCGCGTGTGAACTATTAGAGAAAAAGACGAAACAAGTGCTTTGATATCGATATAAACCTCAAGTTTTTTTGATCGGTTGGGCGCCTTATGAACTTGAGTGGCTATCGTCATCAACTGCCCGCTAGGTTGAGCTGTCGTCAAAACCTCCCAAGGGCTTCGCAACGTGATGCATCAGCATATTGTGAAGAAAAGAATGTAAAACGAAGATTCCTAAGGCAATGATAGGCTCAGAAGGGCTAGAACTCAGAGCCGTAAAGCCAGTAATTAAAAAAATCAAAGATGACAGGGGGAGTTTTGGCGGGAATTGTTTAAAGTGGATTTTGATTCGTAAAAGTGATGTGATTTTGTAAATTAAGTGTCCTCGCGTGTGAACCATTAGAGAAAACGACGAAACAAGTGCTTTGATGTCGATATAAGGATAAAGTTATTTTCGCTTGGGCGCTACACAGACTTGAATGGCTGTCGTTATCAGCTGTCCGCTGGGTTGAGCTGTCGTCGAAATCTCCCAAGGGCTTTGCAATGTGACGCATCAGCATATTTTGAAGAAAAAGAAAATAAAAATGAAGATTCCGAAAGAAATGATAGGCTCAGAAGGACTAGAACCCAGAGCCGTAAAGCCAGTTAATAAAAAAATATCAAAGATGACAACCATGAAGGTTAGATGACAACTGACGTTTTACAAATCAAATTCTGTTTATTTATAGAGTTTTGGCGGGAACTTGGCCGACGACAGACTGTCGCGTCTGTTTTGTCGCTTGAATAATGGTTTGAAGTGGATTTTAATTCGTAAAAGTCGTAGATAGAGAATCCTACTGTCTACGGTAAAAGTGATGTGATTTTGTGAATTAACTGTCTGCGCTGTCTATTAACACACAAGTCTATCTGTCGATATAAAACTCAAGTTATTTTGATCGCTTAGGTGCCTTACGAACTTGAGGCTGTCTTCATCAACTGTCCACTGGGTTGAGCTGTCGTCAAAATCTCCCAAGGGCTTCGCAATGTTATGCATTAGCATATTGTGAAGAAAAGAAAAAAAAGCGCGGGAACCTTGAAACTGGACTGATAAATCTATATGGATTGAAACTTATAAAGATTATAATATTGTTACGAGCTTGAGGTTTGTGACAATAAAAACTGCCGATTGAATTACATGGCGTATGTGGGTATGGGTCGTGGGTACGTGACGTCAACTTAGGCGCGCAACACTATAAAGAGGACTTGGCTTTAGCCTTTGTGGTTTATGAAAATATAAGAATTAACAAAATCGCTTCGGCCTTTATGGATTTTGAAGAGATGGAAAGGAGAAAAATAAGACATGGTCCCGGCCTTGACACTTCAAAATTCTATATTATATTTAAATTAAAAAAACAGAAGACAAGGCTGTATGGCTTAGTTCCTTTGCCTGCTCTTTCGAACGAATAATAAAAACAACAACAACTGTTTATTTATATAAAAAGTACGTATACGTTTATGAAAGTAATAAAAAATAATTTCTTCATATCTTTTGGGCAGTCAAGCATATTTTTTATCTATTAAGTCCTAATCCTAATCTACCTTAATCTATCGCTTAAAATGCCTGCTGAGGCTGTTGTAAGTAACCTTATCTACTTTGAAGTTTATTTATTTATTACCAATAAAATAAAATATTATTTAAGTAATTGATTACTGTTTCAGTATTCTTTGGTTATAAAAAAAGAAAATGCCCACGATGATCCCATCTATAGCTGTGTGTGGACGCGAGCAAATATTTCTGGTGAGCCAAAGTAAGTTACGGCAGGCATTACAACATTGTTTTTCACTAAGTTTTCATTAAAAAATAATGGTTCATTTTACTTAATCTTTAAAATAAAAAAAAAATAAAAATTATTCAATAAAAGTAAAAAGTAGATAATGATAATTTGATGAACAAATTTGTATGTAATATTGTAACATATACTTTCCATTTAATATATATTTATTCAGTAAATTGAAACAAATGGTAGGAGGAAATTGGCACCGCTCATACGGTTTGCACTTAGAATTTAATTTCAAAAATTTAATTACACTTAAAACGAAAGTGAAATGTATGTATCATAGTGTGATATGTTAAGTATTTTTTTTTTTAATTTTTATTTGAAGAGCTTAATTAAAATGCGATTATGTCGCTCTATTTGACATCATTACGAACTAAATAACAATCAATTTAACAAACAAATCAAAAAGAAAAAAGTCTATTTAGTTGACTGATTTGAGGAGAACACCATGTTATACAGTTTAACCAATAATTTTGTGTCATCGGAATGAGGGTTGGATAAAATAATGTTACAGTAGGCAAATTCCTTTCAAATACTTTTACACTTAGCTATTCGAAAGGCAGCATTGCGGGCACAATCCATCTAGACATGCATTAGGTCCTCGGGAACACTGCATTGTTCACAGTTTGGTGACGGGACTTTTTTCATGAGTAAAGCAAACTTCTTGGATGGAATATGCCCAGAATGCAGCCTCATATCTCTATTGCGTCCTGTATGTTAAGTACATTATATATTAAAAATATATGTGTATGTTTAACAATTTCTGTGTCTGTTTAACAAAATCTGCACCCAGTATGGGGTAGCTTCGTACAGCGGTCGGGTTGCATTCATACAGCATGGCTACATTGGTGCAGGCTATTTAAAAACAATAATATATTTAGATTTACATTGTTTTTTCATCAAAACAAAATCTATACCTTATAACAATAACTAAACAGATCTTATAAAGTACAAATATTTAAAATTTTTGTAAACTTCCTTGCTGAAATATTATTTAAACAGTCAAAAACTAAAGGTTAAATAAAAATAATAAAATCCTTTCTTTGCTCGTTTATAATAATACCTATTTAGCTATATTAATTGGTAATTTTAGTTTACAAATAATCCGTATTATCTAAAATATAATAATCCACTATTATATAAGCTGTCTTTACTTATTAATTACACTTTGACTTAAATGATAATTGTAAAAATAAAATAATGAGATCAACTTCTTGGTGACAATATGTAACTATACCAATTTTACTGCACATTATAATTTGGTCTTTACTTATTAATTACACTTTGACATAAACTATAATTGTAACAATAAAATAAGGAGATCGACTTCTTGGTGACAATATGTTCCTATACCAATTTTACTGTACATTATAATTTGGTCTTTACATATAAATTACAGTTTAATGTAAACAATAATTGTAATATAATAAAATAATGAGATCGACTTCTTGGTGACAATATGTACCTATACCAATTTTACTGCACATTATAATTTGTCAAGTTAACAACAAAAGTAAAAAAAGTGGTTTTGGATGTGGTAAAATCATTTCTACACCAGTTATGTACACTGTGTGGTCATCTTTAACATTTGGAAAAACAAATGACCATGATGGTCTTGGTTTTTTTCTTAAATAAGATGCATTAAACTCTATTTCAGAATAGTGGCTAATAACTTTTTCAACATAATATACTACCATTCTTTTCCTTGCAAATTTGATTAAAATGAAACTATTGGTTAGTTTTATTTATGTATCAAATCATGTAAATATATTACAGAAAATCAATCTAAAACAATTACAACACGACTTCAAAGTGACATAAAAAAATATTTACTAAGCTGGTAAACAAACATGGACCGACTCCTCGGCAGTTAACATTTCAAATGACTTGGCAGGTCGCTCAACAAACATGGCTGACATAAGGCGGAGAACACGCGATAAATCATCACACACTACTTGGATAGTTTTTTTTCATGGCAAGTTTACAAATGTTCCTTCCATATGAAGGGTGCCAATCTTCCCCTACTTTTTAAGTACCGCTGTATGATATCAAGATACTGTAAGCTCATTTTGTCTAGATCAGGCCAAAAATTAAGATTCAAAAGCTAAAGGCGAAACAACTTAACTATGACATGAGGATGAGGACTACTAAGACTTTTGTCCCCTCCATGATAATGGGTGCTGTGAAGCATGGAAAATTTTAGTATATATATATATATATATATATATATATATATATATATATATATATATCCCTCTTCTGGGCCTTTCTGGGGTTACAGGAATGCAACCTGAGCTTGTTTTCCACATACAAATAAGTGTGCCAAATATTTATTGTAAATTTAGGCTGCTTTTTTTCTTAAAATTAAGTCCTATTAATTTTCACTCTTCTCAATGAATGCTACAAAATGTTTACTTTTCTAACAGATACAATATGTAAAATGTTGTTTTAAAGTGGTTATAATTTATTGATTGAGCATCCAATTAATAGGGTGTCCACCGTATACCAATTTGCCATCTTTTTTTAATTTCAAATAAAGTTTTTCAGGCAGATAAGCAAAGTGTAGGGTGGCCCAGATAGAGTGATAACCTGGTAAGACACAATGGTAATCAATGTATGCATTTGGCTCAGGACCGCATTTTATGGGATTCCTTAAGGACACCTATGTTCAGCAGTTGACTTATGACAGGTTGTGATAATGATTATGATGTTTTAAATCAATGTTATAATTTCCAAAAGAACATTTTTTGCTGTTTTAAGCCTTTTATAATAACTTCAAGCCATATTAAAAATAAATATAGTAGCTTCGCATATTATCCTTTATATTTCTGTTAGAAATATACCCCGTATATAGTAGGAGTATTATTAATTATTGTTATTGAAAAAAGATTTTCAACCCTACTCTTATTTTATAAAAATATTTCTTTCTAGCAAGTTTAGAGTTTTCTACAAGTATCATTATTGCGCATGTAATATTAAATGTAGCTAGTAAAGCTAAGCTATGTATATAAATATTAAGTAATAGTAATACACTTAAGTTGCAATGCAAGCATGGTGTGCGACTTGACCCAAGCGGCTCTCTATATAGTGGAGAGATGGTGCAAGGAATATGACCTAACCGTTAATGCAAACAAAACGGTTCTAGTAATGTTCACACAAAAACGAATGCTGAATAACTATCATCTCCCAAGTCTTTTCAGTACAAAAATATATATAACTGCATTAGTGATACACATTTATTTTATTTATTTTTAATTTTCCTCGCGGGAAATTGGTATTATGAGAGCAGCGTCGCGTAGTGGACGCGCTTAGTTATTATAACCGTGGTAACTCAGGGAATAAGTGCATTCATTAAAATTTCAAATGACTTAATCAAACCAAGTTTGACTCCTGCCAGCACCAATGAAACTGTTTGTCGAAACTGCTGGTTTACCAGTTGCTTGACGATAAAAGAAATTATGATGAGAAACCTCCATCTCCGAGAAATTGTAAAATAATTTGAGCATTTGTAAAGTCTGCCAACATGCAGTCACATTATCATGTCCTGAAATTCAATTCAGTATTGAGACAAGGCCTGTGCCCAGTGTAAGGACACATTTACGTTATTGAGCTTATGTGAGAAGCATTTTTTTCTGTTATTACTTACTACGTAGGACACTCAATAAGTTTTGAGATATACAAAAAGTATTCTGGATACTATTAATATTTATTTTACATCTTATTCTCCATCATGCTCTATACAAAGTTTCATTCGCCTAAACCAACTTTGAAAACTTTTTTGTCAGTCTTGATTTGACAGGTCGGAAATCGCTTCTTCGTAGGCAGCTACGGCTTCTTCGGCGCTTGAAAAAAATTCTTTGACTCTTGAGAACAAAAAGAAATCACAAGGAGCTAAGTCACGGCTGTAGGGTGTGTGACTTAGAGTTTCAACACCAGATTCCTCAATAAATGCTTTTGTTCTAAGGGAGGTATGTGAAGAGGCGTTATCGTGATGCAGCATGATTCCCCGAAGCCCGGTCTTTGGTCTTCTCTCCCGCACAGCTTGAAAAGCTTTAGGTAATACAACTGTAGTACACCATTCGGAGTTGACTGACCTACAATTTTCCAGCATTGACGTCGACCAATGTCCACTCCGCGAAAAAAAAACTAACCACCATTTTTTTGCCGACGTTGCGAGGTCTTTGTAGTTTTGTCGGTAACTGTCCTTCTGAGTAGATCCATGTCTCGTCACCAGTAACGATTTCTGAAACACGCTTAAATGCCCCGTTTTCAAAACGTAGACGCATTTCATGGCACCAATTCACATGAGTCTGTTTTTTGCTTTTGGAGAGCAAACGAAGGTTCCATCGACAACAAAGCTTCCTCACTCCAAGATGTTAATGTAGGATGGTATGAATGCTCCCCGAACTAATGCCTACAATCTTTTCGATGCCCGTATATGTGATTCGTGGGTCTTCTCGCACCAACATTTCAGTAGTCCATCAATTTTCTGCCGTTACTGCTGTTTTCGGTGCCCCGGTTCTTTGGTCGTCTTTAAGGTTTATTTTACCCATTTTGAATACAGCAAACCACTTAAAAATCTTGCGCGTGATGGAGCTGGGTCACCTAATGCTGATTGTAACCGTTGTAAACTTAATTGTTCGGTTAAACCAAATTTAAAGTCATCATAGAATAGATCATAGCGCGCAAATGTTCACGGTTAAGATCCATCGTTTTAAACGAAAAGCGCGGGAAGCGTTGCAGGAAAATTAATTGAACTTTGTTTTCTTTTTAATATTGAGCGATTCGCTTATGGAGTTCTATTTTTAAATAAATTTGCTTTTTAGAAACATATAACGCGGGTGCGTCCCATTAGTCCAAGATCCCAGGGCCGTCAGACGTCACGTATTTTCTGACGGATGAAATGTGGACGATTGAGTAGTGTTAGTATGTACTACGATCGTATGCCTACCTGCTAGCTTGGTCAAACGGCCAATTTCCAGGTATCAGGTGATCAAGGTACATAAACACATTACTTACTTCACGTAAATTCTCATGGCTGATTTTCATATATGTTTTAGAATGTATAGTTAAAAATAAGTTGTCAATACTCCCAGACACTTTCCGTCGGCCATATTGCTTTGCAGACGCTTTAAAGCTCTCAAAATAATTAGTTAATTTCACGTAAATTCTGATGCTCCATTTTATATATGTTCACCCGACAACTATTCTAAACTTCGACAACTATTGCACACATAATTTTGAATAGGCACGGCGCTCACACCTCTTGGCAGGGCGCTGACTGACTGCGCCGACTTCATAACGACGTATATACTATATATTATATATGAATATTATTTATATTTTTCATTTTTCGTTTCAGAGGCCCCATGAAAGATTTTATAGTAACAGGGGGACTGGACAGCTTGGTAAAAGTATGGAAACTAGAAAATAACAAACTGGAGATATTTCATGTTCTGAAAGGGCACTCTATGGCTGTTGTATCTGTTGCAGCAAGCCCTGATGGACACAGTAGGTATAAAGTATAAAATTAATAAATAAATATTGTTTAATCATATCTCAAAATTGTAACGAAAACTCAGATCAACAAAGAAAGATAAGTAGACAAACACCATATACATTTCAAATGACGCCTAAACCATGCATTTCACTTTCTTTAACAGCCCATAAAATTCTGCTGCTGAACATATATGCTGCGAAAGGCATGTTGTTGGCTGTAAATAATTTTAGATACATATGTTTGCGTGGGTGCATGTTCGTACAATAAGTTGAATATGGTGTTGGTAGATTTCGGCGTTTCTTAACATGCAAGTAGTGATAATTAATAGAATCAGGCGTTAATTTGCGAAAATCCATTATACTAAAGTTGGTAATGGCGCATCTACACATGCAGGCATGCAGCCGACGTATGCCGCCGGCTTTCAGGCTGCCTTGTCGCTGAATTTGCCGCCGGCTTTAGGAATTACCTCGCACATATCTGCTCAATAAAATAAAATGATGTGTTTTACCTAGTTTGTGAGCACCTCCCGCCCTCCCTCAATTGCGTGCACTAATCCCGTCACCGATAATCCCAGCACCACTACTCCCAACACCACTATTCTAGGAAAGTCACACCATCGACGATAATACGACACGTGTTTCGCCTCTACACAAGGCATCCATAGGTGATGTAGAATCTACAGTGGCTGACTGTTAAGTGAGCGGCGAGTCAAAACAGCTGCTTTTGCATATTGAGTCTTGAGTTAAGTAGTATAAATAGTAATACAATAATTGCTCTCGATCTAGACCATTTAATAAGATCAAGGGTTAAGAATGTAGTTTTAGAGACACAGGGTCTATTACCACCCAACCCGATCTGGTAACTATGTCTCAGAAATGAGAGGAAGCCTATGCCCGGCAGTGGGACGTATATAGGCTGTAACTTTAATTTCTTTTTAACATGGTTGATAATAACCCTGGTTGATAATAATGAGGTGGTCGCTTCCAAGCTGTTTCTGAAATAAGTTTGTATACAAAATGTGTTGTGTTTTATTGTATAATTTAGCTTTGTATAAAAGTCCCATTGGGAGGGACAAAGATTTTTCCAAACCAGTGGTAATATTAAAAAAAAATATTTTGAATAAGAATTACTTTTAATTTGTATTGAATAAAAATTATTCTATTATATTCTATTACAGCCTTAGCAACCACTTCGTTGGATTCGACTCTAGTGATATGGGATCTGATGTCCGGTAACAAGGTGCACGAAATACAAAGTGGCCCAACAGATATATGGAATGTAGCATTCTCCCCTAACGGTACACAACTTGTCTCCGGTAGTCATACGGGAAAAGTCATTATTTACGGCATAGAAAAGGGTACAGTGGATAGAGTGCTAGATACGAGGGGAAAATTTGCCGTTTGTGTGGCTTGGGTGAGTAATCGATTTTCGTTTTAAATTATTAAAGAAGCCCTGCTTTAAATTTTAAAATATAAAAAACATTTGTTTTTAAATTTCCAACTTCACCTGCATGTTTCGTGACCTTTTAAACAACTAACTGGGCTCCGACAACCGACACGACTGCCTAGTTAGTCTAGTGGTTGTAAGCGCGACTGATTGTGAGGTCCCAGGTCCGAATTCTGAGTTGCGTCAAGATCAGTTCATAAATTTTTCTGTAAGAAATTCTCAATAACAGCCAACAGAAGTTAGCAGTGCTTCACCTCTGTACCTCGGAAAGTAGGTAAAGCCGTTGGTTCTGCGTCTGATCTCTTTCCGGTTGTGTTGGATTGCTGTTCCAACAGACTATGAGAGTGAGGGAATAGTGAGTGCTCGCGTGTGCCTGCGCACACACTATACATTATAATCCCGTAATGTGTAGATGGCTAGTCTTCATTGAATGGTATCATTATGGTGGTATATAAAATTAAAGAAATATTTGTAATACATAATCATCTAATTTATAATATTCTTTCTTTATAACCATGTTTTGAATTACAGTAAAATAATTTTTTATAGAAGTTCTAAGACAGTTTTTTTTTAATAGGATAAGGGTGACAAACGGGCATACAGTCTACATGATGGTAAGTGAATGCTGTGGCCCCTAGACATTTACATTTAACTTCGATTAAGAATCAAAATGCAAATGCGTTGACATCCTTGAGGACAAAGATGGAATGCCTCAATTCCAGTTAAATGGGTCTCCGGTTTCTCTACATTCACCATAAGAAACACAGCAGCATTAAGCTGCTATTTTACGCTGGTATTCTGTGAGAGCGTGATCCTTCCCCGGTCGACCCGATCCATTCATGCTACAACCATAACAGCTGCAACGTGGCTCTACCGCGTATAAAACAATGCCAAAAGTAGTAGTGAATTCAAATATTATGAAGGAATTTATTAATGATTATGTCATCTACCAGATTGTCACCAATGTACCAACATTTACAGAGTAGAGATGGTGCGTATATATGCAGTGGGGCAGTGGATGGCACGATTTGTATTTTCGATGTAGCGCAAGGCAAGTTGATACATACCGAGGAGGCACACACGCAGACAGTGAGGAGCGTCGCGTTCTCAAAGAATTCACATTTATTCGTCACAGCTTCTAACGATGGCTTTGTGAAGCTGTATAACGCGTAAGTATTGAATATTTTGTGTGCTCTGTAAGAATATGAATAAATTTATTTATAAGTGCATTTTTTTAGAGAAGTAATAGCATCAAACGAGCATAAACTCTACCTGTTTGTAAGCTGATGGTGAGATGCGGTAGGCGTGACTTACTACTTCTCCGAACCGGGCCGGGTGCCCGCCTCTTCGTGACCGGGGGGGAGGGGTTTAGTAGCCGTGGCATGGTCACCCGCGGTGAACAAAGCGGAACTCTTTGGCTGGCCCGAGATGAAGGGCCGGCCCGAGCTGGCCACTGAGAGGACTGGGCGAGCCCACTTTGGATGTGAGTTGGTGGGCTGCGGCGAGAGGAGTGTTATCTCCCCCTACCGCTGCAGCCGAGGTGGAGTTGCGGAGGAAGAGGAGTGTTGGTAAGGCGATACGCCACTCGCCCTATCCTCTGCGACTGACTGAGCCGAACCTTATGCGGTGGTGCTGCTGTGAGCCGCACCACCGCATAAGGTTCTCCTTACCCTCCGCAGCAGCCAATATGCGGTGAATGTGGAACACGAGTGGTTTTAGTCTGTACGAGTCGGACATTACCCGTCCTTGCCCACACGAGGCGGGTGTGCGTAAGCATTTGCTCATATATAACAAAAAATGGCGTGACTTACCAATTGTTGTGAGTTTTGTTCCAATATATTCACTATCATAATACTAATTAATTACATTTTTTTACATCTTATTATATATATATCCATAAAACGACAAGGTGTAACTTCCATGATGTATATATAGTAACTAAAATCATAAAAACATCAGGAAGTAAGACCAACTTCACTATTTTTATCGGTCGACTAGGTTCGTAATAGAACATAATTATCTGTTAGTAAATCAGCTACGGATTTTATATGCGTGAATTTGTTTAAAATGTCATGTTACGCACTTTTTCTATTAATTCAGTGTTTTGCATTTACTGCTTAGACATTTTCATCTATTCTTGATCAAGAATCAAAATGTTGTTGCCACCCCTGAGGGCAAAGGTGGAATGCGTTGTTATATTCATTCAGTTCAGTCAGGGTTTCCGGCTTGCGTAATTCACCATACGAAACAGCAGTACTATTTGAACAAAACTAGTTTTTACGGATTTTATCGAGTATGTTAACTTATTTTATATTCCCAACGTTTCGAGTACTTTACAGCACTCATGGTCACGCGGGGAGGGGGGAGGGGGCTGCGGTGTTCGACGTTCCAATGTCACAGTTGACCACGACTACCTCTAGATTAAAATTAGTAATTTTTGTTCCGATCTACACCGTATGTACTTATAGTATCTTGAACTCTTGCAGTTGTACGCTTGGGTTGGGATTTAATTTTATTAATTACAGGATCCCAAGCAGATGTTAGCACCCAGCCATCTCATCTATTGAAATTAGGATGGTTTTTGATTTAATTACCTCGCGAATCATCCTTGGAGGGAATTGGTGTTCTATAACGCGAATTTGTGGTCAATCAAAACCGATGTAGTGACGGGGGCGATCCTGTACGTGTTCAGAGACTGCAGACTTCTCGGAGCGTCGATTCTTCACATCAGCTATGTGTGAACACGTACAGCTTTCTGGTTTTTGTTAGACCACAAATGATATTTATTCTAGAAAAAAATGAAATAAAAAACAAACAAAATAAAACTTTTAAATTAAATATATTAAAACTGATATATCTTACCTAGTTTGAAGAGCACATCCCGCCCTTCCTCAATTGCGTGCACTACTCCCGTCACCAATTATCCCTATATAGTATTAATTATAATAATATTTACTTCTCTCCTTTTACCATCAACCATACCGTGTGTTCGTTACCACCCTTACTTCTATAAAAAGGTAATATTTTTTATAGGTTGAGGGTGACAAACGAGCACACAGTGCACCTGATGGTAAGTAGTTGCTGCCATAGACATCTACTTCTATACTCGATTATAAATTAAAATGCAGATGCGTTGTCACCAGTGAGGAATAAGATGGAATGCCTCGTACTAGTAAAAAGGGTCTCCGGTTCTCTACACTCACCATACGAAACACAGTAGCGTTAAGCAGCTATTTCACGCTGGTATTTTGTGAAAGCGTAGTCCTTCCCTGGTATTGTCGTGCTGCAACTATACCACTAATGTAGTTACATGATGGAATTACCACGTAAATATAATAATAAATGATAATAATAATAATCATGTTATTTTAATTAATTTCATAAATGTCTATTGCGATTTTTTTTAATAGGGCGAGTGCTAATCTCTTGTGTTCGCTGAACCTCAAGTCGTGGGTTTTAAGCGCCGCTTTCTCGAGTGTCGACAATCGGATCGCGGCCGCCACCGCCGATGGCTCCGTGCACGTTTTGAATGAAGATCTGAAGATATTGAAAAGTTTCCAGGAACATTCCAATATCGTATGTATCTATTTGTTATTTGCACTTTTAGTTTCAGTCAAAACTCTAATGTTATTTCTTGCACGTTTTTTAAAGAAAATTATGTTTATATCAACATATTATCGTGTGCGATCTTTCAAAAGTCCATTGGTGAACATACCCCCCCCCCCCCAGTCATGCGACAAAACACTGTCCTGAGCTTCTAGGTCATCACTCCATCTGAGTACGTGCAGGTGACGCATTACACTCTGTAAATTTTTTTATAGGGTAGCGTGACAAACGAGCACACAGTCCACCTGATGGTAAGTGGTCGCTGTAGCCCATAGACATCTACATCTATCCTCGATTACAAATAAAAATGCAGATGCGTTGTCACCCGTGAGGACTAAGATGGAATGCCTCTTTTCCAGTAAAAAGGGTCTCTGGTTCTCTACACTCATCATACGAAGCACAGCAGCATTAAGCTGCTATTTCACTCTGGTATTCTGTGAGAGCGTGGTCGTTACCCGGTCGAGCCGACCCATTCGTGCTACAGCTATACTACTAATTGAGCTGCAGCATGGCTCTACCACGTATAGAAAACTGCTGTTGAGATTATTTCTCGTTTTAAGCTCCGTTCAGATCTACAGACATTGAGCGTGCAAGACACGTGGCGAGGCAGATAAAATAATATTCTTTTATATACTTTATATAGATATATTCATATCTAGCGCACGCAAGCGGAGCGTGTCAGCGCAGACACGGGCCGGCACTGGCCAGCATTCTCTACAAGAATGTTTTGTCTGTACTGGTGAGTGTCTGCGCGTGTCTGATGCTACTTTTTCTGTCGGCATGTTCTTCTGTCGAAAAATTGCGCAGATGGTAAGCACGTGCACTACTTTATAGTTTGCCTGATGGCGCTGTTCAGAAAGGGTGCGCTAGATGTGAATACTGTTGTCTGTGCGGTGTCTGCCATGTTACGTGCTGGGCCCGCTATGTGCCGCCCGTACGTGCCCGTAGATCTGAACGGAAATTTAAAATATCTATCAAAGGACACTCAATTCGAGTATCGAAAATCTGTCATAGTACACGGCAAGTATAGTTTTATAAATGTATTAAAAGTATATTTTTTATTTCTAACTATTAATATTAACATTTAATTATATACCGAAAGAATACTTTTGACTTTTTATCTAACTTAGTCAAAAACTCGGTGAAGGATTCTGTAACACTGAATGATGGACGGATAGAATGAGATAAAGGGTATGTTCCAAAATGTTTCCAGTATACGGGCGAATGCAAATGACGTCATTAGTTGACGGCATATTCCACCATATTCGATATAACGAATCACTAGAATGGCGTCGATTTATGACGTCATTTGCATTTGCCAGTGTACTGGGTTGTATTTCGGATCATAGCCAAAGATTCAGCGTGTATCACAGCGGTAGTATTACTTGTCAATATTTATTGTACAATTTTGGGATCATTCTATACTTCTTCGGATTTAGGATGACTATGTTCTAATAATGTAACTGAGTAGTCTTCTTTTTAATTACGCGTAAATATAATAACATAAAAGTATAATAAACATTAAGAATGACTTAAAAATGTATTATGTAGATCTTCGATCAACAATACCAACTAGAGGCGCAAGAAATCCATCTAAGTAAATAACAGCGCACATGAGACGTGTGCTCTTATTTCGTTTAGTTCACTTGAAACACAGCCAATTTAAACACGTTTCACAATGCCGCAATGTGTGTTTAAAAGTTGCAAGAATAACGCCCGAAATAGTAATTTAACGGCAGGAGTGTCTTACTTTCGGTAATTACAAATAATATCATATTCGAAACAAAATTACCGATCATAACCATCCCTACAAATATTTTGCCAATGTTGACCAATACACGCGCAAAAATTTGTGAAACAGAACATGGACGCATGAAGTAGATTTGTATTGTAATAATTTTAATAATACGTTACCAAAACTTTATATAATGGTAATTGCTACTTTTGTCTTTGGTTGTGTAATTCCAATAAATAAAGATACTTAGTTTTTTTAGCTTTCCTAGCTTTCCTCCCCGGTCGAGCCGACCCATTAGTGCTACAACTATACTACTAATATAATTGCAGCATGGCTCTACCACGTTTTAAAAGTATGCAATGGGCGATCTTATTGCTGACAGCAATTTCTTCCAGACAACCAATAAATGGACAGGATTACATGAAGATGACAGGAGTAGGACAAATTGGTGTGATAAAAAAGAATACACATATTTATATATATTCTGTACATAGATACATACATACTACGAACATATATACATACAAAAACTAATATATATATATATATATATATATATATATATATATATATATATATATATATATATATATATATATATATATATATTGAATTACTTAATTAAATGCAATCAATATACCACATACTATATTATATTTAATGGCTCGTCTGGAAAGTATGTATAACGAAAAAGGCACGTATGGCAATTCACAGTGCTGTATTAGTCCCTACTTTAACGTATGGTAGTGAAAGTTGGGTGTGGCAGAAGAAGCACGAGAGTAGAATAGATGCAGTAGAAATGCGGTCGCTAAGGAGTATGTTAGGGCTGAATCTGAGTGACAGGGTGAGAAACTGTGTGATAAAAGAAGAGTGTGGTTTGCAAGATGATGCGGTGACCAGGATTAAGAAAGGAATGCTTCGGTGGTTTGGTCATGTAGAAAGAATGATTGCGGAAAGACTGACAAAGCAAATATATGTTGCAGAAGTGAATGTAAGAGTCGGAAAGGGACGTCCTAGGCGGAAGTTTGTCGACCAAATTGGCGATATACTAAAAAAACAACAATCATAAATGCCCAAAACATAAAAGTAATTTTAATTAAACTTTATGATCATATTATAAATTATTTTAGTGTTCAACGCGACTCAATACTTCCTGGACCAAATTCGAAGAAGAAAACAGAAACATAACAAAATGTCGTAGCTCGCAAGGCAATAACGGGAAAAAGAACTTTATTTGTTACACGTTAAGGTTGATTTCACACCAAAGGTTATTTAATTTATGTCTTTTCATTTCCAAGTGAAAGGAGTATTGTATAGCTTTGTTCTTTTTTTGTGACTAATGATCGTAAGATTTGTGAATTAATTACTAGATGCGATGGTTGTAATTAGGTTGAACTTAAAACTATTTTAATTTTTTGTCTCATTTCTTTAGTAAACAAATGTAGCTGTTTAAGTTTATATTCACGTGGACAGTATTTAGCTTTGATTTTGTACGTGACCCGTTATCTAGTTGGTATTATTGATCGAAGATGTAGGTAGTTGAAATACTTTAGTGTATTTTAGTTTGGGGGGGGGGGGGAGGGCAAATCAGGACTGTCCGATTTGACAACCGTTGACAAAATTAAAAAGTTTGTGGCTCCGAATCTCAGAAATACTTCATCAAAACTGTTGTTCCAGGTGTGGAGTGTCCAGTTCAACGCGCCGAGCAACAAGTTGCTATCAGTTTCCAAAGACAAAAGCATCAATATTTATGAATGCCCGATACCTCCTAAGCCTGCCAAAAAGTGATTTGTATTTAATATGTTAAATAAATAAAACTGCTTATTATTTTTTGTTTGAAATTACTGTCCCAAATCACGAAAATAAATGAATAAAATGGGAAATTTTTTTAATTGCCAAAACGACTTAAATAGTAATTTTAAAACAGAACTATGGAAGCTGAAGGGCTTGGCGGTCGTTTTGATTTGCCTAGGTAGCTTGAGTTCGATCTACGCAGGCGTCACTGAAATTGGGTAATGTACTTTAAAATGATTTTTAGTGCAGATTTACTGCGAGGGAAATATCATGAGGAAACCTGCGTGTTTGAGAGTTTAAAATATTTAGATCAGACAAGAAGTTCGCGAACACACATTGGGCCAGTGCGGCAGACTTTATCGTTTAAAACGGCTTAAGGAATAAGCAGTGGCCTGTTCTTAGTTGTATGATATATTACTTGACTTTTTAAATATAAGTATTTAGATTTAATATTAAAAATTAAAAGCCAATGTTAACACATAGGTAATCAAAAAATCTGCATAACAGATTTAAAAATAAAATTGAAGTGAAAACGAACTTATAGTCCACCTCATGGTAAGTGGCTATCTTAAACGTAAAGTCCGTTCGCGTAAAGAAAATAGTGAGTCATGATTGCAGCTACAGGGTAAAGGTGTATTCACAGTGGAGTAAAAATTCTTTTTTTTTTCAAACATTTAATTAAGTTTAATGGAAACAAATTTTCTTAAAATTACTTAAATCACTAATCAGTATCTCCAGATTCTCCAGTTACATTAATTATGAAAAAATGTTGTTCTGCAAGTTCCATGATGTCATCCAAATTCCACATGGTATTTTCTTCGCGTATCACGTGGTCTTCCAACGATTAGCGTCTTTTAATGCTATTGCGTCATCTAATAATTTTTTTATGTCACTCATTTTGAACGTGGAGTTATTGGCACCAACATAATTTTTTATTTGGGCCCAAACCAATTCAATTGGATTAAGTTTGCAATGGTAAGGCGGTAGGCGAAGAATTGTAATGCCATTACTTTTGGCAGTCTCATCCTTTTTAAATATATTGAGTGAACTTTTCTTCTTATTGCACATTTGTCTAGTTCATCTAATTTATCGACCGTCGATAGTCGAGCTCTTTTTTTCACGAGTGATTTTAATGTGTTAGTATCCTTTTGTTCTTTAATAATTTTATAAACAGTATTTCGGACACACCACATGCACTTGCTGTTTTTATTACTGTGCTCTCCACAGTCGCATTTAAATCACACAGTTTAAAGTACTTATAAACATTGTAAATTACGCGTCTCTCTCCGCTATGGATTATTGATTCACTTTTATTCTTTCGAATAGGTGAGGTATTCATTTTCAAAATTTAATGTTGAACGAGTAACACGCAAAATACACAACCGTTTTGTTGGAAGGCCTGACTTCAACTGGTCACTGGGAACTCGACTTTCTAATTTCTTGCATTTTGAATGGCTGGGGGGCGTGGCCAGGCCGGCGGACAACGATGACTCATTATTTTCTTAACGCGAACGGACTATAGTGATTATATAATAGCTACTGTAGCCCATGGAACCTGTAACAAACTTCAAACAAAGTAGGCTACATATGCAATGTCACCCCTTTTTTTGCATGGGGAAATGCCTACGCATACCCGCCTCGCGGGGGCATGGACGGGTTATGTCGGACTCGCACCGACTAAAACCCCATGGTGTTCCACCTTTGTCGCATATTGGCAGGGCTACGGGAACGCTTTCGCACACATCCGCGGCCCTACTAGCGCCTGCCGCCCCATGGCAGCACCTCTTCGGGAGAGGGAAATTCGTCCCCGTTCTCCTTCCCAGGTAAGGCGCACCAGAACACATGGCGCGCCTTCCTCCACGGCCTCCAATTACGTCTGTGCAACAGACGCCCCCCGCGTCCGATGCACAAAGGCCATGGGGCCAGGAAAAACGAGCACTTGGAAGTACTAGCCTTCCCGACCCCAGCGGCGGATCTTGTCTATGGCTCCGCCGCCAACCAAGATTCGTCTGCGGAGGGTAGGGAGAGCGGCGCCTCGCAATACCGAAAATCCTCTCCCCCCCGCAGCCCCACCACCACCGCATCAACGGTGCGGCCCCGTTTGAGTCGCGAAGGATAGGGCGAGTGGCGCATCGCCATACCAACACTCCTCTTCCTCCGCGACTCCACCTCGGCTGCAGCGGTAGAGGGTGCGCGAGTCCCCACTCGCTGCAGTCCACCAGCACACATCCGAAGTGGGCTCCCCAAGCCCACTCGGAGTGGCCACCTCAGGCCGGCCCTTCACCTCGGGCCAGCCACGTGGGTTCCTCTTTGTTCACCGTGGGATACCAAGCCACGGCTACTAAGCCCCCCGCCATGACAAGGCGGGAACCCGTTCGGGGGGGATGCAATGTCACTCCTGAGAATTGCTTTGAGAGGCCTCACAGCGAGTAATTATACAGGTTCACTATTCCCTTTAGATCGTTACTTGGAAGGGGAGGCTAAACTGGTATCAAAAACTCTTGGTGTGCTCAGTACTCGTAGCTCGAGACGGTATTTCATGCCGGCAGCTAAAATATTGTTCTCATCTCTAGGTATGCGCCCCTTATCAGTCCCCAGTATTAGCCACACAGTCCACTTGACCGTATTCAACGGAGAGCGGCCCGAATCTTCGAAGACCAAGTTCCCCCCGATCCACTCGTATTGCGAAGAGGCGTTACATATCTGTGTATCTTCTACCGCATACCACGGGGAGTGTTCGGAGAAATTCTTCAGATTAATTCCAGCATTCGACCATGGTACACTGTGACAGAACTCGAAATTCTATCCACAACATCTCGATGGCTTGCAGTCCCCTACCGTGACATTTACGCTGAATTTTCTGCCTCGCACCTCTACACTGTGGAATTATGGCCAGCGTTTTTGTCGGACCGGTACGACTTAGGAACCTTCAAGGAAAGAGCCTACTCCTTTTGAATAAGACGTCAAGGCACCTGAAATTCCCCTGGTGTTCCAGATGTTCATAGGCGAAGGTGATCACTTGTGAGCCGCATGCTCATTTGCCACCTGTTCTATAAAAAATGGAACACTAGTGCGAGTACAACTGCTTGCAGAAACGGGGTGGTACCTACCCAGACGGACTCCAACTGGCGTCGCCAAAGGGGGGGGGGGAGGTGCAGCCCCCCTCTCTAAAAACTCAAAAAATGTATAGTCAAATCCAAAGTAATCAAAGTCCACTCACTTGACTTGCGTGACCGATCATTCCAGGACGTGAAAACTTAAATGAATTCACTAATTCCAAGTGCGTTATTTCTACTGTTAAAGCTGGACAAGAGGGAGTGAGGAGCATATAGTGCAGCAATGGCAAGCATATAGAGTGTCGGCAGATAAAATAGCTGACATTTCTGTGGCACTGAACAATTATCGATTGGGCTGCGATATTTTGACGAGGAAACCAAATATTTAAATCTAAGGAGTGTTTGTCGGATTTGTTGAGCTGAAAGATCTGGATGCTAAATCTATTATTGCATATAGCATCGATGAGTTTATGACAAAAGAAGACCTTAATCCATATATATGCGTTGCTTTGGGATTTGACGGTTGTTCGACGATGTCCCGAAAAGACTGTGGGGTAAAAGCAATCCTAAGGAAAAATTCGCCAAACCTTTGCTCTTTAATTGCTCATCCCACAAACTTAATCTGGTAATCAATGATTTTAACACTCTTCTTGAAATTCGAAACGTCATGAGAACTATCAAAGATATTACTACGTTGCACTCACAGAAACTTGCGAAACTATCGCTCAATTTTATGATTTACCGGACTTAAAAAATTAAATCAAACTTTGGCAGCAATTGCTGTCGCCTTTATTAATGGTATGATAAACCCAACCCAAGATATACAACCATTGTTGATGTCCTAAAAAAGAGAAAAATCTTCCATAAAAGAGCGTGACGGTATCTATCGTCAACGCATGAACCATGAACTGGACGCACTTATCGGGCACGAGAACATCGTCAGGTTCTGTAAGTCGCAGCGACTGAGGTGGGCGGGTCACCTTGAAAGAATGCCGGACACAAGAGCCGTAAAAATAATGACAAAGTGGAAGCTGCAACAAAAGAGACCGAGAGGCAGGCCTAAAAAGCGTTGGAGTGACTGTGTGGAAGAAGATCTCAGGAAGATGGGAAAGTTTACCAGCTGGAAGAAGGTAGCCAGGCAGCGTGAAAACTGGTGGAAGATTGTGCAGGAGGCCAAGACCCACAAAGGGTTGTAGCGCCAACGGAAGTAAGTATGGGGGAAAACCGTTTCAATGGTCTGACCATGATGAATGTGGACAGAAAACTTATTAATGAAAACTTACAAGATTTTGATAATAAAGTGTTCGAGAAGTTTACATTTAAAAAAGGATCATCTAAATCGATTCACCTCTGACGAAAATCTCGCGTATAACAAACATACAAAAAATATATCAACTGAAAAAACCTTCTTTTATTAAATTCGTGTATTGTTTGTGTCTTGAAAGGCCTGATAAACAAGACAAAAGACATAGATAGTCATCACGTGGAACTTATATGAAATAATGATATTTAATTTGATTTGATTTTGTTATTTTACTTCGTGAATAATGTTTACCTACTAGAAATGTGTTATGAAATTATCATAAATATCGCTCAATAAATCACGCTACGCTGTATAAGGCGATTGTACGAAATACCTGCCTTGCTCCCTTCGGTAAGCCGGTGCCCGCCAGAGGGTTCTTGATTAATTTGCGGCGGTAAGAGGATTGGTATATAGCCGTCTGTTACAGATATTCTTGCATCCAAGCAGGTAATCCTATGATATTCGAAAACATGGATACATTATATCGTCAAATATGAAACTGAAGCATAAAGTAACATAAATATAGAACATCGGAAAAGATAGGCACCGTAAATAATACGATACAGAAGTATTGATTTATTTTTTTCATTTAAAAACATTGTTAAACATTCTAAAGAGTTAGTAAATCATTAAAGTAAGCCATGAGAAGTTTTCGATTCTAGTGAAACCCCAAGCACTAGCTAAAGATGATTTTGAACGCAGTCTCAATAGTTACGTCGAATTATCATCTCTTATTGTTTTGAATTTACTTATAGTTTGTATTTAGCGAAATATCCCATATGATACATGATACAAATACTTATACAGTCGAATTGAGATTGTTTTTGAAATTGGTTAAAAAGTCAATAAATATATTTCAGTGTACTTAATTAAATAGTTCTTGGCCTTCATACAGCGAATTTATTAACTTCCCATCTAATGCAGTTTATTTACTCTGTGTCTTAGTCTATCCGTGCCCGAAGTAACACTCAAGCAATAAAACCTAAGATGAATAGAATTCAGTATTCTAGACACGGGTCGAACTTAAAGAAATACGGATTATTCCAGTTTTGGTATACAAATTGTGGACTCTGACAGAGATTCGATCCGATTTCGGGACTCACAGCAGAGCAGACAGGTTTCTGTGCTTCTAGTTTCGAGATATCAGTGATGTCAACATATATTAGCCATTATTCGTGTTTGACGTATTGTGATGAGAATCTCTATCGCTGTATCTGAACTTTACCAGCGATTTACATTTTTTAACTAAACAATTTAAAAAAGTATATAATCAAAATCTGAAGGTAGTCGTACTAACTACGACATCATGACGTCAAATGTTGCAGTTCCCATATCCATAGGTGTTGTAAAGCACCCGAAACGTCGAGAATTAGGTTAAAAAAAGTTAAAAATAAACGCCATAAAATCTTACTTGTGTCTTTTATTTATAAATAAGTAAAAATAATATATAATATATGTTTATTGTATAAAATATATATATTGTAAAAAAGTTTAACACACATTGAAGTAATGTGTATGAAAGTACATTATACTTCAAACTTCAATGGTACCTAGCACACAAGATATTGTAAATAATTCGTCGTTATGTTAAATCTCGATGCCAGTGACCTTTATATTTGGAATCTGGTTTCTACTTTTTTCAACTAAATTCATTTAGCATGTCGAATTTCGACATGTCTTACCTTTTTTGTATTGATGAATGTAATTTAAGGAGGTATTTAAAGGTGAAATGTTTTTAAAATGTGTAACGTTATATAAGTAATTATCTGCATTTATTTCATAACCACTTTGTTACAGGCCGGAGGATTGGTATCCGTACGAAACAGCATTACGTGCATTATATATTATATATTCTTTACATTATATATTCTTCTCTGGTCATCAGCCAGCAAACTGCTGGACAAATACCTCTCCCGTCGTAGGGATGATTTGCCACAAACCCCACGCTTGTACGACGTATTGGAGAACGCAGGGCAAGGCGTTCCTCCCTTAGACACTGCTGCATGTTTGTCGGTTTAGGTATTTTATGTTTGACGGAAACGGGATGTCGTATTGCCATTTGTCGAAGACCATGGGATCATTCTAGAATTCCCATAGTCACCTCTTACAACACGTACTGGAGGTAATGGAGTACGTAATTGATTCTCTATTGCAGTTACCACACGGTACGGTTATATAATCGTTATCATGTATATGATATTATATGTTCTCTGAAAATGCTTTAAAGGCAGTAGAGCCTTGCTGCAGCTATATTATGGTTGTAGCACGAATTGGTCGGCTCCACCGGGTAAGAACCACGCTCTCATAGAATACCAGCGTGAAATAGCAGCTCAATGGTTCTGTGTTTCATAAAAAGGGTCTCCGGTTCTCTAAACTCACCGTGTAGTGAACCTTTTTACTGGAAACGAGGCATTCCATCTTAGTCCTCAGGGGTAGCAACGCATCTGCATCTTGATTCTTAATTCAGGATTTATATAGATGTCTATGGGTCACAAAATCCACTTACCATCAGGTGGACTGTGTGTTAGTTTGTTACCCTTATTCTTAAAAAAAATATGCTAGTCGTTTTCTACCTATGATTCTGTTTGGGTTGTCATTACCATCTATTCTAACATTTTCCTGTCGACAATATATGTATTCAATATGAGCGGTTTGACAAAGGACCTGTCATTATTTTGTTAATCTGTAATCTTCTTTTTGGTTGTAGCTATAAGTGCTGCAGTAGCCACTTACTATTGTTACGAGCTTAGGGTTCGTGACAATAAAAAATGCCGATTGAATTACCAAAATTAACACTTTAATTACCGAATACCAATTAAAACTTAAAAGACATTAATAATTAATCACACTGATCACTTTAGTTCACTTTATTTTGCTCCAAAGCTTCGCTTGTATTGCCAATTCAATACTGCTCCGGCCGCGGGCTAAGCGGCTTTATATAGGCCTTTTCCACCGAAACATCAAGAATGTTCCAGCAAATACTGGTCCCGACTGACCAGATGTAGAAAATTCGAGTGTGGAGTTTTTTAGAAAGCTTAGTTCCTCTATTTGATAATAGATGGCGCTAGTGCCACGTACCCGACATCAACTGTGGCGCGCAATACTATCAAGACTCAGCAACTTTTTGTTATTTTGGCAATATTTTGTTAGTTACATTAGTAATAGGTATTAATTATCTATGGTTAGTTGATTAAAACTACTTTTACGGATTCTATCGCGTTTTATTTATTTTATTTTTAATAGGTACCCGATATTTCGGGTGCTTTCCAGCACCCATGGTCACGGGGGACTGAGGTGACTGACGTCCCGATGTCAAAGTTAACACGGAGTACCTTCAGCTTTTTTAATTATTGTCTTTGGCCCGATCTACGCAGAATGAACTAACTGTGTTTTGAAGTCTTGTAGTGGTATGCTTGGGTTTACATTTAATTTTATTAATTGTAGGGTCCCAAGCAGGTGGTAGTAAGCAGGTGGTACCCAGCCTCCTTCTCTATTAAAATTAGGATGTTTTTTAATTTCAATAGCCTCACGTATCATCCTTGGTAGGAATCGAAGTTCTTTCGCGAGGATTTGTGGTCTATCAAATCTGATGTAATGGTCGGGGCCATCTAGGATATGATCGCAAACTGCAGACTTCCCGGAACGTTGATGCTTCACGTCAGCTATGTGTTCTTTTACGCGGGTTCTAATTGATCTCTTTGTTTGCCCTATATATGAGAGACCACAATCACAATCAAGCTTGTACACTTCATCTTGTAGAGGAATATGACACTTGACGGATGGTAAGAACTGACTAATCTTCTTCGGCGGCTTGTAGAATGTTCTAATAGAAGCTCGCTTCAAGATGTAGCCAATCTTGTCTGTGACACCTCTGACATATGGTAGTACAGCAGGCACACGCTCGACTGTGGCCGGCTTCACTCGGTCACTGTGACGTAGGCGCGGGACCCGAAGCTTGTTGTCGTGCAGAACCTGCTTGACGTGCTGAAGCTCGGCTGCCACATCGGGACGTCAGTCACCTCAGTCCCCCGTGACCATGGGTGCTGCAAAGCACCCGAAACGTCGGGTATTAAAAATAAAATAAATAAAACGCGATAGAATCTAGTAGTTTTAATTAATGCGTAGTGTTCGCGTAAATATAAGCAATCATTATGGTTAGTTGTTCAAATAATTACTGAGGTAGATGTTACTATAAAAATTATTTACTGCTTCATTATAATTCTATGTAGTTTGAGTGTCTATGTCATTAACGCCTCTAAAACGTACCAAATATGAACAAGCACAGCAGCATATTTTCGAAGTAGGTAGGCGCGGAACGAACGAACGTCTGAATCTCATCTTGTTCAGAGTCAGAGGGAACGTGTGTTATGAAAGTTAAATCTGTTGTTTATTATCAGAGGATGAAGAAAATGAAATAGAACAAAGAGAAAAGAAATTGTGGGTTCATATAATTAAAGCAAATAAAAAAAAATATTTATTGCAAAGATGTAGCGCACATTAACAACAACGACATAATTCATTATAAATAAATTTATACAAAACTCTCCAAACTCTCTTGTCTTGTTATGACGTAATTCTCGCGCGGATATAGCATTTTATTGAAATGGGTCTCGTGCTGTGCGGATATGTGTGCGAGGTTGCTATAACCAAAGAATTCTAAAATTCGATGGCTGATGCGCAACAGCGCTTGCGCGTTAGTTGTGCGTTCATATTTAGACATTTACTTTTTACTTGAACCCACTGACCTCTATATATACAAGTACGCTGGACTGGCTATAAACCGTGACATGATGAAGCGATTTGATTTCCGCCATTTTGGCGCTGACAGCAGAAGTGCACGTCCACGGAACTAATAATAGGGATAAGACAGTGTGACAAAATATATCGATAAAAATTCTATACCCTACCTATACCTAAATAAATAGAATGGACTCTATGGATAGATGGACTACCCGTAACGTCCATTCTGTTTATGTATCATATTGATATAATGCCATTATCATTCATCATCATTAAAGCCCTTCACAAGTCCACTGCTGAACAAGGAATGCCACAAAGAACGGTCCTGAGCCATTGCATCCGTCAACTTCCTGTATCTTACCAGGTTTTCACTCCATCTAGTTGGGGAACACCTGCCGGTACGAGGCTGCCACTCGAGAACCTTTTTTCCGCATCGATATTCGGTTCTTCGAGCTATATGGCCGGTCAATTTCCACTTTAGCGTACTAATCCATTGGTCGATGTCACTTTGGTTCTGCTGCAGATATCCTCATTCCTAAGTTTGAACCCCTGAGCATAGCCCTCTTCATAGCTCGCTGAGCGACTTCGAGCTTCCTCATACGGCCAGCAGTGAAAGACCTCGTCTCAGATCCATAGGTCATCACTGGCAACACGGACTGGTTGTACAATCTAGTTTTAAGGTATTCCTAACGAGAAGATGTGTTGTAATCTCACGAACGCTGCCCAGCCGAGTTGAATCCGTCGATTGACCAGTCGGTCGAAGTTGAACTTACCTAGTCGGACTATTTGTCCCAAGTAAAAATACTCGTCACCAACTTCAGCTAAGTGCTCCCAAAAATCACCGGCATAGGTGTGACATGGATATTACACATGACTTTTGTTTCTTCCGTGTTCATCTTAAGACCTATTCGTTGGGAGACGCTATTGAGGTTATTGAACATAGTGTGTAGGTCCTTCAGCGATTCTACCACAAGGACTATATTGTCGACAACTCTGAGTGACGTACAAGCTATTGACGTTAATACCGTATCTATGGAGTGTAGAAGTAAGGAGTACAGACTGTGTATTAAAAAGTGTCCACAAAAACCATTAAATAAGGGTACTACCACTATAACTACGGAGTAAATTTTAAAGAACGCATCGAAAAATATTAGTGGGATAGACGACTTTTTCCAGGTTATATTTACTAAATAAAATTATTTTAGATTTTAGAGCTACTGAGCAGTTTAGCACCACACTTAAACCGTCGACAACTGCTAAGTTCATTTCATCCCAGTAGGTACTCCAGCGCTGTTGTGAAGTTTTTGAACTGTTATTTACTGCTTACAGGTGGCCACTTTTTCAACTATTCTACTATGGAAATTGGTACTCCTTACTTCTATACTCCGTAACCGTATCCTTTCCAGTCCAGTAGCTTGAAGACGTCTTCCAATGCAGCGGTAAAGTATTTCGGGGATATTACGTCACTCTGTCTTACACATCTCTACAGTTGAATTAGTTTTGTACTCTGGTTCTGTACTCGGATAGCCATCGTAGCCCTTAGACCATTCAACTAAAAAATTATTAAGATTAAACGATCTACACAAAATAAAAATAAAAAACATAATTTCTAAAATAATTTATTGTCAACCGTTCATTTAGTTGTAGTATTGTAAAGAAAAACAAATCAGCTGCTATAATAACGCTTATTGTAATCAACTACAGGTCTGTCTATAAACAGTAAAATATTTTCTACTATATAAAAATTTATGTTTGTTTGTACCTTCTACGATGCCATACCGTTCATCAGAATTCATTAAAACTTAGTCAACTTATTGGTTGCACTTGTGCGAAGGTTATACGCATGGTACAATTAACTGACACTAAGTGGCGTGCGTATTATACTGACTACTTATTTGGAAAGTTTTAGAAAGTTATATATCATTATATTTCAATGATTGTATTATCATTCCTAATCATACAATATAACTGTTCCACATTTTTAACGATATTCCCACAATTATTTCTTCTGCGGCAACAATGCGCCGGTTACAAGCTAGCAAGATAATATAAAAAAATAAACTTTGAATAACATAGTTATCAGTTATTTACAACGTCATTTTCGAAATTAAAATTACAATATTAAAAAAACTACTGAAATCATCATACGGTCCTACTTTCCGTGGTATCGTCCCAAGAAGCAAGCAGGGCCACGGAAACGCTTTCATGCACATCCGGGGACCCTCGGGCGCCAGCCGCCCAATGGCAGTCTCTCCTTAGTTGCTGATTTCTCCCCGTTTTCTTTCTCAGATAAGGCGCACCAGAAACACAAGCTACACTGCCCTTCGCGGCCTCTAACTCCACCTGCACTACGAACTCCACGAGCCGGATATGTGAATGGAGCCACGGAAAAACGAGCACTTGGAAACATCAAGTGGTGCAGCCTCACCAAAGTCGCGAAAGATAGTTGAGTGGCGCATCACCAATCGCCATACCAACACTCCTCTTCCCTTACTACTCCACCTCAACTACAGCGGTTTAGGGAGAGGAATCTCCTCTAGCCGCAGCCCACTAACACACATCCAACGTGGCTCGACATCAACAGGCGACCTTTCGACACTTGGCTATGGCCCTTGAGTTTGGTGGAAAATGAGGAAAGAAGAAATAAAAAAAAACATTCCAAATAATAATCTAATACTTTTATACTTACTGGTACTGACCAGAAAACATTGTCGTATACTGCACTTTTTCAAAGTGGTGCAGTTCTCATGTCTAATAAAACATTAGTCTGTGAAATGTTTGGAACAAATATGATCATTTTGTTTCGGACGCCAATTCACAATATTTATGCTTTTAAGCCATAATTTTAGTCTAGGTTCTGTAGGAAACCTTAAACATTTGATAAAAAATCTGTTGTTGGCGACTTTGTTTGTTAACAGATATGGGTAGGAAAGAACATCGATAAGTATTATATACAAGATAGACAAGGAACTCGACAACCTATTGAATGTTATTATTTATCAAAACTCAGTAATATAATATAACAGCCAAACATGTTGGTATATATGATATTAAGATTAGTAACAAAATTTTAAGTACTTATATTATCAAATAGTTTTAATTTGTTAAATATTAGCTGCAAATTCACTTACTTGTGTAATGTTATACAACTTCCCTTTTGGTAACGAGTTTTACAGATTACGCTCACTCTCATTATTATTAAAATAATTTTTAATATGCAACTAATATTATACACAATCAAACAACACAAAATACTATCGTTTTTTTAGTTTTTAAAGTTCAAAATACAGACTTTTTAAATATGACAATATAAATAAGACAACAGACTTTGGCATATTATGTCAATTTTATTTTTCAAGACATCCTTTAGCGGCGCTTCAAATTGGCACAGTCATTTAGTATGGTATAGCCAGTCCAGCGTACTTGTATATATAGAGGTCAGTGCTTGAACCTAATAATAAATTGCTTTATGTTACTCTTTAAAAATCGTCGTAAAATTAATGAAAAAATATTTAGGTGAATATATCTTTTTATTCATCTGGCGCGGTGTCGTCAAATAAAACATGACATCGTATAATGGAAAGCATTTTACAAAATATTTATCAGTAGCAAATCAATTGGTATCGGCTTAATTTATGGGGAATTATGCGGCGAGGCCCGCCGGGAAATCAACTTTACATTCAATTTCCCGCCGCTGCACTGATAAAAAGCAATCTCTTTCAATTTTTACCTGTGAAGAGAGAATAAACGCATTGCCTAGTTGAAATGGTTTTGAAATACATAGGTGCGAGCCACAGAAATTTAGTTTTCTGTGGTGCGAGCATTTCGTTATGCAGACTTTGTCTTTGTTGTGAGTTTAGTTAGAAAAACTTGTTTTTCTGGTTAATGGTTTGTGAGTATGTGTTAATATAATAATACATGGACATTTTCAAATATTTCAGAACAGAGCAGTAGATGGTATTGGCAATTTTTTTTTTGATAAAACACACTTTGATTTCAAATTGGGAATTAGTCTCTTGTTATTTGGTTGTGAAACTGGCTTGTTTGAAAATATTTTAATAAATTTAAGGAAAAGAAATATAATTTTCTTTGGATTTAGCGGCGTTATATTATCTATAGTTGGGGTTTTAATCACCAACAAATATTTTATAGGCTTGACTGGTATTCGGTGTTTGTAAGGTGACATAAATCGAAATATGTAGTTAGTTTTAAAGAGTGAGTGTAATATGTTTTGACTAACCGCGAAGCTCGGTCACGTTAATATGTTTTGACGAGAATAAATTATAATTAGAGAGAATAGCTCTAAAAATAAACGTTTAATCCTCTAAAGGCTTAAAAATTCAGAAGCTAATTCGAAAGTAAAAAAATAAAAGTAAAACTTTCCTAACAAAATGCGAATATTATCAATTAGAAATAGATAACAACCAATTGCTGAAGCTTTGACTTCACAAGCCGATGGGCTCAGTGATATTCATTGCAGGATAGAATTTGAATGTGATAGATAAATTATTTATCTTAGGGTAGTAATGTCCTTCATGCAACTCCTAACTAACCAATTAAGAAAACTTCATCTATGATTGACTTTATGATTGATCTGAATTAAGAAACTGGTTTTTTTATTCTAGCTATTATCAACTACAGAATTTTGTTAGAATTTAGTTCGATAATAGTAGATATAATAGAGAATAATATGTTCGGCTTATTGTAAAGCCGCGGCTCACATACTGCGGGTAGTCGGAGGTATCGTTGTCGTAATCACGGCGCTGCTGCTAGCTCGATTCAATGAGATGAAATCACTATGCGGCCTATGAATAATTCAAGTGCGGTTCAAAGCCCCACCCTGCCCCCTGTCACACCCACCGCTGGACATTGATATAAAGTTGAAAATATATAGCGCGACGAAGTTTTGTTATCGATGTAAGTATACGATTTGCAGCGATGGTTTGTTTGATTTATTTGTGTGTCTAGGCTTCATTCACCCAGAACATAAAACTGTATGGTTAGCGATACATTCAGAATAGTCGTGATTATTTCTCTTTATATATAGTATTTACAATGGATTTTCTTTGCTAGCTAACACTAGCTCTGCGACAATACGAAACACTCTTAAGCCGTAGAAAATGTAGGACTACATCCTAAGTTACCATTATATAGTTTTTATGTAATTATCTTGATCTAGCAGGATGTGTTTTTACGTGGTAGAGCCAAGCTACAGTTATATTATGGTTGTAGCAGGAATGGTTTGACTCGACGGGGTTAGGACCACGCTCTCACGGAATACCATCGTAAAATAGCAGTTTAATGCTACTGTGTTTCGTATGATGAATGTAGAGAACCGGAGACCTTTTTGACTGGAAACGAGGCATTCCATCTTAGTCCTCAGGGGTGACAACGCATCTTTTTTTTTTTGTAAAAGGGTGACAAGCGAGCACACAGTCCACCTGATGGTAAGTGGTTGCTGTGGCCTATAGACATCTACATCTATCCTCGTTTGCGAATCAAAATGCAGATGCGTTGTCGGCCTTGAATCTTGGTTCTTAAATGAGGATAAATGGAAATATCTATGGGCCACAACATCCACTTAACATCAGGTGGACTGTGTGTTCGTTGTCGTCAGCCTATTCTATAAAAAAAAAACGTGTGGCACTCGGGGACTGCCGCGGTAAAGCTATTGCATAGCATTTTGTATCAACTTATGCAATTATAATTATTAATATAAGGACTACGTAAATATTCAGTATAGCAAGATTGGAAGAAAAATGACGTCTAAATATTTTTTTCGTATTTAGTAAACGAATAACTAGTTGGTAAATTAATCATGATATATATCTTTTTTTTTCGCCGGAGAATAAAATGAAACTTTTTTTCGTAACTGCAGATTCAGTGGATTTATTTCATTTATTTGAACAATATATGAAATTTTAAGTGACTAAAATTAAATCTAATCTGAACCAGAATCATAAAAACTGTATTATTCGTGCTAAACGAATCTAATAAATATCTGTTATTTTTGTCTCCTGCGAAAAAAACAGACTATAGGAATCTATCGAATACCTACATAAACAAAATATCACCTATAAATAAAATATTACAAAGCGGAATAACTAATAAGAGTGGCAACGTCGCACTATACAAAGGAATTGCGTAGGTGGCACAAGTCGCGGGCTCGAACTCATTGGTGGGCGCGGCCAAAAAAGCACGTTGTCTCACCTGGCATCGTGCCACTCGTACTAAATTATTAGGCGCTGCGTTATCGCTTTATACTATACCTCTATGGCTCTATAGATACCTAATATAGATTGCTTATTTTATTATGTTTAGTTTTCCCCGGGTGGTCATGCAGCGATCACTCAAGAGTTCACGACGCCGAAGTATGAACTGGAACAGTCATCGCAGTTTATATCCGTACTAGCTGTTGCCAGCGGCTTCAAACGCGTGAACTCGAAAATTATCCCACAGGAACGAAATACCTGAATAAACGGAATCAAATGTGTTATTCCAGACTAGGTATAACCTATCTCTGAGCTAAATATCATCCAGATCCCTTCAGCTGTTCTGGCGTGATTGAGTAACATACATCTATCCATCCAAACTTTCGCATTTATAATATTTAGATAATAATTGTAATTAGTTCTGCCTACCTATAAATTGTTTTCAAAAATACTTACCTGTCTTCTTACTTTTTTTTATATACACACAATATCACTAGATGTAAACACATGTTTTTATCAAGACAAGTGACCCGTCAAGACTGTTTCCTTAGTACCGACGTAGTTAGGCAGGTAGGTAGGCAGTTTACATTTTAGTGTCCACGACGCAGCGACAGTTTGTCAAATTTTGTTGTATAGTAGGTTATGGGTATTTAGGTAATAACAGTAGGTAGGTACCTATCCACCGAACCGTCAACGCCGCGCAAGTGATTCTCGTCCCACTTGTCCGCGCAGTAACTTTTTTTACGACCGCGCGAGACTGTCGCAACAAAAACGATTACTACTGAAAAACTAATATAGGTACCTACCTAACATTCAAATAAAAATATTCTCAAAAAGCTCAACGAATTCAGAATTTAATTTTGTTAAAAGAAAATTGGTCAAATAAAAAATAAAGGATGAAAATAAAGCATATGGGGATATAAAAATAAATCATATTTATTTTTTATTTCGAGTTTTACAAGAAAAGTATAATATTTACTGGAGACAATTATTTTATTATTATAATAGTACATGATATTCCCTTTAAAATGACACCAATATGAATAATATCTTATATCTATGTCTACAAATAAATAAAATTGAAGTGTCTGTTTGTAATGTTAAAACAACAGCTTTTTATTAAATGCATATGAAAGTACTAGTAAGAAAAACACAATTTTTAAAATTTTTATTTGTCTGTCTGTCTGTTTGTTCCAGCTAATCTCCGAAACAGCTGGATCTATTTTGACGGGACTTTCACTGGCAGATAGCTGATGATATAAGGAATAACTTGAACTACTTTTGTTTTAGAAAAAGAATTAGAGTTCCGCGCAAAAAAATTAAAACCCATGAAATCCATATTCCACGCGGGCGAGATCGCGGGGGAACAACTAGTACTCAATATAGATAAATGTATACTTATTTTTATCTACTTATTATTGTAATAAATAAATAAAAATAAGTATTAATAATTTCTAGACACATCTCAACAGATACTTCGTTAATAAATTGCTATCAATACTGAAGCATTCTTTTATATTTAGCATCCATTTAACACAAAAAACTGATAAGAATACTTTTAAACAACATATAATCAATAAATGATAATCGCGTATAGTGAATTTCGAGGTAAATTATTATATGTAAACGTTTTTGAATCGTCGTAATGATACATATTTCCAAAAGAAAATATCTTCACAATCAATTTGATGTAAAATACCATTAGAAATAACGTATAAAAACGGAGAAATTATCAAATTTTTGATCGAGTTCCTAACCAGTACACAAACAAAAATGGCGAATAGTCGTTTTCACATTTTTTTAGAAATAACGTATAAAAACAGAAAAATTATCAAATTTTTGATCGAGTTCCTAACCAGTACACAAACAAAAAATGGCGAAATGTCATTTTCACATTTTTTTTCTGTATAGTTATTTGTTACAGAGTACACAGATAAAATTCACTCTCATAGATGACAAATTTCAAACACCACAATCTCTAATTTTTTACTCTGCTATCTTCAGCGCTGTACACGAACGGAACGATGTCGTTGAGAGCCGTGGTTGCTCACATGGTTAGCGCTCGTTATAAGTATCACAGTACGGGAGCAACCCGGGTTCGACCCCACTCACCAATGAAATTGTTGCTGCTGATTTAGCTATCAGTTGGAAAGTCGTTTTTCTGGGCCGTTTTTTTTGTTAACTGAAACTTTCATCACCTAGGGACCTAGGAGGACGTTGCTTTTTTATTTTTCTTTAAAATTTTCGTCAAAATAATATATTTATAAAAGTAAAAAAAAGTAAAGTTACAGCCTATATACGTCCCACTGCTGGGCACAGGCCTCCTCTAATTTCTGAGAGGGTTTTAAGGCAAGGAAATGTCCGCCACGCTGCCTCAATGCGTGTTGACGAACTTCACATGTCTTCGAAATATATATTTTTTAATTTCTCAGACATGCAGACCCGAGTTCGATCCACCACCAGAATGAGGCACCAATGAAATTGTTAATTGCAATTGTGCTGATTTACCACGTGCTCGGCGGTGAAGGAAAACATATTGAGGAAACCTGCACGTCTGAGAATATAATTATAATCGAATGTAAATCAAATTGACATAGGTAAGTACAGATAAAATTAGCGGAACATTAATAAAATTTTGAGATCGTTTTTTTTTTCAAAATTTTATTTATATTCCGCTATTTTTGTCTGTGCTTATATCAATTTGATTTACATTCGATCTCTAAATTGTAGTTTGCGAGCGTAACGGGGATCTATCAGCTCCGGCAAAACACATTTCTGATAAAAGCTATCTAATTTTAAAATTTTGTCTGCCGTCCAAAACGCATCATCTCTTTCAATAATATCAATTTCTATGCCAAACAGAGTAGTATCGAAATCCAAAGTTCAAGCAGGGGTCAATGTAGCGTAGTAATTTAGAGCGCAGGTATAGCTATAGTCATACGAACGTCACAGGCCGCAGCTGACTGAGTCGAATAAAACTAGAATAAGCGCGCGTCACCGCGCATGCATGTGTATATGTAAGTGTCGTCCTCCCGCACCGCACCGGGGGGAAACATTATTCAGTGAGATGCACGATAATTCATATAAACACGCGCGCGTAAAAAAAATACGAAAAGGCCTTTGGAAGAAGGGGTTTTATGAAAAAACCAGTGCATAAATCAATTACAAATAAAATTTATTGAATTCTTAGATAATTGAGCTGTGTCGGTACCGACTTTGTCTTGGAAATTTTACACTGCTTTTATTACTAATTTACGCCCAAAGTTGTGTTAAAATTGGCAATAAAAACGAATCTTTGATAGCTCGTAACTTTTTAATGACTTTTTATTTTACTATTCTGTTTCCGTACAGACAAAATTAATAATGAGACAAAACGATATCATGTTTAACTGTCACTTGTATGTACTGTTGATGTACACTGTCAAACAGCGGAGTAAAACCCCTCCGAAATTTCTATGGAAATAATGTCGACTAGTGTCACCTTAAGCAGGAGAATGAATTAAAAACTATGTATATTACGGGGATTCTGGATAATTTGTAATATGGAAGGGAGTCCTGATTGGTTTCCCTCCGTCTGGCAATATACGAATATTTGTATATCGATATATGGTAAATTTTCAAAGAAATGAGTTAAACACTATCTTTGAAATTGTTTAATGGACCAATATTCGCAGTCATAATGTATTAAAATTGCTTACAAGTGGTGGACGCTACAATAATGCGAAATGAAAGGACGTAGAATAAATATTGTGATATATATATATATATTAGAGATGGGCCGAATGTGATTTGAACCGAATCGAACCCGAACTTCGGTTCATTTTCGCACGCTTTCTCGAGAGCGACGCGTCGTGACTTTTTTACGCATTTACTTCAAATCATACACCGCAGGAAACATATACCTACGAAAAAAAACTACTACTTTTAATATCGCTCATTTTAATATCAAAAATTTAGGTTATCTTTATAGCAGTATTATATTTTCAATTCAAAATTAGTACTGCATTTGTGATAATAATAAAATGTATGTATATAGAGTACTCACTCATTTTCTTTCACTATTATTTCGTGACTTTCTTCATTAATAATAAATGCACTTTGTTCATTCATATTCAAAACACTTTATACACAAACACCGTGTCGAAGACTGCCGAAAAAAGAAACGACGTTAGACAATGCACGGCCTTCAAGCCACACCTCCGTGCCCGTCGGAGTGGGAAGCGTGAGGTTTTTTCGTTACGGCGGAATAAATTTCTGGATTCGGTCCCCACGCTCAAGGCCCGCGATAGAAGCTATGCAATAGCTTAAAAACTAAGGTCCGGCCAATTATATTAATAACTAAATATTTTCAAAGTAAATTGATCGGAGGATTTGTTCAGCATTACGTATAACACGTATAGACCTAAAATGCATTTTATATTTAAGCCATAGATTTAGTATATAAACTAACGTTAGAAGGCAATAAGATCGATTAGTTATTTTAAACAGTGACTTTTTATATCGTTTTTAAATGACTAACAATGATAAAATTGCAATAAATAATTTATTAGTTACATCGTACCAATAAATAGGACAACTTCAACAATTGTATATTATATAACATTATTCAACAGTCTAGTGGTGGTAGGAGATGGTCGGAGAGGAGAAGGTAACTTGGGTAAGAGGAGAGGAGTAGGCAACCTTAGCTACGGGGGCGGCGTAGGCAACCTTGGCGACGGGGGCGTATGCGAACTTTGGCGCTGCATATGCAACGGGGGCTGAAGCGTAAGCAATCTTCGCTGGTGCTGCAGTGGGGTGTCCTTCATAACGAACTATGGCGTTGAAACCGTGCTCTTTGTCGGCGGTGTAGTCCACAACGCGGTGTACACCATCAGGCTGTACCAAAGAGTAAGAGCCCTGAAGGGCATCGCCAGCGCGGGCTTCATGTTGTTGCTTGATGTCGCCGCTGTGTTCGTCGTGGACGGAGTATTGGAACTCGTAGTGTGCGGGCGCCTCGGGTTCAGCGTAGGCCACTTGGGCAAGTGGGACGACGGGTAGGGCTGAGGCCGCGACGGCCAGAGAGACGAGAATGAAGAACTGAAATGAAAATTCACAAACTGTAAATAAGTATCATTGTTATATCAAGACTTTGATTACCTCGTTGGTCTCGTTGGTCAAGTGGTCGTAAACTTGACTGCTGATCTTGAGGTCTCGAGTTCGAATGACGGGTCAGGTCAAAAAATTATAAGTTATTGCGTTTTTCTGTCAAGCCTTTCTGTGTTTCTGTCAAGCCTTTCTGTGTAGTAGCCCAGAGTAAGAAATATGGCGGTGTTTCACCCCAGTGAGTAAAAAAGCACGTAAAGCCGTTGCTCCTGCGCCTAACTTCTCTCCGGTGACTGCAGGCACCGGCAGGCAGTTTATCGCCCCATCGGACTGTGAGAGTGAGGGAATAGAGAGAGCACTTGTGCTTGCGCGTACTCTCGGAAAATGTGGTCCTGTCCTGCGCAGATTCCCTAACATTACCTAAGTACAAAATTTCATCCAAATTGCAATAGTCGTTTCCGAGAAACCAATTACATACGTATATAAATAAATATTCTTTTGTTTTCTGAGTCATGGTGCGAACAAGAGGTGGTGGTAGATTTTACGCCGCTACCATACGGCGAGAAGCCGAGTCTATTTTTTCGGCTTTGTCGCTCGTTTAGCACCACCCGGGGGACACGTGTAGGGTGGGCCTAAGGTTAGGTGGTCGAAGCCTACGGACGCGAGCGACTCATATCATCATAAGGAGTATGCTAGGGTTGAATCTGAATGACAGGGTGAGAAATTGCATGATAAGAGATAAATGTGGTATGCAAGATGATGTTGTGACCAGGATTAAGAAAGGAATGCTTCGGTGGTTTGGTCATGTAGAACGAATGAATGAGGAAAGAGTGACAAACAAATTTATATGGCAGATGTGAACGGCCGAGACGGGAAGGGACGCCCTAGAAAAAAGTTTATCGACCAAATTGGCGATATTTTGAAAAGGGGCCACGTTAGATGTACCCTTAACCGACGAGCATGTATGCGTAGATATATGGATGTAAAGGAGGCGAAAGAGGTATGTCAGGATCGTGCCAAATGGAAGTCCGTAGTCTCTGCCTACCCCTCTGGGTGACAGCCGTGAGTGTTTATGTATGTTATGTATAAATAAATATTTACAAGAATGACTCACATAAAAATTAACAAAAAAATAATAATGCCTATATTCAAATAATAAACACATGTTAAATAAACGTTAAAGTGAAAGTGGAAATTTTAAACGCATAGCCTACATTTCTTCATTAGCCTTTATGTACCTACTTGACTTTAGAATGTGGGCTTCTCCAATATAGAGAAGATTTGGCGTAAAAATCACGCTTGGCAGGCGATGGGGCTATCGTAGAAAATAGAAGTAGATACCAAAAAAAACAAAATACCTATTTTTTAAGAAAACCAATATTTAAATCAACTTAAAATCTACACAAAGTTTAGTAATACCTTGGCTGCCATTGTTGTTACTTGAATTGTTGAGGTTGAACTATATTGTTTTGCGACCTGAGACACTTTATATACTGCATCTGTGGCGTGTATTTTGGGCCTGGGTGACATACAGACTGCCGCGGGCTGTGGGTCACAATTAAGCAGGTACAGTGCACAGTGCACTAAAAGGTGAAGGTCGAACCCAACACTGCATTACTTCGGAGCCAGGCGATTGACATGATACGATTTCGGAAATGAGACATTTATGACATATTTGAAACATGACGCTGGCGTGACCTGTGAGTCAGAGAGACTGGCTACAGTTGTACTACTCGTGGGTTGTATTCGTTTGTTCGAAACATAGCTAAAACAAACATTTTTGAAAAAGAAAACAAAGGTAAGTATTTGCGATTACACTCATTATACCTACTTATACTATACATTAATTCGTTCAATTATTCATTACAGACCTCCAGAAGCCACTGCTGAATATAGGCCTCCCTCGAGTATCGCTACAAAGCACGGTCCTGAGCCACCTGCATCGACTTTTTGCAGGTCTTACCAGGTCGTCATTCTATCTAGTGAGCGGTCGCCCTTCACCTGCCGGTACGTGGCTGGCACTCGAGAACCTTTCTTCAGCTTACTAAGCCGTTGGGCTATGTCGGTTACTCTGGTTCTACTGCGTATATACTTATTTTTAAATCTATCACGTAGAGAAAGCCCGAGCATGAGCCTCTCCATAACTCACCGAGCGACCTTAAGTTACTCATACGGCTAGCAGTGAAGGACCACGTGTCAGATCCATTAGTCATCACTGGCAACACGAACTGGTTGTACGATATAGTTTTTAGGTTTATAGGTATGCCTGGTATACTTTAAAACCGGCAACCACGCTCCTTCTTTCATTTCTGAGAGGGTTATGGAGCCACATGCCCAGCACGGTGTTTTAGTGCATATTAGTGAACTTCATATGTTCTTTAGTGCCATTAGTTATGTTAAGTGCCATTATTGCATACCTTGGGGGAGGCCTATGTTCAGCAGTGGACTTGTGAAGGGCTGTAATGATGATGATGATATGTTCACAAACTATTTTATTCCTTAGACATGCAGGGTTCCTCACGAAGTTTTCCTTCACCACCGAACTCAATAAATCGGCCCTTAAAATTGAAATTTACGATTTAATTGGTACCGGTAGGGCTCAAACTCGGTTTGTTCGCGGCTTCCTACAGTGAAAGAGAATATCAGAAAATCAATTGAAACTGACCTACACAAGAAAAAGCATGAGTAGATTTTTTTCGAAAACTTAAAAAAAGGAGTATCTCATTTTGACTGTATGTGTATGACCTTTTTTGTATACAGGAGGTCCTAGAACTCAACGTCAAGCCGAAACGTGGTGACAGGATCGATTTTAACCATCATGAGAAAAATCAGAAAAAAAAATCTACCCATGGGATAGATTTTTTCAGTTTGAAAATTATGGACATTTAAGAAAAACCTAGAAATTTGATCAAACTGTAACCATTTTTCGGTTATTGCGGTTAATTTTTATTATTTTTGTTCATTTATACCTTGGAACCGTAACCCTAAATAACATTTCTAGAACTACAGTCAAAAATAATGACACAACTGCCCCTAGTTTTCTAGAATTAAGACTATTTGTTAAACTATGAATTTAAAATTTTCAAAATTTGCCGACTTTGAACGGCCCTCCTTTAAAAAATCGTACTAAAGTGCCTTGGCAAGTGCCATTTAAAGTTTGCGTTTATTCAGGATTGTAAAATGGTACAATACTTGTTAGTTTCAAACTAAAAAACTAGTAAAAAAATAAAAACCTCGAGTAACCCGATTTTTGCTAACCCATTTTACTCAGTTCAAATGTTTTTTATTCGCATAAGCTCTTGGTAGGTTCTTAATTTTACGGCAAAATGATAAGAGAGATGGATAGTGGACATGACCATGAGCTGATGCATGAGAGAGATTTTTTTTTTGATTTTCCTCATTATGGTTACAGTCAATCCTGTCACCCCGTTTCGGCTTGACGTTGAGTTCTGGGACAACCTGTATATGTTACGCGATGTATTCGTCAATCACGAACCGACGTTCCACTATCCAGTACAGTCTATAAAAGTTCATTCCTGAACAAAGGCCTCCCCAATAGATTACCTCCGAGGGGTAATATTTCCCACAGTTGCCACGCTTGGCAGGCGCGTTGGCAATCGCAGTTTTTTAAATTATTTTGAGTTGTTATCAGGTAGATACTGCTGTCCGTCCCCTGTTTCGATTTCCCTGTGTCGCCCCTTACGACACGCATAAGATGATATGGGGTAGTGAATATTCTTACACAGCTACCACACGGATTTCCGACTTTAATGATTATTTTGTATGTTTTCCGACTTCATTATAAAATCTGAGAAAAATATCCAGCCCTAAGGCGGCAAGGCCGAGCTGACGGTCCAACTGATTGTAAGTAGCCGCTGCAACTCGTTGATACCTTCGACTAACTCCGATACAAAGAACTTTACTTGGTCATCCTTAAAGTCTCAGATGATGCATCACAACTTGTTATTAAAATGGCTCTCTGAAAAGTTGCCATGACCAGCGACTGTATTCATATGAAGTGGTTTCAACGTTTTTGAAAAAAAAAATGTTAGGAATGAAATAATTTTAAAAATAAAGTTCTTTTTATATTAACACAATCGCGGTGTATCGTGTCACATCCAATAATTATCATTAGAAATCAAAGGCTATAATTATGACAATACCCCGATTAATTACCTAAAACTACTTTAAAGAAAATAGACTATTATACACTCAAAAATTACACTATAAATAGCATTTCTTCCGGTCACTTTGCAGTTATCACAATTTTCTTTCCTTTTTCTTTCCTTCTTGTAGGTTCATTTATCCATTACAGCCTATCGAGCCCCACTAACAAAGTCCAATGATGAACGTAGCCCTCCCATATATATTGCCTTATAAGTGGGATGTTTGCCATACTTATCACGCTCTGCGGGTGGATTGGCAATTACAGTTTCGTTTATAGAATAAGTGACAAGCAAGTACGCAGTCCACTTGATGGTAAGTGGATGCTGTGACCCACAGACATTAGACATCTATCTACATTTATCCTCAATTAAGAATCAAAATGCAGATGCGTTGTTGCAGAATGCCTCAGTTTTCAGTAAAAACGGTCTCCAGTGCTTTACACTCACCATACGAAACACAGCAGTAGTGAGCTGATATTACTCGTGCTACAACTATAATTTAGCTGCAAATATATATAGAACCGCCTATCACGTACACGTACGTTTTATTACTCTGTTATTTGATTTATTTTGTATGTATTGAGTATGTTAGTGCTAATGGGAATCTTTGACCGTGTCTTATCATCGATACTTATACCTACATTTACATAACAAACATAAACAAATGTCAAACTTGACGTCAGACAATGAATCTAAACATTATTTATATCAGAATTACGCAATTGCTCGGCTGGTACCTATCCAGATATAATTTTTGGTACGACTGATCCCTATAAGTTACTGAAAAGTATTCCTTCCATTTCACCCATTACGGTCTATAAAAAATCCACAACTGTACGTATGCCAATTGTATAGATTGCTTCGTATACCTATCCCTATTATATTTACAGCGAGCGTTAACCATCTGAGCTACCACGGCTCTCCATCTCTCTCCAAAACCTCTCAGAAATGGGGGAGGCCTGCGCCCAGCTGTGGGACGTATATAGGCTGTAACTTTTTTACCTATCCCTATTGGTTAGTGAACCACAGTTTTTTATTATTAGGAGTTATCATCAGGAAGACGTTCCTGCCCGTCTCCTGTTTCAGTCTCTTTCTGTCGGCTTTTACGCCACCCTCAGGACGATATGGGGTAGTGGATATTCTTAAAGCGCCACTGCGCCGTTTCTACATTTACACAATTCGATGAAACCATAGGTTAAACGTCAAAATCAATTCGACAGCGATCTAAAATTACGCAACTGCTCTGCTCAGAACAGAAGAACAGAGTCCTATTATGATAGCTACAGACCTTCACTTTTATAAAATCCAAAAACTATTTACTTTATGTAATTGCAACATGCGACATAGTTAACAAAAATAAAATGAGATTTGAGTATGACATTTCATGAATGTAAAGATTTACCAATACATATTCGATGAAAACCAATAAATAACGTTAAGACATCCAAACTGTATGAAATTAAGAGTTCTTGCAAGTAAAATTAAGCCAGATAAATGATGACAACCTCAAGATTGCAAAGCTATAGCGGTTATTGAGTTAAACATACATAACATAATACACAAACATAAACACTCACGCCTGTCACCCAGAGGGGTAGGCAGAGACTACAGACTTCAATTTAGCACGATCCTGATATACCTCTCTCGCTTCTTCCACATCCGTATACCTACGCATACATGCTCGTCGGTTTAGGGTACTCTTAATTTGGCCCATTTTTAATATATCGCTAATTTGGTCGACAAACTTTCGCCTAGGACGTCCCTTTCCGACTATTCTATTTACTTCTGCATCATATATTTGCTTTGTCAGTCTTTCCTCATTCATTCTTTTTACATGACCAAACCACCGAAGCAATACTTTCTTAATCCTGGTCACCGCATCATCTTGCAAACCACACCCACACTCTTCGTTTATCACACAGTTTCTCACCCTGTCACTCAGATTCAGCCCTAACATACTTCTTCTTCTTCTTCTTCTTGTTATTGAGTTGTAACTATTTATAACAGTGCAATACGTGTTCGTGATATAGTTATATATACTGTTTTCAGATAGCCAACGTAGTCGCCTATACAAATATTTAATTCCTCATCAACTGACAACGCTTTGACTGTGGTATCGCTTACATTTCGGCTAGACTAGATCGCAGGCTTTCTCACAGTCCATATGCGTTAGACCTAATGGCAGCTTATACTCTTCAGTACTCTGTATAAACTGCTAAAGGGTATAATATATATCACATTGCAAAATAACTTGAAGGAAGTTTTGATAACAGTTTTGATAACGTCACAAAAAACATAAATTTGGAAAGGGGATTAAATTTCGTAATAGCGACGCTTGCCATTCCATTTCGTCGATAAAAGATTTGAGATCTGAATGAGTGCCAAGTTATGTGTAGTTGCTTACAACTTCAGATCTATAGGAATGTACAACTTTCTTTGATCTGCTATGGCAACGTCATAGGTGAGACTAGTTTCAAATATAGTAGTTGAAACTTTTGAGTCCATTGCCTGTTAGTTATTACGCTGCATGTAAAATATATCAAAAATGGTGTGATCAGTACCAACGTTGTCCCGCAGGTGTAGTTAGAAGTATCAAAGAGAAACAAACCAGGAGTTGGGCAGCAGCACCTTCCTAATAAACACAACTAGAAGATAAATACTGTGGTGTCCCGCCCACCTGCTACATGTGGTAATTATGGCAAATGTTCTTCCTGAGTCCTATGTTCGGCAATGGAATTTTATAGGGTGTAATTTATGGTAAATGTAATAATAATAATAATGATAATAATAATGATTATAACAGACAAGCAAACAAAATATCTGGACCTGGCTCACGAGGTGACCGACATGTGGGGTGGTCTGCCGACCGAAATTATTCCTGTAGTCGTCTCTGCAAACGGGCTAATCCCAGTCAGCCTCTCGGGTCATCTGAGGCGACTGGGACTACGTGGCGGACCGCTCCGGGCTCAAATGCAGAAGGCGGTGCTCCTCGATACCGCCCGCATCGTCCGCCGGTTTCTTTCCCTTTCCCCCTAACCCTCGGCCGTTTGGTCTCCCCTGCCGAGGGCCTCCATCTGGTTGGGCTTTTATTTATTTATGTATTTTTATATTTATTTTATGTTATTGATATTTATGTATATTTATCTTTTCATTTTCATTTATAATTATATATTTATAGAACCCAACCAGATGAGAAAACTATATAGATACCCCACAATAATGATAATAATAATGTCGTCCAGACCAAATTTCGGTCACGGCGGCCTGCCCAAACGGAGACTAGCCATCGGCGCAGGACAGGATTATAGCGCCCAAGTGTATGCGCAAGCACAGGTGCACTCTCTATTCTCTCACTCTCTTAATCCGATGGGACGGTAAACCGACACGATCGGAGAGAGATCAGGTGCAGGACTAACGGATTTACGTGATTTCCGAGGTACGGGGGTGAAACACCGGCAACTTCTTGATTTCGGGCAGATACTGAGAATTTCTTGATGGAAAAACTCAGTAATTGATTTTTGGTAACACGGGGGATTTGTACCCAGGACCTCATGATCAGCAATCACACTAACGGACTACACTAATGGATAATGAATATATTATAACAATCATTATGGATATATTATAATCTGTATAAATAAATATATATAAATAAGGCGTGCCTCTGCTTGTGTTAGAGCATAGTATTATATTCCCAAAATCAATATCACAACTACAATATTATAGTTGACAATTTTCGAAAACATTCGGCAGTTGTTACCGTAGTAGAATTATACCAGGAGGTAGCAATTATTTATAAACATTTATTTAAAGGTGAAATCGATTATTACTGATAATGCGTTCGAGTAACGCTGCGACCGACCTTAACTTGGTCAACATATTATGTGCGTAAAATTCGGAATTCTTTGCTAGCAGTAGTTCTGCTACAATACGAAAAACTCTTAAGCCGTAGAAAATGCAGGACTACATCTTAAAAGTTACCATTATATAGATTTTATGTTAATTTTTTATCTAGGAAGAGGTGTTTTTTACGTGATAGAGCCAAGCTGCATCTATATTATGGTTGTAGCAGGAATGGGTTGGCTCGCTGGGGGTAGAACCACGCTCTCACAGAACAAAAATAATAAAATAGCAGCTTAATGCTGCTGTGTTTCGTATGGTGAGTGTTGATAACCGGAGACCCTTTTTACTAGAAACGAGGCATTCCATCTTAGTCCTCAGGGGCGAAAACGCATCTACTTTTTGGTATTTGATTTGAGGATAAATGTAGATGTCTATAGGCTACAACATACACTTACCATCAAGTGGACTGTGTGCTCGTTTGTCAGGCTATTCTTTAAAAAAACCATAGAAATATTATTAAAATAATTGACCGGAGGATTTGCTCAGCACTAACACGTATAACCGTATAGACCTGTAATGCATTTTGTATTTAGGTCACAGATTTAGTATAAACTGACGTTAGAAGGAAATAATAACGATTCGTTATTTTAAACCATGACTTTTTATATTGTTTTTAAATGACTAACAATGATAAAATGTCATTAAGTAATTTATAAATTACATCGTACCAATAAATAGGTCAACTTTAACAATTATATATAACATTATTCTACAGTCTAGTGGTGGTAGGAGATGGCCGGAGAGGAGAAGGTAACTTGGGTGAGAGGAGAGGAGTAGGCGACCTTGGCTACGGGGGCGGCGTAGGCAACCTTGGCGACGGGGGGCGTATGCAAACTTTGGCGCTGCATATGCAACGGGGGCTGAAGCGTAAGCAATCTTCGCTGGTGCTGCAGTGGGGTGTCCTTCATAACGAACTATGGCGTTGAAACCGTGCTCTTTGTCGGCGGTGTAGTCCACAACGCGGTGTACACCATCGGGCTGTACCAAGGAGTAAGAGCCCTGAAGGGCATCACCAGCGCGGGCTTCATGTTGTTGCTTGATGTCGCCGCTGTGTTCATCGTGGACGGAGTATTGGAACTCGTAGTGTGCGGGCGCCTCGGGTTCAGCGTAGGCCACTTGCGCAAGTGGGACGACGGGTAGGGCTGAGGCCGCGACGGCCAGAGAGACGAGAATGAAGAACTGAAATGAAAATTCACAAATTGTAAATAAGTATCATTGTTATATCAAGACTTTGGCTACCTCGTTGGTCTCGTTGGTCAAGTGGTCTTATACGTAACTGCTAACCTTGAGGTCTCGAGTTCGAATGACGGGTCAGGTCAAAAAATTATAAGTTATTGCGTTTTTCTGTCAAGCATTTGTGTGTAGAAGCCCAGAGTAAGAAATATGGATGTGTTTCACCCCAGTGACTAGAAAAGCACGTAAAGCCGTTGGTCCTGCGCCTGACTCTCCGGTCCTGTCAGTTTACCGCCCCATCGGACTGTGAGAGTGAGGGTATAGATAGAGCACTTGTGCTTGCGCATATACTTGGGCACTATAGTCTTGTCCTGCGCAGATTGCTATCCTCCGTTAAAACTAGCCGCAGTGATCGAACTTCGATCTGGAGGACATCAATATTTATTATTATATCAAGACAAAATGTGAATTTTATTTAAAAATAAAGTAACAGCCTTTATACATCTTACTTATTTCTGAGAGGGTTTGTAGCACCGAAAAGACTGTCGAGCTGTCCTTTTACGTGTTAGCTGATTATTTTAATTACTAAGGTATACTCATAATGTCATCGTTGAACACTTATTTATCGGCTTTTAAAATAACATTAGTGCTGGTGGGGATGGAATTCGGTTTGTTTGCGTACTGTGAAATGTTAACATAAGTGCTCGCCTCGTGATCTATGGGTTCATAAAAATGTAGTACCTGAGCGACCAATTTTGCTCGCCGATAGAGGAAAAAATAAAAACTTGTCAGGGCGAAACCTATCCAGTTAAACTTGGAAAGTAAAACATTACCTACCTAATATGTATGTACCAAATTTGATCCAAATTGCAAAGGTCGTTTCCGAGAAACCAATTACATACCTATATAAATAAATATATACAAGAACGGCTCACATAAAAATTAAAAATAATAATAATAATATCTATATTCAAATAATAAGCAATTGTTAAATAAATTTTAAAGTGAAAGTCGATATTTAAAATGCATAGCCTACATTTCTTCATTAGCCGTTCAGTACTTGACTTTAGAATGTGGGCTTCTCCAATAGTAGGGAATATAATTTGGCGTGAACATCACGCTTGGCAGACGATGGGGTGGGGCTATCGTAGAAAATAGAAGTAGGTACAAAAACGACCAAAGTACCTATATCTGTACCTATTTTTTAAGAAAATTAATATTTAAAATCTACACAAACTTTAGTAATACCTTGGCTGCCATTGTTGTTACTTGAATTGTTGAGGTTGAACTATATTGTTTTGCGACCTGCGACACTTTTTATACTGCATCTGTGGCGTGTATTTTGGGCCTGGGTGACATAAAGATTGCCGCGGGCTGTGGGTCACAATTAAGCGGGTACAATGCACTAAGAGGTGAAGGTCGAACCCGACACTGCATTACTTCGGTGTCAGTCGATTGACATGATACGATTTCGGGAATGAGACGTTTATGATGACATATTTGAAACATGACGCTGGCGTGGCCTGTGAGTCAGAGAGACTGGTTACAGTTGTATTACTCGTGGGTTGTATTCGTATGTTCGAAACAAAGCTGAAACAAACATTTTTGAAAAAAAAAACAAAAGTAAGTGTTTGCGATTACACTCATTATACCTACTTATACCATACATTAATTCATTCAACTACTCATTACATACCTTCAGGAGCCACTGCTGAACATAGGCCTCCCTCGAGTATCGCTACAAAGCACGATCCTGAGACACCTTCATCCATCGACTTCCTCCATGTCTTACCAGGTCGTCATTCCGTCTAGTGAGCGGTCGCCCTACACTTCGCCTGCCGGTACGTGGCTGCCACTCGAGAATCTTTCTAAGCTTACTAATCCGTCGGGCTATGTCGGTTACTTTGGTTCTACTGCGTATATACTTATTTTTAAATCTATCACGTGGAGAAAGCACGCGCATGACCCTCTCCGTAACTCACCGAGCGACCTTAAGTTCCTCATACGGCTAGCAGTGAAGGACCACGTGTCAGATCCATTAGTCATCACTGGCAACACGAACTGGTTGTACGATATTGTTTTCAGATTTAGAGGTATAGGTACCTGGTATACTTTAAAACCGGAAACCACGCCCCTCCTTTGTTTTTACAGTCGAATTGCGACATTTGAATATGATATTTAATGAATATAAAGATTTAATAATACGTTTTCGATGAAAACCAAATATAACGTTAAAACATCCAAACTGTACGAAATTAAGCGTTCTTACAAGTAAAAATTAAGCCAGATAAATGATGACAACCTCCAGTTTGCGAAGTTACGAGTATAATGGTTATTGCGTTGTAATTATTTATAGCACTGCAAAACATGTTCACACTGAAGTTCTACGAGGATGGTCACCGTAGATTTTCTTATGTACAGTCAAAAATAAATCAATCATTTTGATAACTCATCAATGTGACAACGCTTTGACTCTAGCGTCACTCACATTTCGGCTAGGTCGCAAGCTTTCTCGCAGTCCATAGTCCATAGTGGCAGGGTCACGGAGACGCTTTCGCACATATCTGCGCCCCTTTCTAGTGCCGGCCGGCCCATGGCAGCCCTTCCTTGAGGGAAGACTTTTCCCCCTTTTCCCTTTCAGGTAAAGCGCACCAGGAACAAAAGGCATGCCTTCCTTCTCGGCCTGAGCTCCACCTGTGTAATGGACCTCCCCCAACTCGATATATGGAGGTCATGGAGCCAGGAAAAAACGAGAACTCGGCAGTACCAGTTTTCCCGACCCTAGCAGTGGATCTTGTTTGTGGTTCCGCCGCCAGCACGATACTGACACTCCTCTTCCCCCCGCGACTCCACTTCAGCTGCAGTGGAAGGGGGGGAGGACACCCTTCTCACCGGAGCCCACCAACCCACATCCGAAAAAGAAAAACAAATGTTAGTATAAATTTAAAATAAGTTATTACATAATTTAACACAACGCATTCGTATGCAGCTAATACGAATTTCGTCTCTCTGCTTTTAATATGTCAATCTTGTGAGATGATATTAATACAACGTATAGCACGAGACTATGGTGCATTTTAAAGTAGGCTTAACATAGCAAGAGGAGTAACATAAGTCACATAGGTAGTTTTTCAGACTTCTGTTAATTATACATATTTACGGATCATTCGTAGGTTTATCGGTAGTTGTGGCATAAGAATATCCACTAAGGTACGTGAGAGTAATATGGTCATCTTAAGCTTTGCCTTCCTATAAAACCAAAACTAGAAGGACAGAGACAAAATCACAAAGTCGTGTACTCTAATATATTAAGTAAAAAATATGTTTGCTATTTTTGGAAGCTTTAGCTTAGCTTAGCTTTTTGGGAGCTTAGGAAATAACTAGGAACACTTCGAAAAATCTATTAAAAATACAGTAAATATTTCACTACACCATACTCGTACTAAAATCGACTGAAATATTTACTATAATGTTAACTGTTCAAAATGGCTTTGATAAAGCATCGCCACTTTGACCCTTTATTATTTGATTGACCAGAGCTATCGTATCGGAAAGCCATAAGTGCAAACAAAGCTGTAGTTTTTGAGTTATAAGAAAGTGACGATATAAACCGGATGGTCATACTACCCTCACTACTCTATTTTGTCCCGTGGTGTCCTAAAATGCGATAGGGAAACGACCCAAGAGATGAGCAACAGCGCATTTCTAATAACAACCAGAAAATAAATACTGCGGTGCCAACCCGCATGCCAAGCAACTATGGCAAAGATTCCTCTTATGAGGCAATCTAACTGGAAGCCTATGTTCCGCATTGAACTTTGACATTCGTAGAACGAGTGACCAAGTGCGGTAAATATAGTACATTTGTGCGGAACGGTGAATACGGTAGTTATAACCTACCTTCTACTATACTATAACTTAATTATGAAGAATATCACCATGTTAGGACATTCATACTTATTGCATACTTAATTGGCTTTGGGAAGATGAGGCTTTAGAACTTTCTACAGAACTGGCAATACACTTTAAGTGACAGCCTATATCTATATGTATTCGTTTCTGAGAGGGTTTTAGCTGCGTTGCCCAATGTGTGTAGGATTTTATATATATTTATAGATTATCTGCAAAATATTTTTATTTTTATATCCATTTATTTAAAAGTGAAATCAATGATTACTAATAATGCACTCGAGTTACGCTGCGTCTGACCTTAACTTCGTTAACACACGAGTATGTGTGAAATTCGGAAACTGGTTCCGAGAATTATTTGTCCGGTGCAGGGTCAGCTATTCTAAGATATTTTGCCCTAATGAAACTTTTATTTTATTTTAATTATTGATCCTACAGTTATTTATTATGTGGTACTTTTACATACGTGGTAGTGACATTGTATATCGTTGCATCAGGTCTCAACCACGGGCGCGAAGAGACCACATTCCTGTAGAATACAAGCGTATAATGATGCCATGTTTTGAAAATATGTTTAATAAACCAATAGACTATATCACCGCTATAGTTCCTAAGGGTGAAAATGCACGTCTTCTTGTTGATTACTGCAACCACTACCATAAGGTGTACTCTTTGCTCGTTTGTCTCCGTTATCAGGAATTTCTTTATATCGTGGAAGCGTATTAAATAAATATTTTGCAGATTATTAAAATTCAAGGCGTCGAGACCAGAAACAATTATTATGTAGGCCATAGAAGTAGTTGTTCCAATACAAACACGTAGCCCGCAGCACCAGAATCGAGCGGTCACGTTTAATAATATAACTACATATTACTATCATATATTATGTTCTCCGACCACTTTAGATTGAGCTCAAAATGTTTCTCTTCGTCAATAATCATGTTATAGTAATTTAACGGTTCGGCAGACCCTAATTTTTGGCGGGAAGATAATCAAGTTTCTTGGCCGCAAAGCCCTTGACCGGCATTCGCCGAGTGTTGTCAATGGGTCTACTTGTGGCCCGCTCCGGATTCTTATTTTTGGGCACTTTCTTACCTACAGCTTGTGCGTACTGGTTAATCCAGATTAAATAAATTCGTAAAATAATAATACAAACCTATCATCATCATCATCATCATCATTACAGCCCTTCACAAGTCCACTGCTGAACATAGGCCTCCCCCAAGTAATGCCACAAAGCACGGTCCTGAGCCACCTGCATCCATCGACTTCCTGCATATCTTACCAGGTCGTCACTCCATCTAGTGGGGGTCGCCCTACACTACGCCTACCGGTACGAGGCTGCCACTCGAGAACCTTTCTTCCCCATCGGTTATCGGTCTCGAGCTATATGACCGGCCCATTGCCACTTCAGCTTACCAATCCGTTGGGCTATGTCGGTCACTCTGGTTTTACTGCGGATATCCTCATTTCTGAGTCTATCACGCAGAGAAACTCCGAGCAAACTCCGATACAAACCTATTATAAAATAATAATACAAAGTAATAATAATAATACAAACCTATTATAAAGCAGTACTTGGCTACTACCATACTTGGTCAGTGCGTGTTGCTTGTGACGGCATATGAATCTGAGGTGTAGACAGTCCTGCACTGCTGGCTCAATGAGGGTAGGTCAGGGTTGCTGAGGCGCAAGCTAAGCACAAGGTTTTGCTCGGAGTTTTTCCGCGTGGTAGACTTAGCAATGAGAAAATTCGCAGAAGAACTAAAGTAACTGAGATTCTAACAGACCTGTGAAGTAAAGTGGCAATAGGCCAATAACATCAATTCTATATAATATTCGTTATATAATTAAGAATAAAATAAGAAGTACTAAATTGTAAATATATAATGAATTCAAAATGGTCCCACAGATTCTTAAGTAGTACCTAAACTCCTCCCACAGAAGAGACTTGATGATTTGAAACAAAAGCAAATCATATACCACCACCACCATCATCATCATCGCCTTTCCCTTCTTTTAGACAACTCGTGGCCTGATAGCCCTGTATTAGACGAAGCTGTAAAAGCGAAATAGGCTAACAGCACTAACATCACAGTTACTCTGTGATAAGAAATATACCTAAACTCAAATGGCGCGTCTGACACGCGCCATTTAAAAAAATACTATTAATGCTTTTAACAATAATTATATTCCCGCTAATCACTCCCAATAAAGTTTAAAATGCTTGGGTGAGTAGTGGTTGACGACAGTAGCCGAATAGCGGATTGGAACCCATGAACTTCAGAGTTTGTGGACAAGCCACTGACGTTTCACCACTAATGCAATATTTTTGACGACTGGTCACCCACCCCGGCACCGTCTGGTTGGAATTTATTAATGTGGTGTTTCTGTGATTTAAAGATATTATTAAATTATCATTAATCATCAAAAGCCATTTCATTCTCAAATTTTTCGATTGCTTGAAAAAAATTCTTCTAGTTTTTCGGATAAAATGTAGCTTAGATTATTCCTGGCATTGCTCTCTGCGTTAGAGAAGTTTCACAGCAATCTGTTCAGCCAAACCGATGAAGAGCCCAGGGAGACTAAGGTCAAAAATTTTATAATCTTTACTCAGGTCTTAATGGTATACAAGTGACCTCCTCAGCTCAATAAAAGGCAGTTACTTTGATATGACAGCCAGACAAATCAATTTTATTTACACTCTATATATTGATTGATACACGAACTCTAAAATATATATTTGACTCATAATTTGCAGGCGGATATAAACTTAATGTATTTGTAAACGTTCTAAGCGGACTGGTTCTCCGTTTTCCACACGATCCGTTATTTGAATACTTCTACTTTATCTACTTAATATATATATATATATATATATATATATATATAAAAAAAAAAAAAAATATATATATATATATATATATGTCGACATCCCAATTAGTATATTATGTTATAATCATAATACATGCACAGAATTTTTAGTTAAACATTTTTATGCACTGATTATTAATCAAATTAGTTATATTAATTCCGGAAGACTGTTGTGGTCACAGTACAAATCCACGAACGCAAAGACTTTAACGTGCTTGAAATAAAGTTCATTTTTCTTTATTTTTATTGAATGATAAAATTAGTAATAATACAAATAAAACTGCTTTCTTAAAAGTCTTATTGCCTTAAGTTACGGTCCATTTCGGTTTGTTTTGACTGTACAGATTTAGTGTGACTGTAATTTACGTAGTTTTAATTATTTTTGAGATAAAAAATTACCTATATTAAAAATGATAGGAATCGATTCAGTAAACGATTCTGAACAAACTACTATATATATATATATATATATATATATATATATATATATATATATATATATATATATATATATCGACGATGAAGTGACAAGAACTCCTAACTGACATTTTTGCGATTTTACTTTTTTTTCGTAGATAAACCTTAAATAATTATTTGCGTGAGCATGCAATAGCAGCTAACTTTATATCTTATTTTTTAACCAGTTATTAATAACTGACAATAACTATTAAGCAAATGTGCATCAAATTTTCTGACAATATCATCTAAGAAACTAATATCAATAACTACTAAATAACCCTAAAGAAATTATTTCTGTCAAGACCTCCTATCTTCACTCCTGCTAGATACGTCCTTACTTTCACGCAGCTATCATGAGATATTCGCCTACCTTTTTTCTTCTGTCATTTCGTTTGAATTCGGAGCAAGTTGCAACGTGAAAGTTTGCGGGAAGAGTGTTTTTGTTGTTTTTAATGTAAATAGTGGGATTTTTGTTATACCAGGTAATTATTTTTAGCTTAAACTAATGCTCATACAGTTAAAACTTAAACAGAAGTGTTTTCTTCTTTTTTTGTAATTGTTAAGGTTAATGAATACGTTTTTCAAATACCTAAGTAGGTATTTTAAAGCAAAGGAAGCTATCAACGCCAACATCAATGTTTTAAGTCCACCGGAAATCTGTAGCTTTGAACCCACAGAAATCCTTGACAATAATGATTACGAATCTACTGCTTTATATTCAAGCACTCGTCGTCGTCTCGTAGTAAGGTCTTGGTCATTATCTGATTTAACGCATGATACAAACAATATGATTAGTTCCCTAAAAAAGTCGCCATCGGTTCCAGCGTTGTTGGACATTACAAGTAATCTTGATTTATTGATTGCGTTTAACAAACCGGATCAGATCGAATCTACATCAGATGATGTTTACCAAATTCCTGAAGAAAGAAATTTTGCTGAAGTATTGGTGACTGGGGACCAACAAGATTATGGAGATATGGAAGAAGGTCGAAAACGTCGTCACAATGCTGACCCAAAATCTTGGAAAAGGAACAAGGCTTTTTTGAAGCGAATGCGAGGTGAAGAGTATTTAGGATATTCTAAATCAAAAGATAGGAAGTTCCAACAAGATATTGTAAGACAAGCAAGACGGCTAAGACCAACTTGCGTCTCCAATTTTTGTAAGAAGAGTAAGGTAAGAGGCTGTGATAGCTTCACTGAGGATTGTCGAAAGGATATACATAGCAATTTTTGGAAGAAAATGACCTGGGATCAACGAAGAGTTTACGTTACGGGATTGGTGACACGATCTAGTACATCTCGGAAAACTAAATCGGCTAGTGAACTATCTAGGCGGGAGGGAACTCTATCATATTTTTTGCCGATTGAAAAAGATTGTTCAAATAAAGTACATGTATGTAAACAAATGTTTTTAAACACCTTATCACTTTGATCGTTCACTGTTCAAGCATGGGTAAAAAAGAGTGAGTTTGGCATGACTTCAAACCATGATGCAATATACGATTCTAAAACAAAGACTCCAAGAGCAGAAGTAGAAACGAAACTTTCAATTTTAAACAATTTTTTTACAAGTTTGCCAAAATTGCCGCCGAATTACGCAAGAAAAGAACAGCTAAACTCTTCATAGAACCAATCTATCGTTCTCTTTCCGACTTATACAAAACGTATAAGAAATATTGCACTGAAACTAGTCAACCTTATGTTAGTAGATTTACATTTGAAAAGAATTTTCATGACAAAAATTTGTCACTATTTACGCTTAAAAAGGACATGTGTGACACCTGTTCAAGTTACAATTCGGATAATTTAAATGAATCAGATTACCAAATACATATGTTTAAGAAAAACAGAGCTAGACAAGAAAAAGAAGAGGACAAGAAAAAAACAGCTGCTGGAGAATTTATACTTTTGACTGTGGATTTAGAGGCTGTGAAGGTTTGTCCTTACCTTACTGCTAGTGCTTTGTATTTGAAGACAAAGTTAACGTGCCATAATTTCACTGTTTTTAATTTAGTAACCAAGCACTGCAGTTGTTATTGGTTCGACGAAACTTCTGCTGATTTAACGTCTAGCACTTTTGCGACGTTTTTTATTGATTATTTAGAAAGACATTGTATTCCACATCAGTTACCAATTGTTATTTACTCCGACGGGTGCACATATCAGAATCGTAATTATGTGCTGGCAAATGCACTGCTCCTTTTGAGCAAGAAACATAACGTAATCATAACGCAAAAATTGTTAGAACCAGGAGTGTGACTCGGTTCACAGTACTATTGAGCGAAAACTCAAAAATCGTGAAATACATTTGCCTAGTGATTATGTTACGATTACTAAAGAGGCACGAAGCACTAACCCTTATGAAGCAATTAATGTAGATCATGAATTTGTTAAAGATTATGCCCGACCTGAAAATATGCTTTATAAAAGTATTCGACCAGGCCGCAAAGCTGGCGATCCACAGGTTGTAGATATCAGAGTAATAAAGTACAATACTATGACAATCTAAGTTAAACTGGGTTTTGACGAACAGTTGATTCCTTTAACGCACAGACCTAGGTTACTAGCTTCGGAAGCAATCTATCCTCCACTACAACCTAACAAAATTCCAATTACTGTAATGAAGTACAACCACCTGCAACAACTAAAAGCAGTATTACCTAAAGATTGCCATAATTTTTATGACACTTTGCCATTTGTTTGAACCATTTGGTTCATTTAATAAAACAAAATTTTTGAGACAACATAGTTGTCCCAACATCATCTTCCTGCCCTTGTCAGATTTTATTTGCGGTCGGCATAACATGTTTTTTTCTTCCATTGTATTTGTTCCAATAATCGTAATTATAAACTGATTATATTCTGTTTTCTTTTAATTAAGTCTCAAGAGCAATGTAGCCATTTTTATGTTGTATCAGATATTTGATTGTAATAATTAATATGACAATGTTATTTTCTAACAATCTGAAACATTTTTGAAGTTAATTAAAAATTATTCTATGCAAATCATGCCTTTTCTTTAAAATATTATAGAAATTACTTACTAGAAATATCTTCTATCTTTGCTATTATAATGTATATTTTCAAAGCCTGGACTGCAATATCACCTATCTACGTCTAAATCAAAAAGTTGATTGTATATACACTAGTCGCACATAGCCCCCTATACCCGCTTCTTATTTAATATATATCCAATAATAGTATTTTTCATACCTTGCGTTTTTTTAAACGCAAGGTATGAAAAATGAAAAATATTTTTAAATAAAAAGTTTTTTTTCGTTTCCTGTAAAATCATGTTCTGGTAGATAAAGGTTCTTGTCACTTCATCGTCGATATATATATATATATATATATATATATATATATATATATATATATATACTCACCATACGAAACACAGCAGTATTAAGCTACTATTTTACGCTGGTATTCTGTGAGAGCGTGGTCCTTCCCCGGTCGAGCTGACCCATTCGTGCTACTACTATATTGTAGCTGCAGCGTGGCTTTACCAAGTAAGAAATGGTCTAATTTCTTAATATATAATGTTCATACATTTAGATAGACACTTTAACGGCCGATCACGTATCGGGTACGTGATGACGATCTTTCCTCAGGACGCCGATGACGTACTGAGTACGTGATCAACTTTCATATCGTTTTAAAAAAAATCACACATTTAGTACGTCATCGGAGCGTAACTTTGGCCGAGGGTGTTTCTTTGGATACACATACATGCATTATTTATCGAAAAGCGGTGCAGGGTGTAGGCGTGAGGAAGGGTTATGTCTGCTGCGCTGCGGCATCATTGCTCGCTACGTCGAGCACCGAAAAAACGAAGTGGCAAGAGTGCTGACTTATTAAAGAAAGTAACTGGGAAAGGTGGACGAAAAGAAACTATTTCTTATTAAAAAAAATATCACACAATTACAAATTACGTTTACGTAAGAAAAAGTATGCATATAGCACTTATAATTATTTTCCAATAATCTTACAATATATTAATAAATGGCCGGCGTACCAGAGAATGCGCGCTAAAAAACTGTCGGCTGTCAAAGTGTTAAAATAACTTTATCGTCAAAATATGCGCAAAATCCAAGTTTAAAAAAATATAAAATTAGCGTCTTTGGATTCAATGAAGAAAGGAATTATTGATAAACCCTATTTGATTTCCAGTAATTTGCTCAGTGTAGCGAATGCAGGTGTACAGAGGCCAGTCACTTGGTATTCTACAGATACATATATAATACCTATATTAGACAGCAGAACTGCATGATTGTCCATGGGGGATTAATTGGGCTTAATAATATAATTACTGTTCCCCTTTCCACCGTTGAACAAATAGAAGTAAAGCTACCATCCTTTCGTATTGTCATTCATTATAAAACGAAAATAAAATGTTTCTTTAAGAAAAAAATCTTTAATTAAGCCCGATTTTCTACCTCAATAAACATGGTGTTGCAGTCTAATGGCAACAAAAGATCGAGCCAGGTTTTTTAAATATTATTTTAGAATTAATTTTTGGATTTATGCCAGTTAGTTACAGCCTATATACGTCCCGCCGCTGGGCAAAGGCCTCCTTTCATTTTCAAGAGGGTTTTAGGGCAAGAGAGTGTCCACCGCGCTTCCCCAATTTTTTTTCGAATTTCACGTCTTCGAAATATTTTTAACTTCCCGCTAAGAAAATTTAAAATTTTCAAAAATAGGGAAGTTATTGGTTTCGTCAAGTTTTTGGAAAATCGAGTTTTCGTCAGATCTCGACGTTTTGCGATCCTTGGAAGCTATTTCATAACTTTTTAACGTCTTGATCGATTGAAATGCAGTTTGCGGCGTTCTAAAGATCTCAATGTGGAAAACATTTGGTGATAATATGAACTGATTCGGACGAGTAGATTTTAAGAAATCTCAAAAATAAAATTTTTGAAAAACTGTTTTTTGGAATAACTTTTAAACGGCTTTACTGATCGATTTCAAAACTAATCAGCTCTTAACCTCAAAAAATAACGTCGAATGCCGTTTGAAAAATAAAAATTGGTTCATTCGTTCGTGAGATATCAAAGTAGAAAGAATTTAAAAAAACGTTTCTTTTACATAACTTCGAGATTTCGCAACATAATTTGGTGAAATTTAGAGCGCTTTGCATTTGAAATTAGCGGGAAGTTCCAGGGATGGCCTGCAGGGTCAACCAATTTTTTTCTTATTTATTAGACATGCAGGTTTCCTCACGATGTTTTCCTTCACTGCTGAATACGTAGTAAATCAGCACTTAATATTGCAAATAAAAAAACAAAAGTGCCGGCGGGGATCGAACCCGGGTTGCTCGCGTACTGTGAAATTTACAGCGAGCGCTAATAATCTGAGCTACCACGGCTCTTTTTTTAATGACAGTGTTAAATATGAATTACTTATGGCAGTAATGCAATAATTTTGACACATGTTAGTCTAAAACTTGGCCGTACTCCATGAGAAACTGGTTTAACGAGACACTTTTGTACATTTATCGTTACATGGTCATTGATCTAATTTTGGTTGGCATTACAAAATTGGTACATTACGTAAATCAATACATTCTTACTACTTACTATGTGATGTCAACTGGACGTTGTTATGCAAAAAGGATCACCATTACATACATTAGGGTCTTCAATTTCATACATATATATTTATTTATAAAAATAATACCAGTTACACAAAATAAAAAGTAAAACTACGTATGGTAGAGCCACGCTGAAGCTATGTTATTAATATAGTGGTAGCACGAATGGGTCGGCTCGACCGGCGAAGGACAACGCTCTCACAGAATACCAGCGTAAAATAGTAACTTAATGTTGCTGTGTTTCGTATGGTGAGTGTAGAGAACCGGAGACCCAGTTTACTACAAACGAGGCATTCCATTTTAATCCTCACGGATGACAACGTATCTGCATTTTAATTCGTAATCGAGGAAAGATGTAGATGTCTATGGGCCACCACCACTTACCATCAGGTGGATTGTGTGCTCGTTTGTCACTTATCTTATAAAAAAACATCGAAGTAACTTTCATCCTTGAATTCAAACTTAAATATCTCAAAAGAAGCTTTTTGTGGATTGGATTTTTTTTTCATAACCATATCTAAAATATCGATATATGTAATATATTATATTAATACGTGAAGGGAAATCTTGATAGGTACCTTCATTTTATTATAGTGTGATTGTGATATACTATATATAATTATATTTTCACAGTAATTTCATGGAGAAGGAGTGCAGAAAGCAGTTTGTGTTACAAATACGTTAAATAAAAAAATCTTTTTCATAGTACCAATGTCAAACATGTAATAGTCTGTAGTACCTGAGTCATTGAGCTATTACGTACTACATACTAGAGGCGACACTGCATTCAGCTACTATGTTCCACTCAACTGCGGTGCATACACCGCACTTTAATCAGTCACTCACTAGGCGCTTATAGAGTTGTTACGTGTTGTGTTGATTTAAAAAAAATCTCTTGATAAAAATATGCCGTCGTGTACCTGTACTTAGATATTGCACAAATAATTAAAGAAATGTCAGTAAAAACCAAGGAATTACTTTTCATCGGTTAATAAGATATTTAATCAATAAAAAAAGTATTATAGATTATTAATAAAACAAATTATTCCTAAGACGTCATCTCGTGTCATGGAATATAGATTATGAAATTAATATGTTCAGATGCGACATTTCTGTGGTTACTTAAGTATAGGACGAATATATTATTATACACATTTTTTTGTAGAAACGTATATAAGTTATTATAATAAGGCTAAATTTTTCTTCTTTAAATCTGCTTATTATTATTTTATTTTATTTTTAGGTTTCCACATCAAATCCAAAGTGGAATAAATTTGTCCATTTTTAACTCTCGCGTGCCCAGCATTTATGAACGACTCTTATTCTAATTTAAATAAATATATTTGTAATTTAAGTGTTATGTTAATAAGTTTTGTAAAACATACATTTAGTATGATTTTTTAATATTTGACATAGATACCTTTTAAAATATTCAGATAAAAATGTCATTAAAATGTAATTGTGATATAATATTATGTAATATTATATTAAATAAGCAAATATCATATACAAAATAAATGACAAAATTTAAATATTGTTCTCGATATAATTTACCTATTTAACAACACAATCTACAATTACCTACGGATCATTCTACCTATGCTTATTCTATGATGAAAAACCAACCGTGCGAACACAGAGCAGCGCACATTTTTTGTTTGAGATAGCTCTTCTAGTACGTAAGTACATATTACTTCAATGCATAGGGTAGAGATTTTCGGCAAAGAATTTTAAAATGATGCCAACAAATAATTACTACCTACTGTAGTGTATGTCATGGAAAAAAGCATTTATTGTTTTAATGTGCAGTTGAAAGTTAAATACAGCTTCGCTATAAACAAACCTAAAAATTGAATGAATTACGGTCGAATTCTTATCACTAGTATATTTTAATAAGAAGCTATTCAATCTATATCAATAAAATTTCAGTTATATAAAAAGGCCCTCATGTTACCATAACGTAAGCCCTTGAAACACTGCATCCATGAAGCCATACATTTATTTGCAATCAAGATAAGACATAAAAAATTATACTATAAGAATATGTAGATGCAATAATACTACTTATTTACGATAATATTTTAAATCTGTGTAGAAATAACAAATACACTAGGGATTTATTAAAACTAGAATTTTCTTTTGTATTGTCGAGGCAGTTTACATACATAAATTGCCCAAGGACGAACATAAAGACCCAGATCAATTATTTGTAGGCCATACAAATACTTGTTCCGTGCGGGATTCGAACCCGCGCCGCGGCCCTTAGCGTCGTAACTCATGCAAAGCCACTGTTCCACGGAGCCATCTATACATAAATTCTATACACCCTTTTCATTAGGACACGATTTTGTTATTGTAGATAAATTAAATAAATACATTAGCAACGTACAGACAGATAGACGCATGTATAATATTAATTTTAATTACGAGTATGTTACATATTCAAATTATACAATTTATTCAGTTACACATACATATCTTGTTATTGCAATTAATAATGAAAGAAATTGACCGGTTGTATTTAATGAGTGAATAAAATAAATATATTACTTAGAACTTACAAGGTGAAATCTAGATCTGTCTGTGCAAATATGTATATGTATTACAAATAAATGAATATTTTATAGTATAATGATTTTGATACTTGTTATAGAAAATTAAAATAATGTGTCACGTACTTTAATCTGACTTCTTCTCTTCTAATCTTGACTGCTTAATCTATCTACTACTGATCTAATGTCGTTTTATCTGCGGATCGGAAAGTATGTCCGGATCGTTGCTCCGCGCCTTGTCACTCTCTGGTAGTGTAGTAGTATATAAATACTACACTACCAGATATAGTGTACAAATATAATCTTTCATTTGCTGTAATGTTTTGTTTTTATTGAAGCGAAAATTTCTTTAGGTTCTAATCTTTAGATGCAATGAGCAATTTTTAGTAGGGGAAAAACTTATGGGTTCGCTTTTCCGTTGACCTCTACATCGGCGCTTGCGCGCAATACGTCACGTCACGAGCATGTCTACTACGCATTGTCTCATCTATGTCTATGTATACTATATATAGTATACATAGACATACTTGAGTTTTCACTTCTGTCGGCAATCCTTATGACTGCTTTTGTTTTTTGTATTTTTTTAACTATTGATAAAATACATATCACTAAAATAATTATTATTATTAGCAGGCATTGAAATACCCAAAATAGAATAGAAATAAATTTATGTGTAATGTATAATTGTAAATTTGTAATATTGTAACATGAGCAGTCACTCGATGCCATTATAGATGCGGAAAGGGAATATTATATATTTTACTGAAAGTTACTTCCTTCCAAAAAACTGACAACTTGAGTTGCCTTTGTGACGGTCAAAGAAAATTTACTTCAAGAACCATGAACTCCTGTACCACAGATTTTTACACGAGACAGGCAGCGTGGCTCTATCTGTAGCGCTAACTATCACTGTAGCGTCGGCCCGACTGATTAAGGACATAAACACTCACACAGAATTACAGCATAAAATACTTCGATCAATAATAGTACAAGATTTCCGATAAGCGCTTCAAAACCAGTCCGAAAAATAAGACCACAAATACTTTTGTGATCTTATTTCAAATTAGTATGGTCCAATCCATAGATAATACACTATATTGGTCCAATCATAGCCAATGTTAAAACGTCAAAATGGCGCCGTGGGCTTTCAAAAGCTGTGTAAATAACCACCGTAACACCAAGATTTTGGAAAGAATTTATTTTTTTACTGTAAGTTTATATGATTAAGTGCTTATCTTAAAATATAACAGAATTAAATAGTACATATAAATATTTATGTACTTATGACTTTTTATATTCAAGCGGCATTTTTCTCGGAGGACAGGATTTAAACAAACATATTTTGCAATGATATTTAAACTTTATGTTTGAGTGATAAGGTTTATAATAAAGTGAAGTTGTTAATATTATTAATCTTTTTTCTATATTTCATAATAAGAAATATAGATGTTTACGTGTGTGCAAACGTGGCCACTTGTTACTTATTTTTGTTCTTGATCCTTAATCTAGTATTAATATTGATTGAAGACAAAATAGGAGTATATTACCGCTGCTTTTCGTTAGGTGACTTTCACATTGTCTCTTAAAATGCGTCTGTGATTTGATTCATGATTGTCCTAGAATTTGATATCCATTGTATAGTTAAAAATTACGTTTATCAAAAATTTTATTATACATTTTGTATCACTTAAATCAGAATAAAATGTTGAATTTAAATTAAAAAGTATCAAAACCCGTCCATCACTGTGTAAACGTATCGTTTAATTTATATTACCGCTCTTAAGAGATTGTGTCGTCGATAACATCATTGGTTTCTTTTTTATAATAGGCATCGTGACCCCTTGCTACTGATTGTTAGCACTGATATTGTTTACAATTAAATTAGGTGTTATAAAAGATATGATTTCTTGATTTAGATGTTGACGATAGTTATCAAAAAATGACGTGTGGTGGCTTTGCAAAATAATTTACACCGCATATCCATGTGCATATGTGAATGAGGAAAGAAAAAATAATAAAATCCCATAGAAGCAGGAAATAGCCCAGCGATACATAGTGTCGTCGTAATATTTTTAATGTTTTTAGACATGCGAGTTTACTTAAGGCTTTCATCACTCCCGAGAACGCGGTAAAAAGAGCCTAACAATTTAATTGGCGCACTCTGGTTGCTTACAATACTATATAAACTAAAAGGAATTGAAGTTATTTTTTTTTTAATTCTCTTAATGTTAAAATAATTTGTTACTCGCATTCAGGTGGGTATCGTAAAAGGAGACTATAGTAAATTCATTTGGGTTAAAGTTATAGCCCATATATGTCCCACTGCTGGGCACAGGCCTCCTCTCACTTTTGAGAGAGATTTTAGGGCAGGGAAGAGTTCGCCGCGCTGACCCACTGCGTGTTGGTGGACTTTACATGTTGTCTTCGAAATATTTTTTTGCTTTTTATTTCTTAAACTCGCGGATTTCCTCACAATGTTTTCCTTCACAGCCGAGAATGTGGTAAATTAGCACTTAAAATCGCAATTAGCAATTTCATTGGTGCCGGTGGGGTTTGAACCCGGGTTTACAGCGATCGCTAAGCTCCTGAGCTACCATGGCTCCTGAATAGTAAATCCATTTGGGTAATCGATAATATTGTTAATATATTAGTACATTAAATAATTTGTATTGGTTCCTTTTTGTAGTTTGTCAAAAATATTTAGCTTAAATTAAATTATATTATTTAAAAATACGCAACGATGCTTCCTTGATTATGAAAACCTATGGCTTCATTTACGTACTGTTATTCTTTTCTAACATTCTGACAGGTCATATAAAGTAGTATAGTTGTAGCACGATTGGGTCGGCTCGACCGGGGTAGGGCCACAGAATACCAGCGTAAAACAGCATAATGCTGCTGTGTTTCGTATGGTGAGTATAGAGAACCGGAGACCCTTTTACTGGAGACGAGGCATTCCATCTTAGTTGTCACGGTTGACAACGCATCTGCATTTTGATTCGTAATTAAGGATATATGTACATGTCTATGGGCCACAGCAACCACTTACCATCAGGTGGACTCTGGCTCGTTTGTTACCTCATCCTATAAAAATAGTATTTCAATTAACATGAGTATCTACTACTCTACTTGTGCTATGGTGTGCCAAGCTCACGTACTTTCAAAATTGCGTATTAATTAAAGATTGTTACCAATATGACAAATAAGCTATTAGGTACCCGTTGGCCATGAATAAATTATATAATCTTGATCCAGTTTTTGACCCACGCACCCATACACATGTGTTGCGATGGGCAATGTATGCGCAACACTATAGACAGTTAAGTATAAAAACCTCAGTACACTAGTACGGCTATAGCATTAACTCACAACAACTAAATCAAACAACATGGCAGCTAAGGTGAGTGTGGTTCACTTATTAATTCAAAAGCTCTGAATACAGAAGCGCACAAAACCAAAAGGGTTTCCGTTTTTGTTATATTGAAATCATCAGTATCGCCTGTAAAAGGTCCGCATCTGGGTGTTAGCGTTTCTTTAGTTTTAAAAACGATAAAATGCTTAAAGTATAAACTGTACATAATATATTGTGGGTATTATATTTTTAACTTTACCAACCCACTTTAGCACTACCGGTAAAGTGCTGAACGGCTTTTCACAAGATAAGAGTGGTGATCTGTGGTAAGATGTACAAGAAGTCGATGGAAGTAGGAGGCTTAGGACCGTGTGGTGTGGCTTTCCTGGGAGAAAGGCTTTGTTCAGAATTTGAATAGAGTACGGCTATATTGATAATGATGATGATGAGGAAATTTGCCATATACTTTACCTACTTACTCCAAAATTTTAATTGAATAAAAATATAAATAGTAATACGATTACTTTGAAGTTAGTTTTTTACTAATTAAACTTATTATTATTTGTTAATTATATATACTTTCACAGACGAAATACACCCCATATATATTTCAAATAGCGCCCATGATGACTGAAGTCTGTTTACATATTTTAATAATATAATTGAATATGTGTGCAAGGAATGTAGTACAATACGTAATCATTTGTCTGCTCGACTTTATAAAAGGATTTCATTTTACGGGTCCAAATACAAAATTAAAACATATTCGTAGGTAAAAATAATACAATAAAAAAAAAGAAAGGTAAAATATTCTACTTGTTTATATCTCCATAACTCTATAAGAGTATACCATAACTATATAATAAACTCCATAAGAGTTTAAAGTAGGCTTATTTTTTTGCGATGAAAGTCAAATTGGGACAAGCGTATTAGGCTATTAGGGATAGGAGATCTCATTTTGAGTTTAGTTTTAGAATTATTTGATTTTCTGTGATTTAATGTAAAACGTAATGATGATCAAACTTTCCTTAAATTCGTATATTTAAGGAAAGTTCTAATATTAGGGCACTATATTTTCTCCGTTTACTATTATTTTGGGCGCTGGCGTAGAAATAGTTTAGTTTACCAATAGAAGTTAGCAAGCCCAACCTGCCCTCTTGATCTTGTTTCATTAGACAGCATTATACTTGGCATGAAAAGAGGAAAAACTGAGTGCCTCTGTTGTTGCTGTTAAACTTTTTATTTATTCTTATTTGAAATATATCTACTCTAAATAAATAAAAACTTATTGCAAATAACATGTTTTTCATTTAATTTTTCTAAAACTGTTAACTTTGGTATAACCTCGAGAATATAATGGTAACATATTAAATGTGATACGCCTGAAATAACTATCATTGAGAAACAGTACGTAACAAGTGATTCGGTTTTTTTTAAAAGTTTTTGTTCGTCATCCATCGATCTTTTCATTGATTTAAAGTTAAAGTTACAACCTATATAAGTCCCACTGCTGGGCACAGGCCTCCTCTCATCTCCGAGAAGGTTTTTGGGCAAGGAATTGTCCGCCGCGCTGCCCCAATGCGTGTTGGCGAACTTCACATCATGTCTTCGAAATATTTTTTCTTATATCACGGACATGTTTCCTTCACCGCTGAGCACGTGGCAGACGTTGTTCTGCCCTTTTCGACGACCCTTTATCATGACCTATTAAAATCATTAAATTCGCAAAAAAAATGTGGGTCACTCATGGGCAAAAAACTTTCCTATCTCTCAAGTTGGACCAAACTGCACACGGTGTGCAAATTTGATCAAAATCGGTTTAGTAGTTTAGGAGTCCATCGCGGACAAACAACGTGACACGTAATTTCTATATATAAAGATTATTACGGCGGGATCGAACAGGGATTGCTCGCGTACTTTGAAATTTACAGCGAGCGGTCAGCCCATCCTTTATATCTTATAAAAGTCCATCGCTGAATATAGGCCTCCCCTCATTGATTGCCTCGTAAGGGGAATTTTGCCATAGTTGCCATACTTGACAGGCGGTGTGCCAACCGCAATGTTTTATTATTTTGTGTTGTTATCAGGAAGATGCTGCTGCCCATCTCCTGCCTGTATCCCTCTGTCGCCTCTTACGACACCCACGGGAAGATATGGGGTAGTGGATATTTTCACAACCTCACTACACGGTCATATTAATCAAGAAATAGGAGTAGTAATGACTAGACATTTTAGATTAATTTCTATTGAATCTGCTGAGTGATGGGGACGGAAAATAGGGTTGTTGCCGCTGAGAAACAATTCTCTTAAGTTCTGCGGTTTCTAAAAATTGTGAAGAAATTAATCGGATTTATGCTAAATTTACTGGCAATTTAATATCCCGCAAATTCAGATAACTGTGCGAATAATCAAAGATAACGTTTTAGTCGAATCGGACGGTCGAAACAATAAATACTAACAATTTGTTATAGGTTATAAATTTACTTTACTGACTAGACATCAAAAGACATCAACACTGTACAAACTTACATGCCTTGAACTTATTTATCATCATGTGGAAACACCATAAGAACTATGATAAGAAAATATTAGATGTACAAAGTGCTTCTTTAAATTTTTGACAATTTGGTATCGTAAATAATTTAATCAAAATTTTTTCAGACTCTGGTGTTCTTGTGCGCGGTGGCAGCGGCTACAGCCATCGCCGTCCCTGTGTATCCCTACACCCAGGCCACATATGCCCCAACTTCTTTCAATTATGCCGCGGCACCTGTTGCCAAGACCGTCTACACCGCGGCACCTGTTGCCAAGACCGTCTACGCCGCGGCACCTGTTGCCAAGACCGTATACGCCACGGCACCTGTTGGCAAAGTTACCTACACCGCAGCACCCATCGCCAAGCTAGCCTACGCAGAGCAGGAAGAACCTGCCAATTACGAATTCAGCTACTCAGTTCACGACACCCAAAGCGGCGACATCAAGCAGCAACATGAACAACGTTCCGGCAATTCCCTTCAAGGCTCTTACTCTCTGGTACAGCCTGATGGTGTCCACCGTGTTGTAGACTACACCTCTGACCACGAGCATGGTTTCAACGCCGTTGTGCGATATGAGGGTCAGCCTACTGAAGCTCCCGTAAAGGTTGCCTACGCTGCACCGGTCGCCAAGGTCGCTTATGCCGCTCCAGTGACCAAGCTCGCTTATGCTCAGGCCCCAGTTACCAAGTTCGCTTACGCACCTGCTCCCGTCAACTACGCAGCAGCCCCTGTAACCAAGGTAGCATATGCCCCAGCTCCGGTCACTTATGCCGCCGCGCCCGCAAACTTTGCCTACTCTGCGCCCGTTGGCCACGTCACCTTCTCATCCCCATCCTACTCTTACAATCACTAAGCCTTTTTGTTGATTATTGTAAAACTATTTATTATGTTTAATACAAAACTCAGTCATCCTTACCCGTTGTTTTTTTTTTGTTCTTCATCGCCTGGGGAAAATATTGAACAAGGAGGCGTCAAACGGCTATCCGATATCAAAACGCTGCAAACGAAGTTAGGAGGAAGCGTGCGGGTAGTGCCGGGGAATCAATTGAGTTATGTAGCATTATAACGCGATGAGCTCCGTTAACACTACACGTCCGCACCCCTGCGGGCCCTCTCTGACGCATTACTCTTGACACCTATTCATTCGGATAGTTTGTTAAAACTTTTGACCAATATAAATTAATATAACAAGTACGGCGCTCCCCTCAATCGTCAGTAAAACTAAAGCAAGCGGGGGGCAGGGAGTTTCCATGTAGCTGGTACGAACTAGCTTCGTAAAACATGGGTTGATACGTGCCAACGCCTATTTTAATGATTGCAAGCAAATATAAATTGACAGGTCCGATGTTAAAAGTGGTTGTTAGCACAAAGCCCCCGTCTGTGCAATATGTGACGTGAATATTTTATTTCTGGTTTCTATAGTAGGAGGTCTGTCGGCCAAGATATCAAAGAGATGCACCGACGTGTGACAACAGCTAGTAAGATCGATTTCTATTATTTCTTTGTGTAAATACATTATTTGTTGTATAAATACAAAATGATATTTTGCTTTAAATATTGTTTTAAGGGCTTGTACCTGGTCAGATTTCTTAATTGTATTCATAAAAGTAGCTGTTGCCCGCGACTCCATCCGATTTCATGGGTTTTAATTTTTTTTGCGCGGTACCCTAATTCTTTTTCTATAATAAAAGTAGCCTCAGTTACTACTTATAACATCAGCTATCTCTCAGTGAAAGTCCCGTCGAGACCTTTCGGAAATTAGCCGGAACAAACAGACAGACAGACAAATATTTAAAAAACTGTGTTTTTTTGTTATAAGTACCATAATATATATATATATATATATATATATATATATTACAGATATGTACTTTCATATGCATTTAGTACAAATCTGTTATTTTGATATTACAAACATATACTTCAATTTTATTTATTTGGTTAGATTATGTGAAATATTTGTGGTTCCTGTCATTGTTTTATATGTGGTAACAAGAGAACTCTCACACAATATCAGTGTAAGGATCACAATTAATCTGCATTTTTATACGGAACAAGGATAGGTGGTGTCTATTTGCCACAGCTACTACTCTTTATAGAATAATGTCGATGAACGAGCACACAGTCCACCTAATGGCCTAAATAAGTGGTCTACATCTATCCTCGGTTAAGAATTAAAAAGGCAGTTGCGTTGTCACCTCCGAAGACTAAGATGAAATGCCTCGCTTTCAGTATAAAAGCTCTCTGGTTCTTTACACTCACCATTTATATCACAAATACAAAACACAGTAGCATATTTTACGGTGGTATTCTCTCAGAGCGTAGTTATTCCCCGGTAAAGCCGAGTTATTCGTGCTGCATCCACAAAATAGGTGACGCATCGTTCTACCACGTATGAAATGCAATGGTGTACCTTTGGTGTACGCATGTCACATATACGTAAAGGTGTGTCTACGCTAGAGGAGCCGAGTACGGGCTGAGCACAAGCATAGCCGCTCTACTCATGGTGTCAAGTGTGCAACAAGTTTACAACATGCAAATCAATGCACGCGATTCAAATCCCTTTGTGTTCGTCAAAAAACCGACAATGGGTGGAGCACAGTCGAGCACAAACCAAACGCTCGAAGCGCTCATTCGAAGCTTGTAAGTCAGTCCACACTACATGAATTTGTGCTCGGCTTGTGCTCCGCTAATGCTCGGCTTGTCTAGCGTACACGCACCTTAAGATTTTTAGTAATCCGAGGTAGATTAAATTTTAATATGCAATAAGAACTATCGCGATCACAAAGATTAAATATCCTTGCTATGATACAATCAGTATCACGGCTTATAAGAAGACTACGGCAGTATAACATTGAGGGGTATCCACTACCCCATATCATCCTGTAGATGTCGTAAGAGGCGACAGAGGGGAACAACTCAGGAGATAAGCACCAGCATAGCTAATAATTATAATAATAAAATAATAATAATTATAATAATAATTATTATAATCATAATTGCCCTGGTGTTGCGGTTGATCATGGGCGGCGGTAGTCACTTAACATCAGGTGAGCCGCATGCTCGTTTGCCCCCTCTTCTATAAAAAAAGGCTAATAACGATAAAAAATTAAAAAAACTGCGGTTGTAAATCCGTATACCAAGCGTGGCAACTATGGCATATATCCCACCTATGAGGAAATCTGTGGAGGAGGTCTGCGTTCAGCAGTGGACTTTAATAGGCTGTAACAGTATCGGTAATAAGAGGTTTACCGCTTGCTGTATACCAGTTTAGTTAGCAGTAGCACGATAAGTCTCAGTATAATTAAACAAAGGTCCTTATCCTTATATCTTTTTATAATCCTTGGCTAGTGCAAAGCAATGATACCTATCTCAGATGTTTTGAATAACGTCAACAAATTACAATCGCTGGTCTTAGAATTTTTGGTCTGGTACGTTTGAGGTGGCTTCCCACAAAAATCTAAATAATAAAGCAATACTATTATTAGACAATATTATAGAGAGTATTTTCCAACAGAATATTAAAATGTTTAACATTTAATATATTTTTAAGTAACCGAAAATATACATTTTAGATTTAAATAGAAGAGGCGTAGAGCTAAAGAGGAGATAAATTTGCGTTTCCAAAAGAAAAAGTATTTCTGGGTAGGGTTGGTGTTTTACTAGTTCTTCTTGTTTCTTTTCTTAAGTAGCCGTAGAATATAATATGTAAAAGTTACGGCCAATATACGTCCCACTGCTGGGCAGTGGGCACAGGCCTCCTGTCATTTCTGAGAGGGTTTTAGGACAAGGAAGTGCCCGACGCGCTGCCCCAATGCGGGTGTTTTCCTTCACCGCCGAGCACGTGGTAAATCAACACTTATTTATAATAACGAATCCGACTGCGTAGATCCTCTAAATGATAAGTAGGGGTTTAATATGTTTCATATTTAAGTTATCATCATCATTACAGCCCTTAACAACTCCACTGCTGAACATAGGCCTCACCAAGGAATGTCACAAAGCACGGTCTTGAGCCATCTGCATCCATCGACTTTCCGCACGTCTTACCAGATTGTCACTCCATCTAAGGGGGGTCACCCTACAATTCAACTACGGTACATCTGCGGTACGAGGCTGCCACTCGTGAACCTTTCTTTTTTGCCGGTTGTACGGCTCTACGAGATATATGGCCGACCTATTCCACTTCAGCTTACTAATCCTTTGGGCTATGTCGGTTACTCCGGTTCTGCTGCGGATATACTCATTTCTACGACACATCTTCTCGCTAGATAGACCTCAAAACCTGAAAACAAGATTGTACAACCAGTGCATGTTACTAGCGATGACTTATAGATCAGAGACGTGGTCCTTCACAGCTGACGTATGAAGAAGCTCAAGGTCGCTCAGTGAGCTATGAAGAGAGCTATGCTTGGAGTTTCTCTGAGTGATTTAAGTTTAGTATATCGATACCTTAATTGGCAAACCAGCCAACTCCACATTTAGTCAAAAAAATATTTTGGTATAAATTGTACGCAACAGTAGTTCGTCGTGATTTGCAAAAACGACAACTCCGATATGATCACAATTCTTTACATAAATCGCTATTAGAAAATCAGCCAACTCCATGTTGTACGGAAAGTTACTATTTTGACAGCCAACTCCACTAAGTCGGCCATTTTGTATGGCGTTCGAGTCGTGTACGGTTACCGCCCTACGTTTTGTTGAAGAAAATTATTAAAACGCGACAAAAGGAAAGGTAGTATTGAAAAATAGTTGAACATTAATACAAGGTATGGATACTTATTTACTTTTTCACAAAACAGCGCTAGTTATTGATGTAATTTTAAGATTTAATACTGGCTAGGAGTCGGCTGATTTGCTTCTTAATTTTTCACACTAGTGTTGGGAGTTATCCATTTTTATGTTTGTTAAAAAGTAATTAAATTTTAATGTTGATATTTTTATATAACTTTACTTTTAAAGTTAAATTGATATTTTTTATCATTTTGGCTCATTTTTGTGCTTATGGTGATGTTTTTTTTTAATTTGTATGCAGATGTCCCACTCACGAGCTAAAAAAATACTGCAAATAAGCATGCAAAATGAACAGCATGAGCTTAATGAAACCAATAACTCTGTTTTATTTGTTAATAACCAATTTCCAAATCCGTATGACGCTTTGGTTGAGCATGATAGCGTAGCTTCTAATTCTGCTTCATCGACTTTCTTTGATAATGGCTACATTGATTATATTGAAAATGAAAAGCCTGGCGTAGAGTACATATATAACCCTGAATCGTTTGACAGTAAAAGTTTCAATAACGAAACATGTTCTAATACGCAGACATATGAAATAGTGAAGAATGTTGTTATTGAAGACATATTTCCGCTTGAAACAGAACAACTCAGTCCAAGTTCTCACTCGGTTCAAGTTCTATCTCTTCGTCTTACTCCATCACTTATCTACAATTCTGAAAATGCCTCTAATAGTTTTGAACCATCTCAATCGTACCTCTGTACAAGTAATGATAAATCGGATGACGATTTGGCCGTTCCTTTGATACAAGAAAAACTAACAGCTCATGAAACTATACCTCCTAACTTACCTACCTACCTAACCCCAACTGCCTGTCCTGAATTAATAAATAAATTAGTCGATTACAGTGATACTGATTCAGAATCGGAAGAACCGGTTATAAAAAGAAAGAAAAGGTGTCAAGTAAAGAAGGAAGAATGGACTAGTGAAATTAATAAAAAGAATAGAGAAAAGGGTAAAGAATATTGCGGTAAGAAAAAAGTTGATGGAGAGTGGAAAAAAAATATAAAGAAACCAAAAAAGGTGTTGAAACCCCGGTGCAGTTGTAAGGAAAAGAGAAATAGTGTTATTCAGTGTCATAGTATTTCTGAAGATGACAGAAAAATATTATTTGATAAGTTTTGGAATATGACTTGGGATGAAAAACGAGTTTACGTGGATAATTTAGTAAAAGTTTTACATACAAATAGGCAAAGAGATAGGAAAGACCCTCAAAAATCTAAAAGAGTTAACACTTTTATTTACTACCTAAAAAAAGGTGAAGATATGATAAGAGTCTGTAAAACGTTATTTCTTAATACCTTCTCTATCGGTAAATCATGTATCTGGGGTTGGAAGGTTGAAATTGGTGGAAAGAATACTGATGAACAATTACCAGAAAGTACTCAGAGAAATCCATTCGACCAAGAAATTAAAACTTTACAGGACTTTTTAGATGACTTACCCAAAATGCCTTCACATTATTGTAGAAAAAGGACAACACAGACATACATACAACCAGACATATCATCCAAACAGCAACTTTATAAAATGTATAAAGATTATTGTGAGTCAAAAAACAAAAAAAACACTATCTATTGCCACTTTTACAAATACCCTAACCATACAAAAAAATAGCTTTATTCAAACCGAAGAAAGATTTGTGTGACATCTGTAACGGATACAAGATGGGCCATATTACTAAAGAGACTTACGAAGAGCATGTAAATAAAAAGAACGAAGCGAGAATGGAAAAAGAATCTGATAAAGAAAAAAAGGAATTTGTCTTTACTGCAGATCTCCAAGCAGTGCTTTTAGCACCGCGATCCTATGTGTCTTCAAATTACTACAAGACTAAGCTGTGTGTTCACAACTGGTGTATTTATGACATGAAAACTAGCGATGGGTATTGCTTTCTATGGAATGAGGCCGAAGGTGGGCTTAATTCTGATAAGTTTGCAACGATTTTAACCAATTTCTTTATGAATAAAGTGGTCCCAAAAATGGGAGATAACAACAGATTCATAACTTTGTACACGGATGGGTGTACGTATCAAAATAGAAACGTTACTTTAAGCAATGCTCTCCTCAACATAGCTATGCTGAATAATGTTACAATTGAGCAAAAATATTTGGAACTAGGCCACACCCAAATGGAGGTTGACAGTATGCACGCAATGATTGAAAAAAAAACTAAAAAATCAAGTAATTAATGTTCCAGCCGAGTACATTACCATTTGTAAGAATGCAAAAAAATCAAAACCGTACACAGTCGAATACCTAAACTATTCTTACTTCAAGAATTTTAAAAATTTACAATTTTACACCTCCATAAGACCAGGAAAAATGAAGGGCGACCCTAAGGTACATAAATTACTTAAATTTTATTAATTATTATTGCTACTATATTGGATCGATACGATAAGTTCTGTTTCTCTTTTACAGGTTACCGACATACGAGCTCTTAAGTATGCACCCTCTGGAGAAATTTTTTATTATTTAACTTAAATTAACTGATGAATATAAATTACTCAACCAGCGCAGGAATGCCCGAATTAACAACATTCCTTTTAATAATATACCTAACCTATACAACGAACGCAGGAAAATTACAAAAAAAAGTTCTTAGATTTACAGCAATTAAAGAGCTCAATGCCAAGAGATTACCAAAACTATTATGACAACCTTCCTCATGAAGCCTAAAATAGTGTACCTATATTTAACATTATTTGATTATTATTAAGTGTATTAACATATCTTATAATTAAAACTTAAAAAGAAAAATAAACTTTTATTTAAAATTAATTTATCGAGCAAACCAGCTAACTCCTAGCTCACATACTTTAACAAGAAAGGAAAAACGGATAACTCCTAAAAACGCTGTAGTATTGTAACGAAAACATATAAAGGGTTTTACAGTATTAAAAATAACAATTTACGATAATATCTACGAACGGTGTTTTAGATTTTTTTCGTAAGTAATCTACAAAAAATATTATACAGTTTTAAGTGTCTCCTGAAAAACTTGCTCGTATGGAGTTAGCTGGTTTGCCAATTGAGGTATCGATATGTAAAAATATTTTTCTGCATTTAGATACATATACTACAGCATTGTAATATGTATTACTAATATTAAGTTGTGTAAACAAAGCTCGATAAAGAATTCTCTGAGCGAATACATGATGCGCGCAAATGTTTAGTTAAAGTTATTCAATCTGCCCACAAAGGGTTGCCCCGTGTTAATCCGGCTATTATCGGATAGTGAATTGTTAATTCCCTCCTCCCTCCCCCCGCCTCCCAACGCGGCGCTGTTAGTACCTACATATTACACCGAATGTTGCTAGTGCATATCATATCAAAATAGTGTTGTTATCAAGTGAAGTATATGGTTATAATAATTGTTCATGGCAGTAAAATTGAACGCGGGGTATTATAAATTTGTTCTTTTTTTCACTTATAAGTTGTTTGACAAAACATTTTGACAAATAAATATATGCTGGTCTTTTTGTATTAATTTTTATTATTGAAGTTAATTTGGAAAGTTGTATTGTTACATGTTTGCGTAAATTTGTACCCTTTGTTATTTACACTATAATCTTAATTAATTTTTTTAATTCTTATCCTTAAAAATAAATATTTTTTATATAGGAGAGGGAAAACACAAAACCCCCCCCTACTCTTCCCCCCCCAAAAAAAAAAACCAAAAAACAACCCTAACACCAAAAAAAAAAGATTTATAGAATTAGCACTTACCGATGTTCACGGAAAAGACCTAAGCTAATCACATTTCACCCAAATAGAGGGCTTTCTGGTTATTATCCAATTTTAATGTATCATAGCACATAGCTCGTAGGTATAGTTGGATAATATTTGCTTAAATGAAAAGGGTTGAGAATTCTAAGTGATATTTAAGCCAACGTCAAAAAAGAAATAGGTTCCCAACTCGACTGTATTTATTGTATTATATGCGCAATCTTCGCACATTGTAAATTATTTTAATGATTATTTAATAAATAGACTATAGGGTGTGATTCCATTTAAATTCAAAGAAAAATTCCAACCTAAAGGGTAGAACATTTAGGGTGAAGTTTTTGAATGTAACTATATCTAGACGACATTTTAGTAGTTACACTGAGCTTTTGATATTTCAATCCACTTTAAAGGATCCGAAATTAAGCTTTTAATAAAATATAATAACCGAATTCAAAGAACTGAAACAATAAAATAATTTCCGCATACCAAATAGATTCTGGAATCGGGGCATTGATAGAGATATTTATATTGAAGAATACGTTATGTCCTAGCACCGGCAGAAGCTGTTCATTCGTCACACCCTATTAAAAGTGTATAGACAACAGTTAAATGTTAGAAGTAAGAGGTATTCGGAATTAACACGTTATTCGCTAATTAAACTTTTCCAGTCTCACTCAGTCATCACGATGGTAAGCGGATGCTATGGCTCATAGACCTCTACGTCTATTCTCGATTAAGAATCAAAATACAGGCCTAATGAGCAAAATGGAATGCCTGGTTTCCAGTAAAAAGGGTCTCCGGTTCTCTACACTCACCATACGAAACAGAGCAGCATTAATCTGCTATTTTACACTGGTACTGGTATATTGTCCTTACCCGATCGATCCACCCGTGCTACAACTTTATATAGCTGGAGCATGGCTCTAGGACCACGTGTGAGAACTACACGTAAACAAAAACTAAAAAAGTTACAAATGAGGCACACGATCCACATAAATCAATTCAAGTACCTCCGCTATACTCACTATAAGTTTTCCATTCTACCTAAATTAATAGTTCCTTATGTTTACACGGACATTAAACTAGTTTTTACCGATTTTATCGCGTTAAGTAAGTTAACATAACTTATATTCCCGACGTTTGGAGTATTTTACAGGACCCATGGTCACGGTGGGGACTAAGGTGTTATGCACGGCTATCTCTTGATTATAATTATTAATATTGTAGATATTCGAAGTATTTAAAAAAATAGTTACATATTTTAAATGGTTATTTATGATGACCTCTAAAAAATTATTTTCGTTTTTGTTCTCCCAAAACTTACTAGTACGAGTATGTATTTGGGTAGTTTCATATTACTAATATGCTAAATTTAAATATAAATATATTAAAGACGCTGGTATGAGAGCGATGCTCCTGGTCGAGCCGACCCATTTTTGTAGCAACTATATTAGAAATGCACCATGGCTCCACTAAGTAAAATTATTTTTTACAATAATCTATCTTACAAACATATTCTCTTAAAGTCTCTTAGGATAAAGATTAAGGACACTGCTTTACCAAAATATTGTCAAAATTCGATTTTTTAGATCTGGCATAGAAACTAAATTCCTACTCCGATCAACAATGGTGATGCAAATTATTGGTTGTCCTCATGTCTCTGACGGCATATACTTTCTTCTTCCTGCAAGTAGACAGGTGCGAAACATTACCTTAGATAAAAACTCTCTGATTACACTCTTAATCTCATGGTTGTTAGGCGGGAAATGAAGCTGCAGTCTTCAACAGATTTGACAGCATACAGGCAACTGAACAGACAGATCTCCAAATACATGCGGCAGGACTTACGCAAATTTAATACTGCTCGTATTGAAGAAGCGATCGAGCGGGACCAGGGCTCCAAAGTCTTTGCCAGAGATCTGGCTGCCAGAAAGAGCCAACTGTTAAAGCTGAAGACTGAGTGGGGAAGAATCGTTTCCGGGACACCTGAGATTTTGGGTGAGATTGAGGGGTGAGGTGTCTATGGGGAGCTGTACACATCATCGTTGGAGCCACGCGCAAGTGTTAGTAACGATCCAAGAGCAAGTCTTATCCTTCACTATTCCGGTGATATTCCGGACGTCAGTCTGAGCGAGATTAGATGGCTCTCCAGCACCTTAAAAACGGCAAAGCCCCAGGCGAGGATGGAATTGTAGCGGAGCTTCTAAAAGCGGTTGGAACACCGGTACTTAAAGTCGTTCAGAAGCTCTTCAATTCCATCCTCTATGGTGGCACTACTCCGAAGGCATGGAGCAGAAGTGCGTTGGTCTTGTTTTTCAAGAAAGGCGACAACGCCCTCATGAAGATGTACAGAACGATTTCTGTTACGAATCGTCTTGCACACAGACTCGACGACTTCCAGCCTCCCAAACAAGCCGGTTTCCGAAAAGGCTTCAGTACCATAGACCACATACCTACCCTGCGGCGGATTGTACAGAAGAGCGAAGAGTACAATCTGCCACTTTGCTTTGCGTATGTGGACTATGGAAAAGCCTTTGATTCTGTCGAAATTTGGGCGGTGCTACGGTCCCATCAGCGGTGCCAAGTTGACTATCGGTATATCGAAGTGCTGAAGTGTTTGTACAGTAGGGCTACGAGGGCTATCCGAGTACAGAACCAGAGTACGAAACCTATCCAACTGCGGAGAGTTGTAAGACAGGGTGACGTTATATCCTCGAAACTCTTCACCGCTGCATGGGAAGACGTTTTACGAGTAAAGCTACTGATAAGATACGGTATTAACATCAATGGCGAGTACATCACTCACCTACGATTTGCCGACGATAAAGTTCTTATGGCATAATCGTTGGAGGACCTAAGCACTATGCTCAATGACATATGTCAATGAAATAGTGTCTCCCAAGGGATATGTCTTCAGATGAACATGGACAAAACAAAGACCATTTTTAATATCCGTGTCACACCTATGCCGGTAGTTATTGGGAGCACTAAGTTCGAAGTTGTTGACGAGTAGGCTTACTTGGGACAAATGGTCCGACTAGGTAAGTTCAACTTTGATTGAGAGGTCAATCGGCGGACTTAACTCGGCTGGGCAGCGTTCAGGAAATTACTACACATCTTCTCGTCAGTATACCTCCAAACCTGAAAACTAGATTGTACAACCAGTGCGTGTTGCCAGTAATTTTATTTATGCCAGGACTTACGGATCAGAGACGCGGTCTTTCACTGCTCGCCGTATGAGGACGCTCAAGGTCGCTCTGCGAGCTATGGACAATGCTATGCTCGTAAGGTTTTTCTGCGTGATAAACTTAGAAATGATTATATCCGCAGTAGAACGAGAGCGACCGACATAGCACAACAGATTAGTAGGCTGAAGTGGCATAGGGCCGTCCATATAGCTTGATGAACCGACAACCGGTGGGGTAAAAGGACCGTGCATAGTGGCATTAATTGGAGGAGGTGTACGTTTAGCAGTGAACTTGTGAAGGGCTATATTGAAGAGTGATGATAAACAACGCTTGATATTTATTCGCTGAATCATGCTCCTATTTTGATCGCAACGCAATTCACTCACGCTTGAACAAAACTACAATAAAATTGTTCATAACGATGATGGAAGCCACAACAGTTTCAACATTTTTTCAAGTGAATCGATACCCGGAAACAATCTGCAGACGACACAATGCGGAATGCGCGATTGTCTCGCGCACGTGCCGGGGTGTGTGCCTGCCCTTATTTAAAAATGTTCGCTCGCATGGCGAATCGGTAACAATCGTAATTAGCCCTGCTATCACGATTAGCTGGTATATTGTAATGTTTAATCTTGATCCGGAACAAAATATTGAGTAATCAACGAACATATGAAATGAAGCAGTATTATTAAAAATAAATATGGAATATTTATGCATAGTGTATTGCTTGGAAATATTAGGAGTGAATAAAGACGCAATCGTGAAGGAAGTGCGAAATATACAGTAAATTGGGCGATATTCCTAAACCATAGCCTAGTTCCTTATTAAACAGTAAAGGCTGTTCAAACCATATTTACAATAATGATATCTAATAGGGACTCTAGCTCGGGGAAAAACCGTAAACATTACCGTGTAGTGGCAGTGCAAGAATATCCACTACCCTCATATAATCCCGTGGGTGTCGTAAGAAGCGACAGAGAACAAATCAGAAGATTGGTAGCAGCGTCTCCCTAATAACGACTAAAAATAAATAGCTGCGATTGCCTACCCGCTTGCCAAGCGTGGCAACTATGGTAAATATCGCCATATGACTGTAACGGTAACGGTAAATGGCATATCTCACCTTTTCCTTATATAGGTAATTGAAGCGGCAAATGAACATTCCATCCACCTGATGGTAAGTGCAGATAAGGGATATCCCTGATGAGGAAAAACGGATTGCCTGTACCGAAACATAGCAATGTAAGCACTACTATTTTACGACTAAAATAGAATAGTATAATTGAAACTACTTAACAAACTTCTAAAAAAAGATTCCAACTATTGAAGCAAGTCAAAGAATTAGTTCCACGGACTACTCCTGAACTTATGCAGAGATTTCGATGATACGTCTTTCAAAATAAACATAAAATTCTCGCATTAATAGTCCGGGTATCTGTAATAACTTAGTGTTAAATGTCTATACGTGGTAGAGCCGTGGAAGTACCATGCTCTCACAGAATACCAGCGTAAAATAGCAGCTTGATGTTGCTGTGTTTCGTATGGTGAGTGTAGAGAACTAGATACCCGTTTTACTGGAATCGAGGCATTTCATCTTAGTCCTCACGGATGACAACGCATCTGCATTTTGATTCTTAATCGAGGTCAGATGTCTATAGGCCACAGCAAACACTTACCATCAGGTGGACTGTGTGCTTGTTTGTCACCCTAATTTTATTTAAAAAAACAACATTGTTGCATCAAGAATGGATTGGCTCGACCAAGGACCTCGTTCTCACAGAATACAAGCGATTCAAAGGGCATTTATATATAATTAAACATAATTTTATTGCTATGAAATCGTACATTATCAACCCATGCGAGTAAATGGTGAGCTTGCGTATTAACAGAGAATTATCGAAATTAGAATCTTAAAACAATACTTCTCAAACAGCCTTAACCACAGAAATAGTAATAATATACGATTTCTCTGGCCATAACTTTCTTAAGTCTATGGCCATTTCTGGTCGGTAGAAATATTTTTACGTCTTTCAGTGAAGACTTATACGGAAATATGCTCCTTCATTGAGATCGTATGAGAAGGCTTAAAGTCACTCGGTGAGTTATAAAGAGGGTTACACTCGGGATTTCTCTGCGTAATCTCTAAATACAAGTAAATAAAATTGAAGTACCCGTCTGTGATAAAGAAATTACTGCCTTTTATTGAGCTGAGGAGGTTACTTGCATGCCATTTAGGAATGAATATATTATTTAATAGGAACGAATAGGAATATTTAAAAAAAAATTCTCTCTCTATCTGTCCGGTCTAATTTTCGGAACGTCTGAACAAGTTGTAATGAAAGTTTAGGAACAGATAGATAGATATAGAGAGAGTAATGCCAATAGAGATCTAGGCTATATATTATCCTAAAATATTGGTTTTTATTTTGAGAAAACGACATATTGATTGAATAAATGGTCTTTGATGATTACGACAGATATAAATAACACCACATCAATAGATTCTAATAAAGCGAAACCGGGGTGGTAGGCTATTAAAAATAAATAAAGAACAACAACAGTAACTAACATAGTCCTACGAATCAATAGGCGAATCGAGAGGCAACCTCGTTTTGCGATCCCACTTATGCTGCGGCCACACTACCGTGATATGGCAATAATTTTGGCCATTGTTGAAACAGCGCCCAGCTGTAGCCACAATTTATGGCCATAATTTTACAATGTAAGTAGAGCCACTCTGCAGCTATATTATGATTGTAGCGCGAATGGGTGAACTCGACCGGTGTCGTCACGCTCTCACATAATACTAGCGGAAAATAGCACTTTAATACCGATGCGATTCGTATGGTGAGTGTACCTAGAGATCCAGAGACTCTTTTTTACTGGAAACTAGGCATTCCATCTTAGTCCTCAAGGGTGACAACACCTCGCAGATGCGTTGTCACCCTGATGCTGTGTCGAACGAAAGTAATTCGAAAGAACATTAGATGAGACAGTTTTTGGCGTTTCTTCTATCTTTAGGTGGTAGAACCAAGCTGTAGCTATATTATAGTTGTAGCACGAATAGGTCGGCTCGACCGAGGTACGACCACGCTCTCACATCGCCACAAGTCCAGCGTAAAACAGCATAATGCTGCTGTGTTTCGTATGGTGAGTGTAGAGAACCGGAGATCCTTTTTTACTGAAAACTAGGCATTCTATCTTAGTCCTTAGGGGTGACAACGCATCTGCATTTTGTTTCTTAATCGGGGATAAATGTAGATGTCTATGGGCCACAGCATCCACTTACCATCAGGCGGACTGTGTGCTCGTTTGTCACCTTTATTCTCTTTAAAAAAATGCCAATCAATAAGGCATATGACGGTAGGCAATACCTCCGTTAGCGGTCTTTTTCGCATATTAAAGACGATTAGCGCGGTAATTTTTGTGTCAAATGGCCACACTACAATTTGTTCAGTGTGCGACATGAGCTCAATGGAAACGAACGGCTTTCTGTGCATTTTTATCATTCAACGTCTTTTAAGTCTTGGTTTAGCTTTGTTAAAATGTAAAAGATTCACGTAATAGTAACTGACCCTATAAAGTAAAAGCAAGTGCAGCTTCAACCTTCATCTATTATTTCGGTAAACGGGCGGTAGACTGTAAGGTAGTGTGGCCGTAACATTAGAGGCAGCCTCATGTGCCTGCAGTTACTTTTGCGACGCTTCACTAGGTGCAGCACCGATCTGGTGAAACTTATTGAACACATGTTGGTCAGGCCTATAATCATCAAGAGACTATGATAGACAATAATAATAATGATAGTGATGCATGTCGTACAATGCACAATATAATACCATGCATATACATCTACCATACTCTGTAGAAAACTGAATTTAATTTAAATATTTACAGAATTTTACATGTAGCCATTTCAATCAGTGCCGAAGCTAAGTAAATACGAAACAATTTAAAAACAGTCTATCCATAGCGAGGCGACTTTTGGTTGAGGTATACCCTGCTGTCGCTTTGACTGTAGGGAGCTGTGCCGTGGTGTGAGGTGGGGGGGGGGTGAGTGGGAGTGGGAGGTAAGACTGTGACGGAAACAATTAGGCGGTGCGCAGGCGCGCGAGCTTCCTGCCCCTCTCTAATTGGCGTATCTTTGCTCGCTCGATGTATTCCTATTATATTTGAGAGGCGTACTGTCGTAACGATGCTATTGAATTATTTGTTAAATGTTTACGCTTTATGTCTTTATTTTTGTGCTCGAGTAGATTATTTGTACAAATTACTATAGTTTTAGGTATGTATTTTTAGTATCTGTGAATATTAAATGACATATATCTGCTATAATCATGTGATAGTTTCGTAGTTTAGCACCTGCATATATTTATAAGGATAAATAATTGTAACTCCCTATAGTTACAATTATTTATCCTTGGGTTGGGAGAAAAACAGTCTACTTATGAGCTTCTCTCGTTTCTTGCACGATAGCGTAACATTTGAATTTAAATCAATGCTTTGTAAACCAATTTTGTATAAAAATATTTGACTTTATAAGGGTGAAAAACAAGTAACCGGTTGAGCCGACCCATTCGTGTTACAATCATATTTCTAACACGTAAAACATTGTTTTAAATTTTATTATAATTTAAAAACATTTATTCTACCACCACCATCCACCATCCTCACCATCTGGATGCTTGGCGGTCCACCACTGTGCGTTTTACTAAGAGTTTTCTTCCTCATACAACTTTTCTGTGGAATTGTTTACCACTGGCGATTTTTCCGGACCGATACGACTAAGGGACTTTCAAGAAAATTGCTTACTCTGGCTCGAAGCTGGTGTTGCGGTTGTTCATGAGCGGCGATAGTCACTTACAATCAGGTGAGCCGTATGCTCGTTCGCCCCCTCTTCTATAAAAAATATAAGCGGATAGGAAAATACTTTTAAATGTATATATTTATCCATCTGATTGGTGTCTTAGAAATCGGCGGTTCCTATTAAGGAGCACTAATAAAGTTTACCATAACAATAAGGTATAGCTGTAACAACAAGATTTCCAGTTAGAAGTAAAAGCCAAAAAAAAACCATGTTACAGAAATAAATAAAAGTCTCACAAATCAAATCAAATCAAATCATTTATTTCGTTAAAACATGGTTACAGACGGATGGATACAGAGTCAACATTTGTTTCCACATGTTTTGCCTTTTGTGGCATGCGTAAAAATTGTTTAAAATAAATACGTTCAAAAGAAATTCTTCTATAAATTTTCTTTTTCTTTTATAAACACTTTATGTTTTTTAGGAAAACATAACAAAATTAGTAAAATTAATTTTTGGTTATTTGAGAAGTATCACGCAAAATCCTGGAGCTATAGTAATTACTTAGTTAAGCAAACTCAATAAAATAAAATCAAAATCAAATCACAAGCAAATCAAATTAGATTCCCGCCGGTAACACTGAAACCTTTAATTGACATTTTAAATCCCGTTTTACTTTGTGCTCAGCCGTAAAGGAAAATCGCTGTTTGGAAAATTAAAAAAAAATTATTTAAGTACATGTGAAGTTTTAAAACGAATTGGGTCAACGCGGCAGGCTTCTTGCTGTTTCAAAACTCACTTTTTTGTGGTGCGTGCCCCGCAGTGAGATGAGAGAGATGTAGGCCGTTTCTTTTTAATTAAATTCATTGTGGTCAAGCACTGGCTTATAAAAGTAAAGTAAAGTTACAGCCTATATACGTCCCACTGCTGGGCACAGGCCTCCCCACATTTCTGAGAGGGTTTTAGGGCAAGGAAGTGTCCGCCCGCACAGCCCCAATTGGCGAACTTCACATGTCTTCGAAATATATTTTTTCTTATTCCTTAGACATGCAGGTTTCCTCACGATGTTTTCCTTCACCGCCGAGAACGTGGTAAATCAGCACTTAAAATTGCAATTAGCAATTTCATTGGTGCCGGCGAGGATCGAACCCGGGTTACTCGCGTTCTGTTATATTTACAGCGAGTGTTAACCATCTGAACTACCACTGGCTTGTAAACTGCCACATGCGAAGATCCTTAAAGTTTTTAATGAAGATTCACTTGGTGAGGGTGGTCGGTGATGATGGTACAGTAAGACAATAAACCTATAAAGGGTTGTTGAACTGACACTGAAATTATATTTGTTTTACAGAAGAGGCCCATCCGAGCAATCAATGCCTAAAACCTAAAGAGCCGCTGATATAAAAAATTAAGGAAATTAATGTATTTACTTTTGCCTTTCAATACATTTATGAAAACGTAATGTACGTACAAAAATATAGATAGTTTTACAAAAATAAGTGATATTGATTCTGTAAATACTAGGAACAGACACAAGCTAGTAAGTAGTACCTACCATTTACTCGACTTCACCGAGTCAGTAATTCATTCTTGGGGCAATTTTTTTAGCTTTTACAACAAAATCCAAGAAAATATACAATATTTGGCCTGCACAAAGTTGAAAAACTTTATTAAACTACGTTTGTCTAAAAAGGGTTATTATAATTATGGAATTTATGGATGATAATAACCCCTGGGAATTGGGAAAGGTGATCGCTACCAAGCTATTTCTAATTTGTTTTGTGTTGTTAATTGTAACATACATGATTGTAAGCTGCTATTTTTTTTAAATAGTCCCGCTTGGTTTCTTGCTGGTACTTCCCGGGACAGAGGTTTTTTCCGTACCAGTGGTAAATTAAAAAAGTGATTTCCAATAAGTATTATTTATAATCTGTATTGAATAAAAAAATTACTGTTTCTGTTTCAATTGCCATTTACTGCGCTTGATCTCGTATCCTTTGCATTTATTTATTTATTCATTCATTAATTACAGCATATCCAGTCCATTTCTCTGCTGCTTCTGGCAAGAGCCCTAACTGGACATTGTTGTCTTAAAAAGCACATGTCCATCCTGGGTCTAAGCAACTCAAGGATGTGTCGGTTCTCTTCCATAACGGAAGAAACGCCTCTACACATCCTAACTGATTGCGGACCCTTAATGTGCAAACGTAACACTCATCTGGGAAACTATGTACTCCGCCCAGAAGAAGTGAAATTGCTCACGGCTACGCAACTCCTTTTATTCGTTGAAGACGTAGAGCTTAGCAGTGAACTATAGCCATAGCAGCGATCACAATAAATCTTTTAGGTTGCTGTGATACTGGTCTCTTTCCCTAGACCTGCGTAGTTGCTCGCACATAATTAAAAAAAAGTTCACTGCTCAATATATGGCTAATCTATAAATTGCCTCATAGGTTAAATATTTGCCATGGTTGCCACGCTCGGCGGACAGGTCAGCAACCTTAATTTTTATTATGTTGAGTTTTTATCACATGCGGAACACATCAGTGGACTTGTGAAGGGCTCTAATGATGACGATGATGATGATGATGAGTTATCAGGAAGTTCTCCTGGTTCATTTTCAGATTATATGGGTTTTCATTATTCCACTTATTTTGTTTAAGAAATAATATAATATAATAAATTTGGTAAATCAACATTCACTTAGGTTTATTAATAGCGATCCAGCCAGCTTCGCACGGGTGATTTCTGGATCTCGACAACGGCGCCACCTACCGAATTCCAATTTTTAATCTAAACCATCCAGGGACTTATTAAAATACACACAAAAAGTTTCATCAAAATCGGTCAAGCCACTTTTAAGTTTTTACGAACAGCAATTGATTTTTACATGTAGAGATTTCATTGCTAATACAGAAAAAGAAACCCCCTTGTAGCCAAGTTCACGCCACCTAATTTGATGGCAGTGTAATCATCCTTTCATATTAGTACTAGTCTACGGTCGGGCATGAGCTTGTGTTATAGTACCTAGTAACGTGACGTGATTCACCATCACCATAATTGCAGCGGGTACTAGCTAGTAAAAGCGACTTCTCGGGCACCACTAATATATATAATTAGGTACATATACTATATAAATATATATATATATATATATATATATATATATATATATATTATATAATATTTAATATATATTTAAAAGTTATAGAAAGTTGTCGTTTAATCGAAAAAAATCTTCTCTCCCGCCTCTTTTGCGCGTATCAGTAGCACTTTTTCGTCAATACACAGTGATTTTCTCTTACTTACCATGTTTGCAGTTTGAAAGTCAGTGAAACTAAAAATATGATAACGTATAGTTAATCCATGACTTTTACTAATAACAATCTACACTTGCAAGTCCAGTTTGTAAACAAAACAACGGATTTCTTCGAGTTTGGTAAGTATGATGCCGACAGTCGAGTTTATTGCGGGCTAGGCTAGGATATTAAAGCCACAAAAGAACATAACAATTTTAGCAACTTAAAAAGTACAGCAATAACGACTTACATATTATTTAATTTTTGTCGTTATTGGGAGTGGGTGTAATGCTATATAGAGTGTATGGAAGACAGGCTAAATCAACCAAAGTTCCGAGTGATTTCTTAGCTTTATCGCACACCATCTACCTTGTATCTGTAGCTATAATTCTTAACACCTTTTGGAAGAGATCACTGTATAACGGATAAGGTCGCCAAATTGTATATGTAGGAAGTCAGTCAGTAATAGCTGAGTATTCTCAGCTATTCATTATTAGCAGCATTTCGTTTCCACAAATTAATTATCCGATTAGTGGAGGTTGGGCTAGTGGCGGAATGCAACAAGTGCACCGTGCCACGCCAGAGCTAAGACTCCCTTAATGGCGGCAGGCGGCAGCTCCGTTCGTTTTATACAAGCAAAACACACACAAGTAGCCACACGGGCACCACTGTAGGTGCAACGCGCAAGTTACATACGCCTACCGAGACCTTGCAAGTAATCAGGAAGTCACCTACCATACAACAACATCGGCTAAGCAAATAACATCACGTGCCTTAAGAATATTCAACACATTGCCATGAGGAAGTCACCTACTGCCTGCTAAGCAAAAACCAGCACAACTTTAAAGAGTGGACTCAATTAACTTACGTGACCACAGAATATTCAACATAGTATAAAACCCAGGGTGTAATTGTTAGAGAGCCTAGTAGTAATTAAGTTAGTTTTTAAGTTAACTACTCTAGTATTCCTATGTACTCACATTGTGGGAGTAGTTAAGTTAACTTGTAAGTAAGAAAATAAAAGTAATATAGGAAAAAGTTTTCGTCCTTCCACTTCAACCCTTCCTAAACTGCCACAAACGTAAATCGCAGATGTGCAGTGCGCGTGTTGTTGACAAGAACTCTAGCTAGCTAGCTACAGAGGCGTCGCTGTACGTGCAACGGCGCAGGCGCCATCATATTTTTTTATATGGGATAGGGTGACAAACGAGCACACAGTCCAAATAATGGTAAGTGGTTGCTGTGGCTCATAGACTAAGACGTGTAGACTAAGATGGAATGCCTCATTTCCAGTAAAAACGGTCTCCGGTTCACTACACTCACTATACGAAACACAGCAGCATTAAGCTACTATTTTACCGGGTGTCCTTGCCCGGTCGAGCCGACACATTCCAGGATGTTTCGTATTGCGAGTGTAGCGAACCAGAGACCCTTTTGACTGGAAGCGAGGCATTCCATCTTAGTCCTCAAGGATGACAAATTTTGATTCGTAATCGAGGATAGATGTAGATGTCTATGGGCCACAGCAACCACTTACCATCAGGTGGACTGTGTGCTCGTTTATCACCCTATCCTATATATAAAAAAAATAGTTTTTTAAAAAATAGAGGCAATGTTAACTTTTCTAAAAATGTTATAAACGTCTAAACAAAGACACAGGTTACGTCCAAATTGCCTACGCAATATACAACCCTTCATTAGCAAAGCTAATGATTCGCTAAACACGACGTTGCCGTCCCCTCACGACGTATTCCCTCGACATCTGCTTTGTTCCAAACCAAAATCTACTTATTCATATCGTATTGCTAATTTTGAGATTAGGCGGCGCGTTCCGTCGGTTATTAAATTATCAATTCCGTTTGCGGGGACCGTTCTGTCCCTTGAGTCTTTAAATCGTACATCACCATGACTACTTTATTGTTATTTAAAGAAACGTTGAAGATACTTTGCATTTAGTATTTTAACTAATATCACAGATTAAATAATGCTACAACCTAATAATATTGAAATTCAATTTTTAATTCTGTCATATTGTGTATGGATTTTATTTTATTTTCCATTGCTTAAGACATTTTAAATAACGTATATTATAAGTCATAATCAAATTGTTTGTCTGTATGACTGATTCGTTGGTCTAGTGGCTGTAGTAGTGCGACTGTTGATCATGAGGTCTTGGGTTCGAATCCCGTGTTAGGCCAAAAATATCTGTTATTGAGTTTTTCCATTAAGAAATTCTCAGTAGCTTCTCGGAGTCAGAAAGTTGGCGTTGTCTTACCCCCGTACCTCGGAAAGCACGTAAAGCCGTTGGTCCTGCGCCTGAACTCTCTCCGGTCGTGTCCCGTTACCGTCCTATCGGATTATGAGAGTGAGGGAATAGAGAGTGCACCTGTGCTTGCGCATACACTTGGGCACTATAATCCTGTCCTGCTCCGATGGCTAGCCTCCGTTAAGGCTGGCGGCTGTGACCGAAATTCGGTCTGGAGGACATTATAAGTTATGGATTATAATGATAAATTGGAGTAAAATTTAAAATAGTGCAAAGTAAAATTAAAGTAATAACCCATATATTAAAATGTGTCACAACAACTGGACGCAAGTTACCTGAGCAGGATAGATTTCGCAACGCTGACGTTATTTCGGACGAATGATTGTATTTTGCATATTTTATTTTACAGAATGATAGTGTAAATATTAAATTTAACAACATTTAGCAATTTTTAAAGTGAAAGTTTTCTAAAATTGCTTAGAAACGATACTCAAAAGAGAGATACGGGGGGGGGGCATTATTACCACTACACTTCCACACCGGCGATGCCGCAGATCGCCTCTTTTCATTATATTTATTATATTAGAGTTAAGTGATGGAATAAAATTTTATGTTGTCCTGCGTCTTATAATATCTAATAAATTATCTACACATTGACTAACTGGGATGAAAGCTTAATTAGTTTTATTGATCAGTGAACATTCAGACCTAAATTCGACAAGAACGTACTTCGATAACTTTAATTAAGATTTAGCTACCAGCAGTCGGGCGGACTTGGACGTAAACAAAGATGTTTGTATTTGTACAACACGATACATTGGAGTACAGCTAGGTGAACGTAATCCTGCGGCAACAATTAAAATTAATCAATCTAGGTATTCCAACTGGTAAAATTTAATCTTTTTTACTAAAGGTTCTGTTGAAAAGTTATTGCTGAAAGTTTGAACGTATGAAGACAATATTAAGACTTCCAGTTCGAGTCAACAATCATTCCAATAAAAATAACGGGTTGGCTATACACATCTGGTACTTGATTTTGATAATATTTTTAGTCTAGGAGGCGTGTTAGGGTTAAGCTTGAACCTATTACACTGTTATTAGGTGTCGGAAATGCGTTTTGAATTAATTACGATAAAAACAAATTTCACTAAAAATTGTTTAATAACGAAACGCAAATATTTCAATTTGTTCTCGTATTATGAAGTAGATGTCCGGTACTTAATTATTTCATTTTGTTTTCAATTTAGGAGGATTGTCAGGGTTAAGCTCGAAGCTTTTACACTGTTTTTGGATTTCGGGAATGCCTTTAGAATTAATTGCGATAAAAATAATTTTCACTAAAAATTGCATATAAGGAAACGCAAATAAGTACGTCAATTCAACTTTGTAGTGTCAATATGGTTTTATTCAATAAATAAATTTATTTATTATTTATTTATTATTAATTTGTTTTTTTTTTTAACACCAGCATCCACTTATGATCAGATAAAATGTGTGCTCATTTGTCATACCTACCTATATAAACCTGTTGAAATTTCATTATAGTCATGTTTTTATTTATTCTTTATTCACAGCTATTAAAAAGGGGGGGATGATATCAGCCAGAGGTGGATAGTAGTAAAGTTGCTAGACTTGGCAAGTAAGTTAACAACCACAGTTTTATATTACACTACCTCTGTCGCTAGGTGGGAAGACTCCGCACCACAACCCTCTTACTTATTCATAACATAACATAAACACTCACGCCTGTTACCCAGAGGGGTAGGCAGAGACTACACACTTCCATATAGCACGATCCTGACATACCTCTATCGCTTCCTCCACATCCATATACTTACACATACATGATCGTCGGTTAAGGGTACTTAATTTGGCCCATTTTTAATATATGCCAATTTGGTCGACAAACTTTCGCCTAGAACGTCCCTTTCCGACTCTTCCATTCACTTCTGCAACATAAATTTGCTTTGTCACTCTTTCCTCATTCATTCTTTCTATATGACCAAACCACCGAAGCATTCCTTTCTTAATCCTGGTCACAGCATTATCTTGCATTCAGCCCTTACATACTCCTTAGCGACCGCATTTCTACTGCATTTATTCTACTTACGTACTTCTTCTACCACACCCAACTCTCACTACCACGTTAAAGCAGGGACTAACACAGCATTGTGAATTGCCATACGGTACTTATTATTATTACATCTTACTTATTCCTAACGCCAAATAGCAGTACGTGAACTGCTGTATTTCGATATGAAAGGTACAGAGAGGCATTAAGATGGCAGATTGTGAGGTATATAATCTTGCATCTATAGCCTTCTTTATTTATAGACGGGTGCAGGTGCCAATTGTTTGCAGCAGCCACGTTGCCCTGTCCACCCATCCAGGCGCCATCAGGTTGACTGTGGACTTTCATTTTTCGCTTTAATTTCATATAAAAAAACGATGATGATATGGTGTAGTGATTTTTTTTAGCCCCCACTACATGACACATAGCTAATTAACGAGTATTTATATAAGCAATGCTTCAAATCACAACGTTGGGGTACGCAAAGGCGCGCATCAAGAGTGAATTATTGTCGTTGCGCTTTCAAGCGCGTAACATGAATAAAACCCTTATTAATTCGCGAGCGTTTAGCTCATAATGACTTTAATGGTGTCGACAATGGATCAGTGGAGCGTCGAGGAGCCACTCAATTATGTGGCATTCAGGATCGCTGCTGTTTGCAGTGGTGCTCGGTCGAGTGTACTCGCGAGGGCTCTCATTGGCTAACCGCCCTCCCTGGGAGGGTCGGGAATTGGGGCTGCTCCCTTGCTTAGTACGTTGAGGCTTTGTGGACGGACCTAGGGTTACAGATCTTACTGTTTCAGATATTTCGTTAAGTTTTATCCTTTAATGCTATAAAGTTTAGATTTTGAAATTGGTGGAGACATTCAGATAATGTAACAAGCACCTACTATTTATTATGCCCACGAGATATGTGGTAAAGTACACTTTTCATTTATGAAGAATAGTAAGATAATTGAAAACCAAAGAACTTTAAATATTATCATATATGAAGACAGGACACTTCAATAATTGTAAAAGAACTGCCTTCTAACAAGTTTAGGGGGTTATTGACGTGACCAATCATTTTTAAACCGACCTTTAAAATGTTTGAAAAGAATAAATTAAAGGGCTTTCGACGATTATCTAATATACCACGGAATATGTACAAAAACATTTTACAACCAAACTAATATATTATAATTTAAGTTTATTATTGATTAATATTTTATAATTTTTTAACGTAAACTTAATTTTTATTTTGATCCTGTTCCTGTATTGCACATAGTTTATAAGATAATTAAAAAAACTTAAATTAAAGGTTTATTGATTGAAATGTAAAGTAGGAAAGGAAGGAAGGAACAGGTGGCACGGTCCCAAGCCGATTGCATCCATTGACTTCCTGCATGCCCTCTATCTAGTGGGGAGACGCCCTACACTTCGCCTACCAGTACGAAGCTGCCACTAGAAAACCTTTCTTCCCCATCGGTTGTCGGTTCTTCGAGCTGTATGGCCGTATATATGGTGGTAAAACCATTTCTATAAGCCAGGCCTAAAATACCCAGGCACGTGATGAGGAAAGCCAAGCCAAGCGTGACGATTCAGGTGAATTATCTCTGCAAAGGCAAAGACTTATGTTCTGACTTTTACATGTCGGTAAAGAGTACCATATTGTATACTGACCTTTTTTACTGTCTGGAAAAAAATAGGGTGTAACATGTGAACGTAGTATAGTATACGTCTATGGCACAGATGTTTTACAAAGAATAAAAACAAAAATTTTGAATTTAATAAATAAATTGATTAAAATCTATCGAAATTCATATCATATCCAACCTACTATACGAACGAACAATAAAAAAATAAATTTAGTAGGCATATTTGACCTTGTCACTTCGCAGGGTCACAGGGTTAAGGGCAATATTTTTTCAAACTGTTATATCCTATCAATGTTAGGAGATCAGTTAACATATCTCTTTCACGCTGCTGCGTCAGCGACATAAGCCCTATATAACCGATCTCCCGACGGACGCAAATGCCTCCCATCCAAAATGCCCCTTCAGGGCAACTCTCAGTTACCTCAGGACCTATATTAGCCCCCCTCAGGGACCTACAGGCCTCCTCACCTTCGCCCACCAGGGCCCCGACATCAGGCGGAACTCTCTTACGCCGATAACGTTCATACAGTATACACTGTTATCCGCAATATCGACGTAAGAGAGATCGCAATTTTAGCACGCAAACTGCGCGCTTCTCAGTCCCCTCAAGACCGTCTGCTCGCGCTTACCGAGCACCAACACTTTTTAAACTCAATATAAGTAGTCATCCCATTCTTAAGCTGCCTTAGCTAGGCAGCAACTCTTCCCAGCGGCTACTCGCCGCTAGCGCCCTCCTTTCACCCAAGGAGGGTCGCGTTCGATAAGGCTTAAAAATCTCTAGTTAGATTGTTAAGCCAGTCCCTAAAAGGTGGGGTTTAGTGGGTAAAAGTCACCACATAACCACGCAGCCGGCTGCGTGGTATGCTATGAGAATTCCCCACCTCCCTCCCCCGCTTTCCGGAGGTTTGCCCGGACGCAAAAAAAGGACGCAAAAGAATCTAGAATCTACAATCTACGTTCACTCTCGTTCCATTCTCAGTCTCATTCATACATCGTTACTCAGTCATTACTGTATCTTTACAAAATCTTTGCTATATCATTATTCTAAGTCCCAGTTATTACCGTATTGTAAGTTTACTAATTCTTGATTGTTAATTTTATTTAATTATATTATAGTGTTGTTTAATAAATAGCTTTTTTAAAAGCTCTATCCTCGGTTCCGTATAATAAAACGTTTGATTCAACATTTTTGTTTTTATTTTTTGTAAAATATCAGTGCCATAGACTTCTACTCCGTTCACACGTTACACCGTATTTTTTCCAGAGGGTAAAAAAGTTCATCCAGTATACTTAATGTAAAATACGCTATCAAAGGTGTGAGACATCTGATATTGCGATCATCAACTGCCTGCCAAGCATCGCATTTACAGAAAATCTTTACAACAGTGGAAGGGACTCATGTCCATGCTAACATAAAGATTTATAAATTTAAAACAACCCATAAAGCTACTGAGAAGAACTAGTTGATTATAACCAAAATAAGAAGAAGACAGTCTCCAGTGTGTTAATAAATAGCCATAATAATAAAATCAATACCCATAGTAAGCCATAATAATGTTAATAATTACTGCTTCGTTGGTCTAGTGGTTGTAGTAGTGCGACTGCTGATCATGAGGTCCTGCGTTCGAATCCCGGGTCGGGCCGGAGTCAGGAAGTTGGCGGTGTCTCACCCCCGTGCCTCGGAAAGCAGGTAAAACCGTTGGTCCTGCACCTTATCTCTTTCCGGTCGTGTCGGTTTACCGTCCCATCGGATTATGAGAGTGAGGGAATAGAGAGTGCACCTGTGCTTGCGCATACACTTGGGCACTATAACCCTGTCCTGCGCCGAGGGCTAGCCTCCGTTGAGGCTGGCCGCCGTGACCGAAATTCGGTCTTGAGGACATTATTATTCGTTGATACAACGAAATATCGAAAGGTGAACACAATGGATTCTAGGTTTGTGCAAAGCTAGTAGTAGATCCATGTTTACTATCGTTGAAACCTCATGTACCATTATACCATGTAGTGGCGGTGTAAGAATATCAGAGGTAGCAGCGTCAACAACGTCAGCAACCCTAAAAAATATAACAAGTGGTAAAATTTAATTATACTGAATAATACAATAAAATGAAAACATCGGGTGCGTTTGGCAGAAAAAAGCGCTAGCAAGCGCTTATAAGCGCTGAAATAGTTTTCGGCCAGGACACGATTACTACTTCAGTAGCGCTGACACCGTAGACAGAGAATGCTATGTCTACGGCTGACACAATCCGCCATTTTGCTTATTTAATTTGTTTGTTTTGAAGTAGAGTTTATAAATTGTTTTGTGCAATATTAGTTTTAAGTAATATAATAACGTGAATAAACATATACATGTTATTAAAAATTCATGACTGGTAAGTTTTTAATATGAATACTTCACAAACATATATTTAAATTAGGTTAGGTTCCCCGGTTAAAACTAACATCGTGTCCTGGAGGAAAATAGCTACTTACGATTTGACAGCGCTTACCGCTTACGATCGCCATTTTGCTTACAAGCGCTTGCTAGCGCTTTTTTCTGCCAAACGCACCCATTATCAATGTAATCTGTAATAACTCAAACAAACAATGAAGTTCCATGTTCTGCAGTGGACTTTTGGTAAGCTGCAATGGTACCTGTCATTAATGCTGTCTAACGATCGGCTTTTGTTCGTATCTTGAAGTGTTTTGTGTGTCCTAGATGAATAAATTAGGATCAATATCGTTCCTCAGTAATTATTTTTGTATTACATATATACTATTTATTATTATTATTAGTGTGAAATACAAATTCTTAGTTCTCCCTCCTCTCCTCTAGTAGCCTCCGTCACAGTGACCGAGTGAAGCCGGCCACAGTCGAGCGTGTGCCTGCTGTACTACCATATGTCAGAGGTGTCACAGACAAGATTGGCTACATCGAGCTTCTATTAGAACATTCTACAAGCCGCCGAAGAAGATTAGTCAGTTCTTACCATCCGTCAAGTGTCATAATTCCTCTACAAGATGCAGGAGTGTACAAGCTTGATTGTGATTGTGGTCTCCCATATATAGGGCAAACAAAGAGATCAATTAGAACCCGCGTAAAAGAACACATAGCTGACGTGAAGCATCAACGTTCCGGGAAGTCTGCAGTTTGCGATCATATTCTAGATGGCCCCAACCATTACATCAGATTTGATAGACCACAAATCCTCGCGAAAGAACATCGATTCCTATCAAGGATGATACGTGAAGGCTATTGAAATTAAAAAACATCCTAATTTCAATAGAGAAGGAGGCTGGGTACTACCACCTGCTTGGGATCCTATAATTAATAAAATTAAAACTAAACCCAGGCATACCACTGCAAGACTTCAAAATACAGTTAGTTCATTCTGCGTAGATCGGACCAAACACAATAATTAAAAAGCTGAAGGTACTCCGGGTTAACTTTGACATCGGGACGTCAGTCACCTCAGTCCCCCGTAACCATGGGTGCTGGAAAGCACCCGAAACGTCGGGTATTAAAATTAATATAAATAAAACGCGATAAAATCCGTAAAAGTAGTTTTAATCAAATTCTTAGTTGTTCAAGTAGCGCCAACGTTGCGAAATATCTGGTATTGCGATTTGCTAATCCGCATGCTGTGTAGCATTTATGACAAATCTTTCCAACAATAGAGAGAATTCAAGACGCAAGTCCAGTTGTGTACTGGACGTCACATCGAAGACTGATCGAGTGAATACATAATGTTTTTATTTATTTCTAATATAATATAAAAAATATTCTATAATTTTTAATTTTTATTGATTTAAGTAATCAAAATTATGAGCAAGTAAATTACGAATATTGATCTCATAAATATATTTGGGTGATTCCCAAGCATATAGATTAAGTAATTTCGTGGCAATTTCAACAATATCTATTTTAGAAAATAATTTAATCGAGTCTAAATTATACAATCGTGTTTTTGAACAAGCAAATTCATGATAAAGACATTAATTTACCTATATAAAAATTCCAGTTTCATTAGTGGTGTCATAGTCTTATACAATTCGATGAAAGGAGGTGCATTTTTTCACGGTATCTCCTTAAAGGGCTAATAAAGAAGAAGTATTCTATTTGTTTTTCGTATTAGTTTAATAAGAAGTACGAGGTATTCAAGACAAATCCACACTAAACCAGCTATTTCACAGAGCGCGACGAAGCGCATCTCATCAACCCCACGTACCCGCATTTAATGTTATTATTTGGCAACATTTACTAAATAATTTGCTCGTTAAACGTCCGCCGATACGCGCCCCCTTTCCTAACTATCGTATTGTGCTCTCGCGCCTCCCCCGGGACCTAACAAGCTCAACCAATGCGACTCCAACATTAATTACTGCTGCGTCTTTTGCAATATTTGTAGCCAACATGCTCTTTTGTGAGCGATACGAAATTAATAAAGCAGTGTTATTGTGTGGGCGGATTAGAAAACTATCGGTCGCGCGCTCAATGAAGTCTTATAAGTTTGGATTTGATGAGTTTTCTGTAAGCTCGCGTCGCGGGAGATTATTTTTGTGGCTGCATTTGTGTTGAGTAAGGGCGTTGAACCGGGACATTATAACTTTGAATAAAGGTAACGGAACTTTGCAAAAATAATCTGTAAGCTATACCGTACCATCGTTTCATCTATTTTCAACTTAGATTTTTTTCTATAGTAAAAGGATGACGTATGAGACAGTCCACCTGATGGTACGTGAATGCTGTGGCCCATAGACATCTACATTTATCTTTGATTAAGAATCAAAATGCAGATTCTTTGTCACCCCTAAAAATTAAGATGGAATGCTTCGTTTGCAGTAAAAGGGGTCCCCGGTTCTCTACACTTACCATACGAAACACAGCAGCATTATGCTGTTTTAGGCTGGTATTCTGTGAGAGCGTGGTCCTACCCCGGTCGAGCTGATCCATTCGTGCTACAACCATGATATAGCTACAGCTTGGTTCTACCACCTAAAGATAAAGGAAACGCAAAAAAATTTCTAATCTTATGTGCTTTCGAATTACTTTCGTTCGACTTATTACTTAAACTAGGTGATATGTGCATTCGAGAAGTTGCATAAAAGCTCATCTGCTTCATCTATTTGATCGTCAAAATGAAATACATTTATACCTAACATGCTTTTTGCCTTCGGGTATTTGGTTGATTGACATCATCATTAATAAATTACTAAAACTTTGTAAAAACGAGATTTTATTTTAAATCAGTTTTATTATTAAATATGCAAATAAGACATGAACAAGAAACCATGACGTTGTTACTCCTATACAACTTCCATAATAAGTTTTATTTTGCTACCTTAAAATGCTTCAATTGACATGCATCTCTACTAACCAATTATTATCATATCTTCGTGGCTAGCTGGCTAGCTTTAAATCACTTTCTGGAGTTCCATTATTAAATTGCTGTAAAGAACATAACTTAATACCACCTTTACCGTTCCACCACTCCCTGAAGTCTTTCTTTGCGGGCGTGATTCTTGATTTCCTCCGATTTAAAACATCGCACAGGTCGCAAAACGGTTGGTAGTTTTCGATTGTGTATATGTTCCTCCATTTGAAATATTTTTCATAATCAGCATAGCTGTTTAGTGATCTTTGAATTTCTGCGGCGATATCGTTGGGATTTGTTTCGTAAGCGTCAATATAAGAATGCGGTGGTAGAAATCTGTACGTTAAAGGAAAAGTGTTAACTTAGGTTAAGGAAAGAAAGAATCTATATTCAGATTGTTTTTACATTTTTGATTCTATACTTTTTTCTACATCATCATTGCAGCCTTCCCACAAGTTCACCGCTGAACATAGGCCTCACTCAAGGAATGCCACAAAGCACGGTTCTGAGCCACCTGCATCCATCGACTTCCTGCATATCTTTTCAGGTCGTCACTCCATCTAGTGAGGGGCCGCTCTACTAGATTCGTGTCATCAACCGTATGCGTATGATTTTCGAGCATATACGTGGGCTTATATTGCAATAGTATTTTAAACTTACCTGCTATAATTAGCACCACCATAAATTATTGGAACCACGTAATTATCGTAAGCATATAATAATTTCTTTGTCACATAGTCCTCAGCGAAATAGTCTTCAAATATTATGTAAAAGTAATAATCGCTTCTTAGCATATTTTTACAATTGCCATACCTACACCCAGAGCAATGGTACGTATCAATTTTCAGGAAGTACTGTGAGAGGTTGTTTTCTAGTTTAGTGAGGTACGTCTTTTTCCAACTGTCGTAATTACTATCACATTCCATGTACGCGACTGGTCTCATTTTGCGTTGTATAATGGACTTTATGTTAATATTAACTGAGTTCGGATTCACATCCCACACGGGAGCGAGGTTTGGAGCTATAATATTTCTGGTAAAATTTCGCACAACAAAATATTTCCATACGATGTCGGAGTTAAGGCGATACGTAAATGTCAAATTAAAGAAGTTGTCATAGTGTTTATCACAGGTTATTTTATTATGTGGTGGTGAGGGCGACGCAAAGATACGGAGAGCTTTTGATCCCTTTTGTGGTTTGTAATTTGAACCTAAGAATGATTCAGTGAACAGCAGCGCATCAAAGTTTGAATAATCCTCACCGAAATAATGTCTATCTTTAGTTATTATACAATTTCTTACAGTGCAACGATCGAATAAATTATTTTGTGTATCCAAATTACTATCCCAATTAAGAATATATATCGTTTTATGGGGCAATTGTTTGTTCAAACCCTTGCCGTGTTTTAATACAACAATACTGCTGACATCGTCTAAGACTGCTAATGTTTTGCAAACAAGCCACACATGAAATCCCATAGTAAGAAATACCAGAAATAACAAAAATATCACATTTTGGACAGAAAATTTGCTAATTTTGAGAGATTTGATACTGAAAATATTATGCATTTTATAACCTTTAATTTTCCAATTTAAAACTACAACTGACGTCTGTTATAAATTATAAAACCATAAATTGATGAAAATCTACTTAGTTTATAGTCAATATCATTGGATGTAGGGATCATAATACTCTTTGGTTGGATGTATAGGTACCTACTCAAGGACTGTTTGTGGAGGTTTGTGGGCAGACCAATAGATAAAAATCACAGACACGGTGAACCTCAGGTGAACCATATATACAAACAATGCAATGTTATGTTCAATATGGTTCCAAAACATGCCACAACTTTACAAATATTTTTACGTAGGTACATACCTATGTGTGAGTGAGTGCATATCATGTTTTACAAATAATATGAGTATGGTTTCAGCTTTCAGAGTCACTTGAAAAGTCATTATGTTTATTTTAAGTTTAAACAAACAACTAACTTACAGAACCGTTTGCAGTTTTTGTACATTTTATGTATTCTACCTTTTCAAAATGGTCGAAGAGTGATTTTTCTTTAAAAAAAAAGACGTAACGTTTTTTAACAGACTTTTATTTACATGATATGTTTTTTATAGGAAAAGGATGACAAACGAGCACACAATTCACCTGATGGTAAGTGTATGCTGTGGCCCATAGACATGTACATGTACATTTTTAACCTCGATGAAGAATCAAAATGCAGATGCGTTGTCATCGTCACCCAAAGACTATATATAAGTCACCCTTGAGGACTAAGATGGAATGGATGCTTCGATTCCAGTTAAACCGGTCTCCGGTTCTCTACACTCACCATACGAAACACAGCTACATTATGCTGCTATTTTATGCTAGTATTCTGTGAGAGCGTGGTCCTTCCCCGGTCGAGCCGACCCATTCGTGCTTACAACCATAATATAGCTGCAGCGTGGCTCTACCACGTATAAAATATGTACGAATGAATGTAATGTACTAAGGTATTAGGTATGTATGTACAAAGTACGTTTGTGTAAATAATTCATCCCCGTGTATTTAATAGATATAATATTTTTTACGTGGTAGAGCCATGCTGCAGTTATATTAGAAGTATAGTTGTAGCACGAATGGGTCGGCTCGACCGGGGAAGGACCACGCTCTCACAGAATACCAGCGTGAAATAGTAGCTTAATGCTGCTGTATTTCGTATGGTGAGTGTAGAGAACCGGAGACCCTTTTTGCTGGAAATGAGGCATTCCATCTTAGTCCTCACGGGTGACAACGCATCTGCATTTTGATTCGTAATCGAGGATAGATGTGGATGTCTATGGGCCATAGCAACCACTTACCATCAGGTGGACTGTGTGCTCGTTTGTCACCCTATCCTATAAAAAAAAAATCAAAGGCAAAACCCTATCAGTTAACAGTAAAAATTACCTACTTTATGAATTTATGAATACGTGTTTTGCTCTCACACTCTACAAACCAAAGTACAATATCAAATAATTCGATGTGATGTACCAGTGCCTCTGTTCTCTATCTTAAGCATCTATTAGCAACGATCTCAGAGTTGCAAACAAACCCAAAAGGGATTATGTAACTTTCTTTTTGAACGAATATAAAGTGAAAAATACGCATTGCGTTCACTTACTTACTCCGTATTTTAAAGGTTTACGTCTCCGGATGCCATGAATTAGTTATCCAGAAAATTAGACGTTAAATTTTCCCAACAGTGGGACGTGTGTAGGCTTTTACTTTATATAGCATAAGTCGGGCTAGAAGAAAAGACTTTTTCATATATGTGTAATCTACGTAGGTACATACATAGCTTGTTATAACTTTTTTCAGAATCTTTTCTCAAACAATAGAACATATTTGTGGCTAACAATTACTACAGGAATAATAAACACTCGCAACCGGATACGAAAAGATCGGAAAAGATTTAGCCAAGCTCTATTCTGACGCGTGGGAGTGAAGTGTTCGAACTATTAAGTCGCTCATTGTGTCTCATAGGTGGGCAATACATTCACTTAGACATAATGAAACGCATTTAGACAACCTAACAATGGCCTTTAACGTGCCACTAATCCGAGATTAAGATCGGTATCTGGTTCAGGACACGATAAACACTTGAAGTGTAAACACAATTTAACTTTCGTGAAAAGGGTGACTATAAGATTCATAATAATGTAAACAATCCTAAGATGATTAAGAAAATATACATAACTTTTGAATTCGTGTGCAAAATTGCAGTATTTTATTTAACATGTCAAAAGGATCCATAGCTTAATACGGAAATCTGCCGGCGGCGTAGAGAGATTTTCTCAATCTTCACGCTTGATAAGCATAACATTCAACTGATATTGGCATCATCTCGTATATGCCGTATTCAAAATACCCAGACCTGTGAAACCAGTGTCAAAGTAGCGAGACGTCGGATACTGCAATTACGAATCTGCTATTCAAGCATGGCTACTACGGCAATTTCACACTATCGGAAAGGCCCATGCCCAATGGTGGCCTTTTTTGAGCCTGAATTAGAAAGACATAAATAAGATATGTAAGAATTTAATAATGATAGAAAAACGTAACGGCAATATATTACTGAGTTTCTAAAACTGTATTTTACAGCAGTTATAGGTATTTAAATTATGTTGGTTTTAAAATTTCATAATCAGTGGTTATATTCTCTATGTATTTAATATTCGAACATACAAAGATTATGCGTATGCAATACCTTTCTTTTGAGAATCTTAATAATAACTCTCAAGCAAACAAAAGTTTGAATATAAATGGAGGTTGTCTTGTGTAAGTGGTGATTAAAAGTTTTCATCCCTTCATTTGTCCTCTGAGTGTCGTGTCCTTTCAGGAAAATGTCGTGAAAATCGGTGACGGGGGCAATTTCTGGTGATCTTTAACTGGTAATTCAATATAATAAATGTCAAAGACTGAAAGTAATGATGATATAAACTCTAATAGCGACAACACAAAGCGGACAATCCTTTTACACACTCCAAACATGGTAAATTTATTTCTATACCGTTAGTTTCGAGTGGCGAAAAAATACTGACCGTCGTGACTGGACGTCATCGCGTCCGAGTGTTGACGGCATTGTGTTGAAAATATGTACAGTTATTGTTGGCAAAATATAAAGCATTGTAGTGTTGAGGCTTGTAAGGAAAAGGCGACAATGGTGTTATAATTGAATTAAGTGTGCTTACATCGAGACCGTGTCCGTTCTTGGAACGTGAGGTCGCGGTTTTGCTTCCACTTTTAAGGTATTAACTATAAAGGAAGGTTGCAGCTGGCTTTTACTTCCTAGGAGTGTTTAATTACATCCTATTGATTTTATTTCCCCGGTATAGTGGTGTCGTAAAAGAATCCATTCCAATCGAAGCATTTTCGCAACTTTACTATTCAATATCATAGGTTTACAGATAATTTCAGTACAAGTAAGTAACTAACCACCTCACCATATTATTACCTCACCGGGGAAGGACCACACTCTTACAGAATACCAGCGTAAAATAGCAGCTTAATACTGCTGTATTTCGTATGGTGAGTAGAGTAGAGATCTGGAGACCCTTTTTTACTGGAAACGAGGCAAAGCATAAGGCATTCCTTCTTGGTCCTCAGGGGTGACTACGCACACTACGCATCTGCGTTTTGATTCTTAATCGAGGATAAGTGTAGATGTCTATGGGCCACAGCATCCACTTACCATTGGGTGGACTGTGTGCCCGTTTGGCCTTCTTTTACTTTTTAAAGAAAGCCGCATTCTAAACTATAAGATTATAAATTTAATTCAGGCGACATGCCACCATATTTTCAAGGCGCGAATTTATCTACGTTGTATAGTTTATTGCGTAAGTACTTTTTAAAAAGCTCCCGACTATATTTATTAAAGGCAGGAACATTAATAGGATTGTGTATTGGCGCCTCGATGATCTCCAGAACAATATTCAGAAAACTGCTTTTATAGAAAAACGAACCAAAATTGCGTAGTATTTATTTGTGCGAAAATTTTTATAGAATTATTCTTCTGCTCCCTATAAATAATTTATTACTGCAATTTGCACCTAATATTTTCTAATATTCAAAATATAGTACCAAGTCATCAGTAGGTACCCCATATTGTCCCACGGGTGTCGCAAGAAGCGACTCAAGGAAACTGAAGCAAGAGGAAATCAAAATTTTAGAAAACTTCTATTGCCAACCGCCTACCAGGCGTGGCAGCTACGACAAAATCTCTCCTATGAGGCAATCTACGTAGGAGGGCAAATTTAGTAGGCTGTAATGGATAGATGGAGTCTCATGTTATGATAAGCACATGGGCTATCTGTTATTATTTCCGTCCTTTCCTTGCCGTTCCGTAGGAAAGGCAATTAGATGTTATACCGAACACTTATTAAGGTTTTATTAACTTTTTTTTATAGAATAGGGTGACAAACGAGCATACAGTCTATCTGATGATAAGTGGTTGCAGGTTGCAGCGGCCCATAGACATCTACATCTATCCTCGATTACAAATCAAAATGCAGATGCGTTGTCACCCGTGAAGACTAAGATGGAATGCCTCGTTTCCAGTAAAAAGGTTCTCCGGTTCTCTACACTCACCATATGAAACACAGCAGCATTAAGCTACTATTTTACGCTGGTATTCTAGGAGACCGTGGTCCTTCCCCGGTTGAGCCGACCCATTCGTGCTACAACTATACTACTAATATAACTGCAGCATGGCTCTACCACCAAATACTAGAGAAAAGTTTATAGGTATTAATTTTCTTATCTGACACTTTGCACAATTAGGTAAGTACTAAAGTTTTACACCCTCTAATGTAGTATATTACCGCATTATTCATGTAAATCACGTCACGATTGGTCACGTAGCAAGAATAAATAAGGAAAGAGTAATAAATCAAATTTTATTTGCAGAAGAGCCCCAGACCAAAAAGTTTATCGACCAAATTGAAGATGGACAAAATTAACAGCACTGTTACTGAGGAGCATAGGTATATTATGTAAGTGCAAGGTAGCACGTGAAGGAGGCGAGAAAGGTGTGTGAGGATCTCGCCAAATAGAAGTTGGTACTCTCTGCCTGCCCCTCTGGGCTACCGGCGTGAATGTGTATGTGCAAAAAATATTTAAAAAAATGTTCTAAGCCCGCAAACAATCCTATATATATATACAGGTATAGATACAGGCATCTTAATTATTAGGACATCCGTTCAAGTTGATGTTAACGTTATAATATTTCTGTTGCTTTTATTCCGCAGAAACTTTCGCACAATACGTTCCCAAGGGTTGAACGGTAAGCTGTTTAAATATTTATGAACTATTTACGTATTGACAAAACAAAATGGTTGACAATAGGGTTTGCCTATTGTTCGGTTGTACGCGATGTTAAATCTCACTTGTGAACAATTTAATGACCACTCGACTGTTTCCGCGATTCATGGAAGAAAAGAAAAAGGTCGTTAGTAACATTTTGATTTATTCAAGTTTAGCATTTACGACGTGCGTTTAGAGAACATTTTGTTGAACATTTGAGATATTTAGTAAACTGCACACCGTTATTGAATTAAACCGTGTCATTGTTATAATTTAGGATACTTTTGCGTTCATAAGTCGAATGTTATTTTAGATACAATAATTTTTAATACAAAATATAAGTACTTACTTATGTAACAAACAATCAGGGCACGATACCTATTGTTAAATTCATCATCATCATCATCACAGCCAACCAATAGCCCATTGCTGAACATAAGTTTCGCCTATAGATTGCTTTATTGGGGAATAATTGCCATTGGTGCCACGCTTGGCGGGTGGTTTGGCAATCGCAATAGGTACATTTTCTAAATGTTATAAGTCTTTGCTGGTCCCTCAGACTAAAACATTGTCGACTGGCATAAACTCGAGGTCAAACTCAAGTCTTTCGTAGACTTTTTTCGATCTTTGAATACTTTTACTTTTTTTTTTAATTTTTATTATAACGTATTCTTCTTATTATATTTCTTCATTAGTCCCTCAATATCTATAAGAACTCCTTGTGGGGATGACTTGGATATTTTGATATTTATTGCGATAACATTAAAGTCACGTCAGGGGCTAAGCACTCAGAAAGTTCACAGCATAAAGAGAGACCTGAGTTCGATCCCCGCCAGTATCAATGAAGTTGTTAATTACATTTTTAATACTATTTTCGTTATCGTTCATGAACGTGTGAAGTGCGGCAACACCCACTGGAGCGACGGAATAATTACTCCATAACCCGGTCAGAAACTTATAATAATATTCTAAGGTCAGAAATGAGAGAACACGTCCTGGCCCTTTAGTAGGACATATTATATGTATGTATAATACAAATTGTAACTTTACTTTTATACAATCCATGTTAAAATTAAATAAAACTAATTTCCCGTATTTTGCTATAAAGCACTCGGAACATCGGGAATTAAAAATTAATCAAATTAAACGCGATAAAATCCGTAAAATGAATTTTATTGAATGTGTAATATTCGTATAAATATAACAAATCATTATGCTATAACTCTTTAAAAATTTCTTTTCATCACAAACATCTCCAATTCAATAAGACTTGGATTGCAAAAAAAGCGGCCCAAATTTAAGTGCACTCGTGGGTCAGGAAATGCGGTGGCGACGTGCTTCAGTGCACCAATAATACACAATAGGCGCCAACACTACTGAGAGAACAAAATCTGTCACCACATGGCATGTAATCCACTTAGCCGGAGTACAATCTTCGCGCATGACTACCGCAGCCATATTGTAGCGTTTCATGTGCATTAGGCCGTTTAATGTAATTACATAAGTCGCATGTTTTAGTTATGTTCAATATTGTATTATTTAATAGTATTTGGCTAAGAGGAAATATGGTATTTTATTACAATTGCCGTGGAGGACGATACTGATAATTGATAAAAACAAGACGGACACCAATTTTAGCAATGCGAGGGTATCAAATGTGTATTACTTAATTGAGTCGCCCATCCAGCGTGGTGAGTGGCACCTATCTCATATTGGCTAGCACATTCTCGAAGTGGACAGAACCCAGTGCTGCACTTAAAATTATACAATCATCATCATCATCATCATTACAACCCTTTACAAGTCTACTGCTGAACATAGGCCTTCCCCAAGGAATGCCACAAAGCACGGTCCAGAGCCACCTGCTTTCATCGACTTCCTGCATGTTATACCAGGTCGTCACTCCATCTAGTGGGGTCGCCCTACACTACTCCTAACGGTACGAGAATGCCACTCAAGAACCTTTTTTCCCCATCGGTTGTCGGTTCATCGAGCTATATTGATGCCTGGATGATATCAAAATGATAAAGAAATTACGTCATTAAAAGCACATAGCTTTAAAACAACTTGAGTCGTTTAATTATTGCGTTTTCATATCTGAAATTGCCGTTTTATTGAACATGTATTTGTACTGTAAAACCTATGGTTGGACTTGGAGTTATAAATTCAAATTAATTTTATATTTAGGGCTCAGATTTAACAGAAAAAGCGATAGACCAAACTGAACGGTCTAAAAATGGAGTTTAATAATTGGCATGTTCTTAAAAATTTCAAAAATTAGTGGTCGGGAAAGTATTAATTTTGGCCCACTTTCATTCTGTTTTGTTTTTCTTTTTATTTTGCTATATTTTGATACACATATTTATAAACATGATCTCTAAAAAGTGCGTGTTATTTTTGAAAATGAGTATCAACATGGAAACAGTGCGCCTCAAGCTGCGTGCAATATGTATTTATGACAAATACGAACCTAGTACTACTAACGAACGGACTGTACTTTATTGATTCAATCGCTTTCGTTCAGAAAAGATAGATGAACGAATGAACCTCATGGCCGTCAAGAAGGGAAGGTTGATAATAATGAAATTAAAGCGATATTCGAAGCGATTCCATTTCAAACTACGGCTAAGTGGTGTCAAAACTCCGTATAAAAATAATGTTAAATTGTTTGTGGCCAATCCGAAAAAAAGAAGCTTGAGAAAAAGGATTAGGTACCTCACGAGTGATTCACAGTTATTGATAGAGACGTGGACAAAATTTGCAGGGCTACTTTTAGAAATTTTCTATTATTCTCCAGATTCTGCCACAATAAATAAAAATTTCAATTCTGAAGAAGCAGTAAAGAACGCCCTTAAAGAGTATATTGATTTTCGTGCAGCAGACTTCTATAGCTAGGGGATCAACAAACTCACCAAAAAATAGCAAAATTGTGATATTTAATAAACAGATAGGCAAAAAATTTGATTAATTGTAAGCTTTTTATAAAAAAATCTTGGATAAAGCCAAAGAGGTAGAGTTCTTTAAAAAAAATGAAGGTAAGTGTCATAGATTTGTTGCGTTGTCGACATCATCATGTTACATCAAACTATAAAAGTTACTTGCTTCTAAGTGAAGTTACTTCCATCTTTTTTTAATCACTTTTAACGTAGAAGAGCTACGTAGTAGTAGTTAGTCATCGCGTTTGATGTTGTCGGAAAAGCCGACATAAACAATAAATTACCAGGGCTGTAAGAACCGGAAGTAATAAAAAAACAAAAGACTGATTTTATTTTATTTCACGCTTAAACAAATTTCTGTGTATGTGAATCCTAATGAAACTTTAATTCCTTATCTTTAAGTGAGCATGACCCACGGTTTTTTATCGCACACGTAGTGTGAAATATTTTAATTTATTTGCATGAAGGACAACCCTAGCACACAGCTCCCGAATTACTAATAGTAGTAGTTAGACTGTGGTAGAGCATTGCAGCCACGAATGGGTCCGCTCGAGGACCAAGCTCTCACTTAATACCATCGTAAAATAGCAACATTAATCTGCTGTATTTCGTATGGTGATTGTAATTTTCAAGGTCCATTTTACTAGTAACGATGTATTCTATCTTAGCCATCAGTAGGACAACACATTTGTATTTTAATCTTAATCAAGGACAATGTGTGTCTATGGGCTAATGCATCCACAGTAAAAAAGTTATCTTCTTTCTTTAACAGCCTTGTAAATCCATTGCTGACTACAGGCTTTTCATAATACTAACTACTATTCTTAGATTTGTCTAGAGATTTGTTTCTCTATACCCTACACACACAGAAGGAAGTATTTGTATCTTTACATAACGTGTTAGAAATGCATGGAGGTTAGAGAGAAGAAGAACGATCGACGATGTAGAAAATAGTGTCCCAGAAATATGGTTAAAATAAGTGAGGTGCTGCGATAGCTAAGTTGTCTCAATAAAAGTCATTTTTCCGATCAGATGCTAAACCACTTACACATCAACACACAATATTTCACCACTTTTTAATGTTACTTTTTGGCAAAAATTAAAAAAGTACGGAGCATGATTATTTTCTCACCAACGACGCTAAGAAAATTTGTACATTATTCAACTAACTTCATCTACTTGTACTCATAAACAGCTAACTTCGCAGACACTAGGTATTTACCGATGAGCCAATGTCAGTTCAGGGACAGGTGGGCTATTCTTTAGCACGTAGCGATCGTTCTCCTTCTCTCTATCCTCCATGTAGAAATGCTAGGTTTTATTTTTCGCAGACCATTAAAGAAACATTTTTATTCGGTTTAACGTTCTCAACTTTGCTGATTTTAACAGAAGGAAAGTTTCCCAAATATTTAAGCGCTGAATAAAGAATAGACGTCTTGTCTAGTGGCGGTGTAAGAATATACACGACCGCATATCGTCATGTGGGTGTCGTAAGAAGCGACAGAGGAAAACTAACAGAAGATGAGCAGCGGAATCTTCTTGATAACAACTTAAAATAATAAAACATTGCGGTTGGCACACCGCCTGCCAAGTATGGCAATTATGGCAAATATTCCCCTTATAAGGCAATCTATGGGAGAGGCCTATGTTCAGCAGTGAACCTTTATAGGTTGTAATAGATGGATGGAGATTGACTCATAGAGAGGATTTGGCTATATTTGCCACGCTTGGCACGCGGGTTGGCAACCGCAGCTATTATAACTTTAACTCTTTTTTAGGAAGATGCTGCTGCCCATGTTCTGTTTCAATATCTCCACAATAAGAAGTGATCTTACAACAACCACGGGACCGTATGGGGTAAGACACCACGACTACATGGTTATAAGATATAAGTTAAAGATTTTTACATAGTGAGGTACCTATCTACCCATAGTAGTCTGTCGATATTAACAAGATTAAGTTTTTGTGCGCACTTTATAGAACGAAACGGAAAAAAGCCCTGATGGTGCAACAAATTCTATCTGAAGTATATCTTAAATCTACACTTACTAAATAAAGAGACCACCTAAAAAATATTTATTGTGTTTACACAAATACGTAGGTGGTAACCCGAGTTAAGCAATACTTAGCAATTCATAACATTAAGCATGGGGATAAGGGACCAGTCTTTGTACTTACTTGGTAAGTGGGTAAAAAAAGCTTAATAATATTATTGGGTTCTAATTTCGTTTGTGATTGTTAATCGTAGCTTTATAAAAGTGTCAACGAATCTGAATGGAGGTAGAATGTATTGAATTACTATTAGGGATGCCAGGATTTCGAAGTTTTAGGAATTCCCCTATTTAATCCCGACCAGAGTTAAATTATAACATAATTGCAAAAGATTTGTTACATCCTTATAAAGAATTAAACAAGATAAACGTCCAATAGATGGGCTCTTTTTTAATATGCTCTCAAAATTGGGAGGATCTTAGAAAAGGAAAGAGTCCATCGCGCTACCCTAATGCGAGTAGGTGGACTACACATGTCCGCGAAATGTTATATAATTTCTTTAACGATGTTTCCTTCAGGTATTCAAAATGTTTTTTACATCTCCTAGCACGTATAAACCAGCAATTTAAGCAGTAAATAACACTTTTACAGGTGGGATACGGACTAGTTTACCAGCGTTATAAGATTTTTTACAGCGAGCGCTTACCTGAGCAATCACTCTTCTTATAATCTTATAATCTTAATATTATATATCTTAATAAAAATTTTATATATCTTATAAATTCAAACATTTCTCAAACTGACCATCATACTAGTACTTGGCGGGAAATCTTTCCAAAATCCGACAGTAAGAAAAAAATCTAACACAAATACTTAATTTATAGTTTAATTTACATTATTCGTGCAGCCAGCCTTAACACCTTTGTTAGCTTGATCGTTTAAGAAGCCGTTAAAAATATTTTAGGCATTTTCACAAAGGTTCCAATTTTAGTACATCTTTATTAATTTAAATAAATAATATATACAAATCCAAAAAAAAAATCTTCATTAGTTAATATCTACTTAATAAATAAAAAGAAAGATATTTATCTTAGAATTATTAGCACGCATTTCACTATATTATCGATCCATTGGCTCCAGATTATTTGAAATGTAAGAATCTTTCCATGTTTGCAATCTTCGGTCTCATCACAATCTCGTACTACATATTTCCTCTCACCGTACTGGTTTTCTCCCAAGCTCCTTCGCTATTACAGCTGTACGACTCGGAAATGCGTTTCCCTTAGTAAAATATGACATTAAGTTCGCCGTTCGTTCTTTAGTACAAAAAAGTGTTAAATAAATAAATAAACCATTTTGTCCCGGATTAAACAACTTCATAATGGTAACCCTGATCACAGATAGTGAATAGAATGAGACGCTTAAAATTTTGTTGAAGAAAAAATGGAATCGTCCTAATAAAATAAGGATAGTTGTTCAAGTGTTGCAATGGTTTTGATACAGTTTTCGAAATCAGACTTTTTTTTGCTGCAATCGAAAATATTATAAAGGAATTTTCGTCTTTTAATTGGCCATGTGGCTTTCGAATGGCCATTATGGAAAGGTCGTATTCTTGTTGTGGATATTCAACAAATTTTGCTCAAAAACTTTCTGATATTATTATTTATTATCATTGGAAATTTCATGTTTCATACTACACGAGCAGTCAGCATCAATGTTATTTTGTAAATTTAAATGCTGTTTTGCTCCTAGCTCGCCGATGAAGGTAAACTTGCATGTAGTCGTTCGACACGTGGCGAAGCAAAATAACGAGAAGTTACTTTTGAGTAAATTCTCGTTATTTACCATCTCAAAAATGGAGGACCTCCTCTCGTTTTGAGAGGGTGTTAAACAACGTGTGCACAGTAGTGGGACGTAAATAAGTCGTAACTTTATTTAAAAAAATTAAATGATATTACAATAATTAAACTACAGAATCATTTCAATCCAGTTTTCCAGAAATGACACTCTTCACTTAGATATGGTGTTTGGAACGTATGTGCAAATATTTTTCTAAATGTTCATTATACCTGCACGTGGTGTCTGACGTACGATCGACTGATGTCCATCGTATAATTCGATGACTTAGTAGCAATGGGGCCTAGGCATTTATGTGGGTTCCAATCCCGCACAGAACAAGTATTTGTATAACCTAAAAATAATTCTCTCAGGTCAGAATGTTCGTTCAGGTGCAATTCATATATGTAATGCCCCATGATGCAGGAGAAATTTTGCACGTTAATTTTTGAGGCGAAGTTAGGTTGACTTTTCATTGATCTAACCTATTTATTTTTTATAACGGAATTGACAGTCTAGGTAGCTCAGGGTCTTAGCGCTCGCTGTAAATTTCACAGTACCGATTAGTTTAGTAACACACAGTACCGACAGATTAGTAAATAGTTTACCAAGTTTTGACAGTACGCGAGCAACCCGAGTTCGATCCCCACCGGGACCAATGAAATTGTTAAATGTAATTTTAAGTGCTGATTTACCATGAGTTTGGCAGTGAAAGAAAATATCTTAAGGAAACTTGCATGTATGAGAAATAAGAAAAAATAATAAAAATATTTCGAAGACTGTGAAGTCCGCCAACACGCATTGGGGCAGCACGGCGGACACTTCCTTGCCCTCAAACCCTCAGAAGTCAAACGAACTTACAGCCCATTATTTGTAAGTGGAGTTTGCCATTGACATGCTATGCTACGCAAAATTATATAATATCTATGCAAAATATCATATTACGATTGGGAACCGAGTAAACATTGCAATGTGTCAACGGTGCTGTAACCGCCAATCCGGCGGCCAAGGATAAAGTCAAATCCTCCCTACGCGAGACGTCCATATACAGCAGTAGATTTTTCTATTCTGTTTTTAATGTTCTGTTGCCCGAAATATTTAAGCACGTTCAATTTTGTGTTTAATTATTAAAAAATCACGAGATCGTGATCGAGACGTATCAAAAATGTTTTTTCCTAAAAATTTGTAATTAATTTAAAATGTTTACCAGCATTATTAAATATTATTTTTAAGCAATAAAAACAACTTCAAAATATTTTTATTCTTGTGTCGACAGTTTCCTATTGTCAGTGAAATCCCAGACGGGAGAGTGTCTCCCCAGCTGGCTTCGTCGTAATTAGTCCCCTTGACTCGCCCATTGGCTTCCCAACTCTTTTGAAACAAGAGTAATCTCTGAAAAATAAAAAAGTATATGGGAAGAAGTTATACCAGCTTCTATATACATAAAAATGTTCATTTTCGTTAATTCGAATTTCGACAATATAAAAATATCTTTAAAATATTTGCATATAATACAAAATTTTGTACGTTTTAAATGATAATGATGCAATGAGAATTTTTATAATAGATATTGACTTTAATAGAAACTTTACAAGAAGTCGAAGCAATATATTAAAACATCGTCGACATGAGATCACTTAAGTGCGACCTACAATCTCAAAAGGCACTATATTACCCGCTGTCTACGTTGTATATAAAAATTATCTTGCATGTAGGCATAATATATCGTGACATACATATAATATATACATAAACACTCACGGCTGTCACTCAGAAGGGTAAGCAGAGACTACATACTTCTATTTGGCACGATCCTGACACACCTCTCACGCCTCCTCCAAAATACCTAAGCATACATGCTATCATGACAATTACAAAAATAAAGCAAGAAATATTTAGAAGCCTGAATTTGCCGGAGTCTGCAATTCATGGAGGGAGGGGGATTATCTTCAAATAAGCGTATTACATCCCACCCCACCACCGTGCTTTGTTAACCAAATATGAGTTTTTTTTACTATAGGAAATGTAGTGTGTAATCGCAATATTCTGTTGCTGTGTTTTAACAACAAAGATTTTAGAAAACTTTTGTCATAATTTTTTATACTTTATTTTTAAAACAATCATAAAATATATACAATCGTATTGTGTGGTATTGTATGGGATAACTATGGTAGATCAGAAAAATCTTATGACCTCCGATAAATAGTATTATAGCATTTAATATATGCACGGTAAAGTCATAGATTATAGGGCATAAGGTACAGTATGGTATGATAGAGATGCCACGAACAGTGATTTTGCCGAATAACAAATACCTATACCAAATAGTGACATTGCAAATGAGATTAATTTTTATATAAAAACGGCTCACTTATAAAACAGCAGACCCTTCCACGTGGTGGTCAGTAAACGTACAACAAAACTGAACAGAATTCGCAACAAATTAGGTATCTATCATTACCCAGTAGTAAGGTATACAGTGAGAGGCTATCAAGAAATGCTTTGGTATTCGGTATTCGGCCAAGTAGTTCACAATATTCGTCCAAATACCGAATATTAAACAACATGGCCAAATAAGTTGCATACCGATTAGATACCGAATATTCGTGGCATTTCTAGCGATACGTGGTAGGGCCATGCTACTGCCGTATCAGTAGCATAGTTGTGGCACGAATGGGTCGGTTCGACCCGGGACCAAGAACCAAGGACAGAATACCAGGGTAAAATAGCAGCCTAACGTTGCTATGTTTCGTATGTCATTTTCGTACTCACGGGTGACAACGCATAAGCATTTTGATTCGTGGTTGAGGATAGATGTAGATGTCTATGGGCCACAGCATCTACTTACCGTCAGGTGGACTGTGTGCTCGTCACCCTTATCCTATAAAAAAGTGAAAATAAAATTATAAAATTTTCATTAAATTCATACATAAATAGATAGGTACATACATGTCAAGTTAATATAAAGCTTAAAAACACTATTCCATAAGGTGTACAATACAGGTGTCTTCTACTGTGTGAAAAAAGCTACAGGAGCTTTATTTTTACGTGGTAGTGCCATGCTGCAACTATATTACGGTTGTAGCATGAACGATAAGGACTACGTTCTCAGAGAATATTAGCGTAAAACAATAGCTTCATGCTACTGTGTTTCGTACGGTAGCCGGAGAACCTATTTACTGGAAACGAGGCATTTCATTGTCCTGATGAGTGACAATGCATCTATAGTTTGATCGTTAATCGACGATAGATGTAGATGACTATGTGCCACTGCAGTCTCTTGCCACCAGGTGGACTTTGCGCTCGTTTATCACCCTTATTCTATTTATTAATTAAAACACCTATAACGTTCTGTTAATTATGAGAAATTGTTAAAAGGCTGTAATTTGGGACTGTGATAACACATTCCTCTACCTATTAAAACAATTACAAAACGACTAAATTCTTATTTTTATATTTTAAAAACTAATAACCTAATTTATATATAAAAAATTTAATTTCTAATTACAAATACAGTTAAGTTTTGAGACACTACCGAATAAAGCAAGTAATTTTAAATTATATGATGTGAACTACACAAATTTATTAATTACTTTTAACTACAAGATAACCACCCTAGTATTAATAAAGACTGCAAAGGAAAAGGAAAAAGGAATCCTTATACTGAATCGTGAATGGCGTGTATATGCCTGAAACTTTTAGTGAACAGATTTAAGCTTACAAACCATGATTTGCAATAAAAACGTCAACAGGTAAGCACCTTATTGTTATCCGCTGATTTGGATTATCGCTTTTATAAAAATGAGCACAAAATTAGTGTTTAATGTCATAATTATTAATTAACATTATATATCATTCGTAATAAAAACATCTACAGAAACAGAGTAACCGACATAGCACATCGGTTCAATAAGCTGAGGTGGACCAACGATATCGTTTAAAGCATATTATACATGTGGTTATTAAACGTTGGTCTATGGACCACAGGTGGTCATTAAAGGTACACAAAGTGGTCCGGGAAAGCGTCATAGTCATGCAATTCTTTCACATACAAAAAGTGAACAATATTTTTGGAGCTGATGGCTGGTGTGCACTGCCACAATAACGCTACACACTTCTGTCTTCTTGTCTTGTTTTAAAGTTTGCGGTCCGTGGCAAAATAAAGCTGTATTAAATGGTCTCTTATCACTAAACATTAAGAACCACTGATTCAAAGGACTAAACCGATGGGGAACTAAGGTTCTCGAGTGGCAAGCCTCGTAGCTACCTTGATCGGAGTGTAGGACGACTTCCTGCTCGATAAGGTCTAACCTGCCTGGTAGATAAACTAACTTTTTGGTAAGACGTGTAGGATACAGATGGTTCAGGATCATATACATGGGACTTGTGAGGGGCGATTAGTTATCGTACTCCATAGCTTCTATGATTGTAAGCATAGTGATTTTCAAGGTTTTTTTTATTTACATATAGCATACACACAGAAATCTAAATAATAAGGTAATATTATTTAGATTTCTGTGAGCGTACACTAGTATGTTTAAATCTCGGAAAAAATTAAGACATTCTATTTATACATTCTACGTTTCCGTTGTGATAAGCACTCTTTGGCCAGAGAATGATTAAAAGTTGTCCTTTATAAAACATAAACAAATTCCGTTACCGCGTAACAGCGAAGCGTCCCGACGCCGTCGGCGGCCATTTACATAAAATTATCGACGCCGCCCCCGGGCTTCCCGCTAATACCTCCTTTGTGACGGCAAAATATTTTGTGAACAGTTTTCCCACACAAAGTTTGTCATTCAATATACAGCCGCCGTCTAGGTTTGAGTGGGGAGAAAAAAGTTATATATGTATACGGCAATATCGTCGTCAAAATAAAAGTTTCCCAACTTTTAAAACTTTTTGCGTTTCCTGCAAAAATGTATTTTTAACTTGTAGCTTCGTACGTGAGATTCATCTAATAAAACAAGTGACTCTTTGACAGCTCATCGACACATGCAAACAACTTTAAGTAAAGAAGACCAGAGTCGATATGTCGCCACTAAATACTGTGATGAAATAACTCACAGGCGATACTTAAACCTTTTGCCTTTCCGACTAGAATAAATCAGGTGTACCAATAGGTGGCAACATCCTAGACAGTTTTAGTAATAATTATAAATTATGAAGAAAGAGCTCGTTTGTTACCTTAATAGTATTAAAAAGATTCTGCAAAAAAATTGTGTTATCTTGCAGATTGGTATAAACCTCCATTTCTCAAAACTGTTGATATTAATGCTATTAGCTATTTGGCTTTTACAGCTTCAAAGGTCTCAGGGTCCGATACTGCTGAAATAATTCGATTGCAACTGCTTTTGGATGTGAAATAAAATTTTTGGTGCAAGGTGGTAGGTACTTTTTATAAGGCTCAAGTGACCAACGAACCTGATGGTATGCGGCCACTGCAGCCCATGGTTATCCAACTAACTTCAAGTGCGCGGGTGCGTAGCCGCATAAGTCCGGAAAAATCGCTGGTGGTTGTCGATAGATAGATCTATGAAAAATATAATGTGTTTTCTATATTCGATTTATAATTATACAATATTTATTGCAATTTCATAAAAGCTATTTTATAAAGAAATAGCCGGTAGGTACCCGGGTGTTGCTGCCGGAGAACAAATAATTGTAAAAATAATGTAATGTCCTCCAGACCGAATTTCGGTCACGGCGGCCTGCCTCATCGGCGCAGGACAGGATTATAGTATCGAAGTGTGCACTCTAATAATCCGATGGGACGGTAAACCGACATGACCGGAGAGAGATCAGACGCAGGACCAAGGGCTTTACGTGCTTTCCGAGGCACGGGGGTGAGACACCACCAACTTCCTGACTCCGAGCAGCTACTGAGAAATTCTTGACAGAAAAACTCAATAATTGATTTTTTTGGCCTGACCCAGAATTCAAACCCAGGACCTAATAATCAGCAGTCGCACTACTACAACCACTAGACCGACGAGGCAGTCAATTGTAGAAGTATCGTTTTAAATTTGGAAGGGTTGTATTGTTTGATTAGGAGTGATAATACATTCATTGTAATTGAATGAAATGAAATGATTTATTTGAAAGATACATATAGGTATATATTATAATGTTTCAAATAAATTTGTTCATGCGATACGCGCGCCACCTACTGTAAGTTAATTGTACTATGCCTATAACCTTCGAGCAAATTGCAAGCTTTACTCGTACTTTGTAAGCTGACAAACTTTACCGCAATCTGATGAACGGTATGGCAGCGCATAAAATACGAACAAACAAAAATTAATTTTCATATATTACATTTACGTTATATTTGGATTCAATTGATAGAAATACTCTGAATTAACCTTGTCGTTAATGCTACAAACATTGTCATGAATCCCAATCAGAGCCAATACTGGTGCAATTAATAGTTTCCGGGTCAAGCTATATTGTACTAGTATATATCTCTCTGTTTCTAAACCGATTGCAGCATTCAAGCAAAACTTATTATGTATACGAATAAGCTAAGTGCCTACTGGTTACTGCCTCTACGTGTAGCGCGCTAGCTCTCTTTTAACGGATCATCGTATTTTATTAAGTATATTATATTGAAATACAATAAAAATCTTAAATTAAACTTGTGGATATTATTAAAATATATAACAGGATATCTGAGGGATATTATTATCTATATAATATGGACTTATTAAACCACACTTATGGAGAGATACAAAACAAGTAATTACCAAATAATACTTTTTTTAAATACGAGGATGTTAAATATTGTGATTTCTGCCAAAACTTAAGAATACAACACATTGGTTTTACGTAGCACTTTAAGTTAGTAAATCGAATTTCTGACTGAGAGAGACCTGTGCCATGCCTAGGGGCAATATGCGAGAAGAAATAAAAGGGATCAATGGTTCGTCTACATTTATTATTGCTAATAATGATTTCCAGGCCGAATAACGAACATAGCGGCCTGTCTGCACGAAGAATAGCTATTTCTGCAGGACAGGATTGTAATGCACGAGTGTGTGCAAAAGCGCGGGGACACTCCCTATTCCCTCACTCTCAAAGTTCGATCTAACACGATCGGAGAGAGATCAGGTGCAGGACTAACGGCTTTACGTTCTTTCCGAAACGGAGTAAAATACCGTCAACTTCCTGATTCTGGGACGCTACTGAAATTTTCGTGACGGAAAAACATAAACAGCTAATTTTGTTAAAGTTACAGCCTATATACGTCCCCCCACTGAATACCTACGGGCCTCTTTTTATTTCTGAGAGGTTGTTAGAGCAAGGATGCGGCCGTGCTACCCCAGTGCGTGTTGGCGAACTTCGCATGTCTTCGAAATTTTTTTTTATATTTCTCAATCATGCAGGTTTCCTCACGATGTTTTCCTTTAGTGAACATGCAGTAGAAATGCGTTCGCTAAGGAGTATGTTAGGGCTGAATTTGAGTGACAGGGTGGGAAACTGCGTAATAAAAGAAGAATGTGGTTTACATGATGATGCTGTGACCAGGATTAAGAAAGGAATGCTTCGGTGGTTTAATCATGAAGAAAGAATGAGTGAGGAAACAATGACAAAGCAAATATATGTTGCAGAAGTGAATCGAAGAGTCGGAAAGTGACATCCTAGGTGAAAGTTTGTCGACCAAATTGGCAATATATTAAAAATAGGCCAAATTAAGAGTCCTACCCTTAACCGACGAGCATGTATGCGTAGGTATTTGGTTATCTCCATAAGCGAGACAGGTATGTCAGGATCGTGCTAAATGGAAGTCTGTACCTAGTCTCTGCCTACACCTCTGGTTGACAGGCGTGAGTGTTTATGTATGTACATATTATTTAATATGATTTAGTTATTAAAAGTGTGCATGCAGTGGCATTCCGATATCAAAAACATTAAGATCAACAGAAGTTGACACGACATCTGTATTGGATATACTATATAGGTATTAGTGCTATGGTCACAACACTAACACTTCAATGAGTTATCACATATTATTTTAGGTATAACTAACATGAAATTATCCCTTGGTTGACAAAATTGTCGCCGTTTACAAGAAAGCTTATTAAAAACCCACTGCTGTTCTCTCTGTTCTCTCTATTATATCATTACTTACGGGATGATGTGGTAGTAAATTTTCTTACTCCGCTACTACATGACAAAATAGTAATATATATAAATTACGTGTCACGTTGTTTGTGAGCGATGGACTCCTAAACTACTCAACCGATTTTAATCAAATTTGCACACCGTGTGCAATTTGGTCCAACTTGAGAGATAGGATAGTTTTTTTGCTCATGAGTGACCCACATTTTTTTTGCGAATTTAAGGATTTTTAATAGGACATGACAAAGGGACGTCGAAAAGGGCAGAACAGCGTCTGCCTGGCAAGCTAGTATACTATCAGTTTTCATATATATAGTTTATTTACAATTTCACTGAACATAAGGCCATCTGCTAAACAGTTAATAAATAAACTATAGTTACCTAGTAGTAGAATGAAAAATAAACTATTTTTCATTCTACTTTACATGTCTACAAAGATCAAGAAAATCGACAACAAAAAATACATATTTTGTAAATTTATTTCATTAATTTTTTATAAATTTATGTTAAAAGTTAATGTTACTGCCTATGTAGGTACGTCCCACGGCTGTGCTCCACTCATTGTTGAGAGTGTTTTCGGCGAAGGAAGTGTTCACCGCGCTGCCCTGATGCGTGTTGGTGGACTCCATATGTCTTTGTAATATTTTTATCACTTCTCCGTCGAGAAAATAGTTCTATGTGGGTATAAAGAGTTGAAAAAACGAAACATAACGACATAATTACAAATATTTCAAAAACGAAAGTTTAGTGTCATACGTTGAAAAATATAAAGATTATTCATTTCATTTTATGGTCTCATTTTGTCAACAGAAACGAAGCAAATATAAAACAGAAAAGCTACCTTTGTACAACCCTAAAATATAAACAAAAATAATCCACACTAAGCAATTCCAGTTGTATAAACAATACGAAACGCGAAACAATCGGTGGTACGAATGTCGCTGCATACAACATACAAGCGATCCACCAAGAGTGGTGCAAAGGCACAAAGAGCTCAGGGTCGCTGGGCGTGGCGCCACGCCTCCGTTCTTGGCTTGGGCGATATCAACAATGGGCAAGGCCAGGTAGGAATACATCAATCTGCATGATTTCTGTGAGTGAACACAGAACGTGCTACGACTGCGACTCCCTACAGATATTGCTTCCACCCGTATTATTTATTTTGTAGTAACGTTAGCTTCAGTGAGCACTTAAAATAAAATAAACGCACTAAATTATAAATATTAAAACAAAAAAGTAACTTAAATTCAAATTGAAAATGTTGCAAAACGCTTTGCTATACTTTTTAAGTCGTAGTTATATATAGGGAATGTTTAACTATAATTTTAAATATAATTAATAAGGTACTTATAATTTATTTAATAGTGGTTTATATGTTTATTTGATTAATTATAATTTTATTATAGTTAATTGACTATAATTTTAGCACATATTGTGTTAAAATTATTGTTAAATGTTATATAAGCATATAAATAAAATTGAAGTCTGTATGTGATATCAAAATAACTGCTGCTTATTGAGCTTAGGTGGTTATCTGCACTAAATAACAGTTTCCTCGGAGCGACTGAATCGATTGTAATGAAACTTGAGATAGAGAGCAACGCCAATAATAATCTAGCCTATGTTTTGTACGAAAAACTTGGAGCTATTTTATGATGACTCGATATATTGATGATATAAAATATATTTGATTATCTTAAATCTAAAAAAAACGTCACATTAATAAATTATATCCGAGCGAAGTCAGGCAGATCGCTAGTTTATCATAAAAGTTTACGTTAGATACGACAAGTGATATTTAAAACCACCAAATACTGCCTCAACACTTCCCATGGAATGGAATCGTAAAGAAGCATTAGCTTATAATTTATTAAAAGTTATATTATTATGCTGTATGGTTGTGGCATTAAAGAATACATCAACCTACTTTATCCCTTAGGTTTCGTAAATTCCATAAAAATCTTATAGCTGTCAATAGATGGACGCATAACATCTTTTTTATGCTTTTTTTTTTAAGAAAAAGGGTGACAAACTAGCACACAGTGGACTGTGTGCTCGTTTGTCACCCTTTTTCTAGCCAGAGCATCCACTGCCACTCCATCAGGTGGATCTGATGGTGTGGCAGTGGATGCTGTGGCTCATAGACATCAATATTTATCCTCGATTAAGAAACAAAACGCAGATGCGTTGTCACCTTTTAGGACTAAGATGAAATACCTCGTTTCCAGTAAAAAAGGGTTTCCGGATCTCTACATTCACCATAAGAAGCACAGGAGTATTAAGCTGCTATTTTACGCTGATATTCTGTGAGAGCGAGATTCTTCCCCGTTCGAGCCGACCCATATGTTCTAAAACCATAATATAGCTGCAGCGTAGCTCTACCTCGTATAAAAAATTATGAACACTGGACAACAGCTTCAAAGGTACCTACCATAAGTCTGATAATAATTGCGGTCATCATTCTGTCTCCGAAGTTAAATTCATCAATCCAACATCGATATAACGAGTTGGTTAAGATTTTTTAAATTGAAGTAACAAACGGACTAACAGCTCGTCTGTCGCACAGCCACACAGCCCACCTGATGTCAAGTGGGTGCCGTGGTCCATAGACATTTATCCTCGATTAAAAATCAAAGTGGAGATACCTACGTTGTTACCCCTGAGAACTAAGATGGAATGCCTCTTATCCAGTGAAAAGGATCTCCGGTTCCCTACATACACCGTACGAAAAACAGCAAAAATGAGCTGATAGTTTTACGCTGGTATTCTGTGAGAGCGTGGTCCTTCCTCAATCGAGCTGACCTGTTCGTGCTACTACTATAATATAGCTGCAGCATAGCTCTACCACATATAAACATATGCAACTAACTTAAAAACAAAGAAGACCATAGACGCGTTATCGCGACCGAGGACTAAGATGGAATGCCTCGCAGCCTGTATTTATACTGACTCTCTTTACTCTTCATACCAGCTGCTTGGAGGTAGAAATTGGCAAGAGGGTACCTACTCAGATGGATATTTAGGCGGGAAAGACCCGCTAGCGTATCTATTTGAATTTCATAGACCGGCGATGAGGCGATGGCGACAGGTCACAGCCACAACGTGCGATCCCCGAATGCCAATAAGGCTGAAGGGGAAAATTTACAAATCGATCATCCGACCTATCGTCATGTATGGAAGTGAATGCTGGGCCGTCAAGAAGAAGGATGAAAATAGACTGCATGCGAATGAAATGAGAATGTTACGATGGATGTGTGGTGTGACAAGGATGGATAAGATAAGGAATGAGTATATAAGAGGAAGCCTGAAAATAGCGCCAGTGGTAGAAAAGGTGAGAGGAAGCAGATTGGCATGGTTTGGGCATGTGATGCGGAGGGATGAAAGTCATGTCACAAAACGAGTGTTGAATATAAATGTGGAGGGACACACGGGCAGAGGAAGGCCGAATAAAAGATGGATCGATTGTGTGAAGAGTGATATGAGAATGAAAGGAGTAAGTATGGAAATGACGGCTGATAGAGAGGAATGGAACAAGAAGATTTACTGCGCCGACCCCAGATAATGGAAATGGTTTAGAGAATGATGAGACCGGCGATGAGGATCAACATACCCAATACGAAAACGATATCAGCTCTGTGCTCATCATTCACAATGCTACTACAAAAGAATGCTTCACATTCTACAAGAGAGACTACTTAATCAGATGAATAGCATAGAAAAGTATACGGGTCAGACAAAGAAATATTCAATTTTATAAATTAGATAATTTTGTAGAACCTTAATACCGAAATATCGAAATACCACTGTGTAGAGGTGGAGTAGGAATATCCACAGCCTCATTTGATCCCTGTCTTAAGTAGCGATAGAGGGAAACCGAAACAGGAGTATCTTCCTGGTAACTACTGAAAATAATAAAAAAACTACGAATCTCAGCCCGCCCGCCTTAAGATTAAATAAATGTATTTAATCTTTATTGCGGACCAACGGAAAATAGCGGCCGGGTTCTATATGGTGCGTGACCAGAAGCGAAGACTCTTTACTGGTAACGAGGCATTTTTGTCCTAGTCCTCAGCGGTTAAACGTAAGTAAGATAACAATAATACTAAAAATACAAAATATATTTTCATTATAGAAGTAGCAAAACTTTGAATAAACCTTACTTTCATCTAAACAATCACAAATTATTATGATAATAATCTCTTCCAGACAGAATTTCGGACACAGTGGTCAGTCGCAACTCGCAACAGAAAAATCCAAATTTTTGCCCCGACTCGGGATTCTAATCCGTGATCACATAATCGGTAATCATGCCTACGGCCACTAAACCATCAAGGCAAAAGAAAGAACGATTCTAGAATAAAAATAACACCCATAATAAACAATTATCTGATATTTCCGGCGTAATCCCCCCACAATATGTGTAACTTGTATAGATATATTATTTAATTTTATTTTAATGCGTTAATTAAAATTACAAATACTAGTAGAAGTTAAAAGTCAAAATATAATAATTGTTGAAAGCGGTCATTGTTTTTTTATATTTTTTTGTTTTAAAAAACAATATTAACAATGCTGTAAACATTACTAATATTCCCCTTAACCTCTCGTGGTAAGCTTAAATTGCTTGTGTTACGAGTGGTTCACGCCAGTAGTCGAATGGCAGATTCGAACCCAGGACTTTTTTGAGTTCACGGTCCGCACCCTGCCATTAGGCTACTGTCGCTTAATATTAATATTAATGTGAGCTACGTAGTGCGTAGACAATCTACGTTCTGCTACGATCGGACAAATATTTCCCTTAATTCAGTATGTCCGCGGACCTCGCTATATCCGTATCGGGTAGAAAGCTAAGCGAGAATTGGAGACAGTCGACAAAATGGCGCATTTAAATGGGCGTCTACTGCATTGTCGGGCATCGAGCGTCGATATCTCTCGCTGGCCTTGTCGCACTTACATCCAAACCTCTTTATTTTCAATCCCCATTCACCATTTGAACAATGCTTTAAAAGAAAATTGAAGTAAGTAATTATGAACTTTAATATAACGGATTAAGATTCCAAATCATAAAACATAGTTTTAAAAGAAAATATTACTATGAACGAGTGTCGCGACATATGAAACTGTTGCACGTTGTTTCGTCCTTATCCTTCACACGAGGGAGAGAGATATTTTTATCGCAACGTCTATCTCTCTCTCTCGCCTCCTGAGAAGTAATATGTTATTGCTTGTTGTGATATCTCCAAAATAACAGGGAAGTACTCGCTACGAAGTTGTCATTTGTAACGGTTTTGCTTTGTATGGACAACAAAAAAGTTATACTTTATTTTAAATGATTTTTTGGTTTAATTAAATAATAAAAAATTTGAAGCTTCTGTACAAATACGAACAACATTTAGGTAAATTGATTTTTATAACTTATGTGAGGTATTTGGTAAATACTTTTTCTGCAAACTTAATTTCGAATTAAGCATTTTGTGCATAAAAGCGTTCGAATGATTATTTCTCATTTTTCTTATATCTTATTTTACAAATTTACAGCAAATTTACAAATTTTTAGCAATTTACTTACAAATTTTTAACAAATTATTGTAAGAAGATAAACAATGTACTTACTTATATCTAACTTACTGTACCTACACTGTTAATTTGAATTCGATAAAGAGTACCTAACATATATTTTGATACAACCACGATTAGAGACTTAAGATATTTAAAAATAAGCTAAGAATCGTTACTTAATGAATAATATATACTCTTTAAATACCTTTTAATGGGCACATGAATTTTATACCCTTGTGCTGAATAGTGCGATTATAAAGATTAAGTAAAAAATATAAAGAGTTGATATTTAGAATGGACAAAATATGGATATAAAAGTTAATCTATTTTTAATCTAATGTTATTTTATTAAATAAAACAAAAAGTAACATTTGCCTGTCGGTACTTACGCCTCAAGGCAGGGCGCTTCGCGGAGCTGCTGGAGTGGGGCGTCGCTAAACAAAAACACGTACACAACGAGCGGGCGCGCTGATTGGCTGGCGGTGACCTGCCCCCGGCTCGAGGCGCCCGGCCGGCCGTGGAGCGCACTGTGCGCCGCGACCTCCGCCCGGCAACATGTGCAGCGGAGCCGAAGGTGGCCCCTGGCCTCTGCCGAAAGACGCACCGTCCGTCACTGCCGCCGCGCTCGACCACTATCGCCTCCAGCTTTACAATTACGCCGTCGCTGAACGTCTGCGACTCTACCCGCCAGCACCATGCTACGCTCCCTACGCGCCTCGGCTCGCACTCTCTATGTCGCTGCTCCAGCAACGTGCGCTACAACCAGAAGAACCGAAGCCCCAACATAGCTACATCGGTCTGATCGCCATGGCGATACTGAGTTCGCCGGAACGCAAACTCGTTCTCTCCGATATATATCAACACATTCTGGACAACTATCCATATTTCCGTACACGAGGACCCGGCTGGCGCAACTCTATCAGGCACAATTTATCTCTGAACGACTGTTTTGTGAAAGCCGGTCGATCAGCTAACGGTAAAGGTCACTATTGGGCAATTCACCCAGCTAATGTAGAAGACTTTCGGAAAGGTGACTTTAGACGACGCAAAGCGCAGAGAAAAGTGCGGAAGCACATGGGACTGGCTGTTGATGATGACGGTGAAGATTCACCGTCACCGCCGCCTCAATCTCCTCCGCCAACTGCCCTTCCATTGCCATTTTGGGGTACTGGGAGACTTCCTGGTGGTGGAACGGCCCGTAAGCGGCAATTTGATGTCGCATCGCTTTTGGCGCCCGATGAGGCACCTGAGAAACGTCGACGAGAAAGTAGTGGAGAAGAAGAAGCAGAAGAGGATATTGATGTTGTAGCGAGCGATCAAGAGGAGCGGGTTGACGAGGAGACACGCACTCCTCTAACACCGGCCGCACATTATCCGCTGTTGGGAGGTTGGTGGCCGGCTTTGGATCCTGCACTATTGCATCAACTTCGTCGTCATGCTGTTCACGGTCAAGGAATGCCCAACTCACCACAAGGCTCCGTTAGCCCAACCGATCAGCAACGTCCTCCTGATACTTAGACAGTGATGTTTGAACGTTACGCTTAAAGCAATGTACAAAATGTGAATATTCAGTATTATTTCCTGGTGTTAAGACTTTACTTTAGTGAGTCCGCTCGTATACTCTTGTCTACGAACAAACCTGCATTTACTTTTCAAATTAAATCTACGCGCGTTGAAGTCTTTTCCAAGTGAACACTCTATACTTTTCTTCATCGCTATGGACGTGTAAGTTAATATATTATAAATAAACCGTACTTCATAAGTGCTACCCTTAAAGTGGTGATCTTTGTCATTGTCTACTTAATGTGACAATTATTACTGAAGTCTGAAAACGACCAAGTGACTGTAGATATAATCCTAGAACTATTTGTATATATTGTGAAAGGTGTCTACTTATCGTTGTTATGATGCGTAAACATAATGTTGTTTATTTACTAGAGGAGCATTTAATTAAATACTATAATGCAGCAACACTATAAATCTCCGATTAAATAGAAAATATTACATTAAAGCTATCTTTTATTCTTACTAATTCACCAAACTCCGTAAAAAATATTACAAGCCATAATTATATTAATTGTGTAATTAATATGTAATCCGAGTTATATTAATATCATAATTTTTTTATGGAAAACGTCTAGGAAATCGATATATTGAATTCAGCTTTATTATTTTAATTAATGATATGTTTAGCGTGTGAAATATACTCAAGATAGTCGATTGATCCATCTCGGAGCATAATTAGCAAGAGTATGACAAAATAAAATAATCTAGGGGATGGCAACAAATAGCTGCCAACATACGTGTTGATCTTCACAACAGATGCAACATGTCGTAAATTAAAAAAATACGGTGAATTGCGTTTTAAGACAAATTTATAATGTGTATAAAATAACATTGTAAAGAATATTTACTTACTATACTCGTATCCAAACGAGATTTAAATCAACAAAAATAGTGGAATTCATTCAAAATATTCCAACTACATTTGAACTAAATATTGAATGTCTATCATAATAGTTGTACGTTGGGTTTTGAATTCACACACTGATTCGTGACTTGATTCAAAATATGATGCAAACATTAAAAAATTTACGCAATTCATTTATTTTTATAAAAATTTATTATGACTTACCTAAACAGCTGAATTGTAATCACCCTTTTAATTAATTAAGATTGCAATTAAAAATCTCATTATAAAGGTAAATTATGTAAACACTAAGCTGTTGTCATATTAATTATATTTGAATCAGTTTAAAGTTCAGATCTCCCCCCACACCCATATATATATATATAATATATATATATATATATATATATATATATATATATATATATATATATAAGTTTGGAAATTATCCTTTTATCGTAGAACTACGTCTGCAAGATTTCAAATTATTTAGACGTACGAGAGTGTGTGGAAACTTAATTAATAATTCCAATACTTTCATATATACTTTTTGGCTTGGCTTATTTGGCGCTAGATCATGACATATATGCATATAGGTCAAGATAGTAATAATATTGGAGTTTAAGAAAACTTAAACGACAAGCATTCGTAACGAGCTGCAAAAATTCTAATGAAAATCCTAGGTTATAGTCATGGAATAAATAAGTTTCTTTTACTTATAGGTACACTCAAAAAGAACATACTGCAAATGGCAGATTTTGGTATTGAGGTAATGAGTCACAGTATTCAATATTACAAAAAAGGTAATATATATACTAATAAATATTTCTAAAAACGCTAACAGCACCCACCCTCTGTTTATTCTGCTCATCAGCAAATGAGGATCTGGTGACTGAACAATAGCAAAATCCATTCAACGACGCCAAACTCAAATCGTAGACTAGTGATGAGCAACAGTATCATAAAAGCAGTGCTATCAACTAACTCATAGCTCACCAAAAATGCTGTTAGCTGTAGTAAGTATTAAGAAATCGTTCAAGTGATGTACTTATTAGCGCATTCTTGAAATGACCCACATTTACCAGCCTGTATTTATATAGAAGTAAATTAATATTGGCTATAAAATTATAAGAGAAGAAATAATGAAAATAAACAATGGAATTACTATTTTATTCCAACTTCAATAATAGATAATTGGGTCGAATTGAAATTTATATGATAGTGCTGTAAATGTATATTTCGGTTGATCTCCGATGAGTAAATAAAAAGTTAGCATCACAGGTTAATTAACTTCGGATACATCATGCTCCACATAAACAATACAGTCGAATTGATTCAATTTATATTCTTCATTCTTCTGCTTTATTGGTCTCTTAAAAATCACTAGGTTCTAGATATGGGCATTATCCCAGGGTAGTTTTACCTTAATCGGTAGGTAGGTAGGCGATCGATCGCAGTGCCAGAAATCTTGCATATTTGAAGTTGTTGACCGTCGCCGGTCGGGGTATTAGCTAAATTTATTGATTATAATTTAAAAAATACCATGTGCGCAATGGTGAAATTTTTTTATCGTACACGGTGACGAAATCACGTTTAAGTTACACTCATACGGGACTTAACCAGCCGATTATTGTACGGTATGTTTTACTTAAATCATAAAAATATTTAAAGTATTCTATAATTTAAAAAAAATTAAACACAGTATTGAAACACAATAATAAATACAGAACAATAGAACTTTAATTAGTAACATCTAATGGTTTCTTACATTTACGCGAATACTACCTACTATTAATTAAATTAGTATATATAATAAATTAATTTTTACGGATTTTACCGCGTTTAATTTAACTTTTTAATTCCCAACGTTTCAGGTGCTTTACAGCACCACGGGGTGTCACGTCATAGGGGGGGGGGCTACTGAGGTATTTGACGTCCCGATGTCATAGTTAGCCCAGCTAACTTCAGTTTTTGAATACTAGTAATTTTTGGTCCAATCTACGCACATTGAGCTTACGGTATCTTGAAGTCTTGTAGTGGTATGCTTGGGTTTGATTTAATTTTCTTAATTACAGGATCACAAGCAGATGGTAGTACCCATAGAGTTATACAAAACTAGAAGAGCAAACCACATTACCGCGCGTCGAAAAAAGTGTAACCACATTCCAACCGTGATGACGTAGCTTTGAAATTACTAAACATTTTAAATAAACATATATCTGTCTCAGTTACACAAATTGTAAAAACAATACCGTCGCTAAGATTAGATAAAGAACCATTAAAAACATAACTTGTAAAAAAACCAAGTCTCGCAACCCATTTCTTCTACCGTAAAAAGTTGTAAGATCCATGTAATACCAAGGCGGTTAATTTATTCAGTTCCTACTTAAGCGTTCTTCTGTTTTAAGTTATTACGTAATTAGCTAACCTAACAAAATTTTATAGTGACCATATAAAAATGAACGAAACACAATGTATCTGACAAGTAATACATATTATATTAGATTAGATTGCTTAGTGCAATATATATCAATGGCAGTACCCATCCACCTTCTCTATTGATATTAGGATGTTTTTTTTTTTTCATTTCAATAGACTCGCGAATCATTCTAGGTAGGAATGGGTGTTCTTTTGCGAGGATTTGTGGTTTATCAAATCTAATTTAATGGCGGGGTCGATCTTGAACATGTCCACAGACTGCAAACTTCCCGGAACGTTGGTGCTTCAAGTCAGCTATATGTTATTTTACGCGGGCTTTTATAGATCTTTTTTTGTCCTATGTACGAGAGACCACATTCACAATCAAGCTTGTACACTCCTGCATCTTGTAGAAGGATATTTCACTTGAAGGGTGGTGGAAATTGACTAATCTTCTTCGGTGGCTTGTAGTAGGGTTAAATGGAAGCTCGCTTCAAGATGTTCCCAATCTTGTCTGTGACTCTTCTGACTTATGGTAGTACAGCAGGCACACGCTCCACCGTGGCTGGCTTCTCTCGGTCACTGGTGATATTGACGCGGCACCCGAAGCTTGTTGTGTTGCAATACTTGCTTGAGATGCTTGAGCGGCCAGATATTTTTTGTCACAGATCCCTTGTGCTCTCTGAAACAGAGATTTTCCCATGGTAACTAACTTTGAATGATGGTGATGAGGTTCACCGTTTAAGTATCGGTTGGTATGGGTCTTTTTCGTATACACAGTGTGACCAATAGTGTTTCGGATGACTAAAACGTAGTACCATCTATTAGAATACTTTAAATTACATACAAGCATTAAAGCATTTGATCAAGAAATATAAAAAAAATATTTGACATAAAAATTACTATTACTACTATTTACCGTCACATCACAATTGCTACAAAATAAGATCGTTGTGAATTTAGGTTTGATAAATAATTTTACATATTAGCCAACATCTGAATCATAGAAAACTTTTGTAAATCGAGTCTCGTTACACATTTGATCTCGTTTAATTAAATCTTTAGACACAATTTTTGTATTTATATTTAGTACTCTACAATTTTTCAATAAACAAAATGGATTTAAGTCACTTGTACTATAAAATAATGTACGATACACGGAACTCAAGTAAAAAGTAACCGATTACTACTTAACTCCCTTGTATCGTAATGTACTATTACTACTACTATTGTGCGTGTTTATTTCAGCAATGTAGAATAAAAAAAAATATGATAAAGATGTCCTCAAATCTCCCTATAGGTGATAAGCTGGTTTTCTTCATTTATCACATCAATGGTCGAAGTTAAGAATCGATCTTCATGAATTTCATCTTAGAGAGAAACACGGCCACGGTTAAATTCTGCATACCAACGCCTTATGGTGCTCAAATGCACCATAAAGGGTTTGAACACGGGCAGTCCAATCTTCCGAAGGGAATGAACTTTTGAAATCATAAAAAATCATCGCCCTAAAATCTTGCCGCGTTAGTTCTATTTTTGCTACGGATGGCGAACTTTAACTTATAAATAAACGATTGACTCGCGATTTCCCAACAAAAATTATTTTAATCGTTAAAAGAGTTTGTAATATTTAAAAAATATAATATTCGAAATTAAAATATTAATGAGCGACCAGCACAGAAGTTTCAGTGTGCCCTATGTAATAATATAAATAAACAAATATTCTGGTAAATAATGAACTTTTCCCTCTCAAAAATTTATTCAACTCAACTTAGAAAAAAATCCAATCTTCATAACATTGTTTAGACTTAAAAATAATAATTCTTAAAACAATGAAGCTTTTACTTTCCCACGCACTTCGCTATTGTTTTTAACTCTTTATGTAATTAGCACACCAATCTGCTTAGAAAACTAATGTTACTGAGAATCTAAAATTGTGATTCATTAAGGTTTGGCTTTCTTAAATGCGCTTACCTACGTTAAGCATATTTTTCGAAGAAACCCTTGATTATATAAAATAATGAACTAAAAATTTCAAATACACATAGTACATTGCTAATTTTCCTTTAACTTTTTAATAAAAAGTTTACATTATACTTAGACGTTATTTAAATAGCTTAACACTTAACTATTATATTATTGATCTTATGATTGTGACAAGTAATAAGTATGATGATAGATATAGCGTCGTACCTGAATTTAATATTGTTTATTTTTTTTACTGGAAATGAGGCATTCCATCTTAGTCCTCACGGGTGACAACCCATCTGCATTTTGATTCGTAATCGAGGATAGATGTAGATATCTATGGGCCACAGCAACCACTTACCATCAGGTGGACTGTGTGCTCGTTTGTCATCCTATCCTATAAGAAATTAGTTCTATGTGACATAATTTTTTTTCAACATTTTAATTTTTATGCACTTAAATGTATTAATTATTACAAGACAATTATATACCATTTCAAATTCAAATGTGTAATAGTTGCATTTATCATTTACTTATTGATTATATCTGCGGCAATGTAGGCAAACATGCGTTTCTTCATTCATCCCTTGTAACATGCAATTCCTCATTTCCAGTTAAAAAGGTCTCCGGTTCTCTAACCTCACACTAAAACGAAACCAAACAATATTAAGCTGATATTTTACGCAGGTATTCTGTAAAAGCGTGGTCCTTCTCCGGTCGATCCGATCCATTTGTGCATAAATATAACATAGCTACGGCATGGCTCTTCTACGTAAAAGAATAAAAAAAAACAGAACCAAACAGAAAGACAAAACGTATTGAAAAAATTTAACTGCAAATGTATCAAAGTGGATCTAGTGCAAAAAGTTTTATTAAACCCTAAATCAAGGATGTCAAGATAATTATTCCGATAATTTTAGTCTACTACAGTGTATAGTATAAGGTATTGACATGTCATTTAAACAAAAACCCCTAAAACATTTCATCATGAATTAAATTTTAGTTTTAAATCGGATTTGTTAAAATGACGGTTTTTAATTTTTATAACTTAATTCTTTAAATATGGGCAAACAGCTTATTTGCAGTCCTACAGGCATTTTTGCATAAAGCTTTTGATTTAATTGCATTATTTGATTGATTTAACAAAAGATGTGGTGGTTTTAAAAGAACCTATTACTTGACCGAATTACAGCCATTAAAAGTCCACTACTATACCGATATTTGGCCATAGTTGCTACGCGTATTTTGAATTATTATCAGCAAGATGCTGGTGCTCATTTCCTATTTTATTTCCATCTGTCGTATGCAATCTGTCCTTAGGTGTCGTAACAGGAGAATTCTCTTCTCTTACGTCGCCATTAGATACATAGCAAATGTTAAATATTACGGAAAACTTTTAAATTTTATACTTTTTTATAAGATAAGGGTGACAAGCGTGCACACGGTCCACCTGTTGGTAAGTGGTTACTGTGGCCCATAGACATCTACATCTATCTCCTTTTGCGAATCAGAGTGCATATGTGTTGTCAGAACTGAGCACTAAGATGGAATGCCTCGTTTCCAGTAAAAAAGGTGTCCGGTTCTCCACATATACCATGCCAAACACCATGCATATATACACCATATTTTACGCTGATATTCTGTGAGAGCGTAGTCCTTCCCCCGGTCGAGCCGACCCATTCGTGCTACAACTATACAATTAATATAGCTGCAGCATGGCTCTACCACGTTAAAAACGGTTTTTTTTTTAATTTTCAAGTGATTTTATGCTATAATAATCAAAATAATAATAATGTCCTCCAGACCGAATTTTGATCACGGCGGTCAGTCTCAATGAAGTCCTAGCCATTTGCGTAGGACATGTGCAGTCTCTATTCCCTCACTCTGATAGTCCGATGTAAAGGAAATCGGATACCACAGGACGCATAACCAATGGCTTTGCATGGTTTCCGAGACACGAGGTTGAAACACCGCCAACTTTCGACTCCGGGCTGTTACTGAGAATTCCTCGACTGAAAACCCAAAAACTAATTTTGGAACTCGAACCCGTGAACACATGATCAGTATCCACGTTTACCCACTAGACCAACGAAGCAATCAATACATAGATATATTATGTATACGAATCTGAATAATTTAATGTAAAATGCAAAGAGATGCAACATCTCTTCGCAGTGCCAGTGAATCGAGCCGATCGGAAAGCACTCGGTCGTCGACGATTCGAGCCGCTCTGCGCTGGATGCGGTCAAGTGGAAGGAGCTGGTACTGGGGAGCCCCAGCCCAAAGATAGGAACAGTATTCCATGAGCGGCCGTACCTGCGCCTTGTAAAGTCGCAGGCGATGTGCCGGCATGAAATACTGTCCCGCTCTGCTGAGCACGCCAAGCTTTTTAGAGGCCAATTTGGCCTTCCCTTCCAAGTGACCACGAAACTGCACGTCACTCGATATGTCAACGCCGAAGATTCCGATACTGGCTGAGGCAACAAGGGGACTGCCTTGAAACTTGAGGAGATACGACAAAGGGGTTCTTTCTAGCGGTTAACGCGCGAACTTGTGTCTTCTACGGGTTAAACTGGACTAGATTTAGTCGCCCCCAATCCGAGACTCTCTTCAGCAAAGACTCGACTTCAGACACAAGTTTGTCCCGGCACTCGGAGACGTTTTCCCGAGAAATATTGGCTCGGCCATTGTAAAGAGCATCACCAGTGCTGTCATCTGCATAGTAATGAATGTTACGGGTTTGCAACATATCATTGATATGCAGAAGAAACAGCGTTGGCGATAGCATGCAGCCTTGTGGAACACCAGTATTAATAGGCTTGCAATCGGAGCTTGCACCGTCTACGACGGCCTTGATGCTCCGATCTGCAAGAAAGCTGGTGATCCACACAATTTCTCGGGAAGCCCATAGGAAGGGAGCTTCGAAAGAAGCACTTTGTGCCAAACCCGATCGAAGGCCTTCGCAATGTCCAAACTAACGGCCAATGCCTCCCCCTTGGACTCTACTGCCTCCGCCCATCTATGAGTTAGGTAGACCAGAAGATCACCAGCTGACCGACCACGGCGAAAACCGTATTGGCGGTCACTTATCAGCTGGTGTTCCTCAAGGTACCACATGAGCTGGCAGTTTACAATAGACTCCATTGTTTTGGAGAACAAGGAGGTGCTGGCGATAGGCTGGTAGTTGGACGGGTCTGAGCGGTCGCCTTTTTTAAGGATCGGGTGGACGAAAGCTGTCTTCCATGATTTTGAAACTACGCCTAGGGAGTAGGAGTACCGGAAAAGACGCGTTAAAACCGGTGCCAACTCTGGAGCACACGTCCTCAGCACAATTGGGGGGATTCCGTCAGGCCCACTCGACTTGTGGATGTCCAGGGAGAGGAGTGCTTTGCGAACCGAGCGCTGTGTGAACTGCACTTCCGGCATGGAGCACTCACACCGCGGGATGGTCGGCGGCGTACTCCCCCCGTCATCGAGAGTCGAGTTGGATGCAAAGAAAGAGCCTAGAAGATCGGCTTTCTCCTTTGCGGTATGGGCCAGTGAGTCGTCCTCCCTGTGCAGAGATGGAAGAGATGGCTGACAGAAATTCCCCTGGACAGCCTTGGCGAGAGTCCTTGGCGAACTAGTTTCTCGCCAATTCTGCCTATGTGCTCTGACTTTGCCTTAGCAATGACTCTTTTGAAGGACCTAGAGGCGGAATTATACTTCTTTTTTATGGCGCTGGTGTTTACATCCCGGGACGCTGATGCGTCAGCCCAGGCTCCGTAGTACTCCTGCTTATAGCATGATACTATTTTACAGGAGCGACCAAACCATGGCTGAGATTTGCCTCCAATGGGCACCACAGAGGAAGGAATAAAAAGTTCCACACCCTGAAGTACCACATCAGCGACAGAATCCGCAACAACGTTGGGATCGTCCGGCGAGAAGCAAACCCGCCCCCAAGGGAAGGATGCAAAGAAAGACCGCATCCCATCCCAATCGCGACCTATAGTGCCAAACACGGCGGCAGCCTGCAGAATGCAACCGCGATTTCAGCGTGAGTGGCACCATACTCCGGACAAGACAATGGTCCGAGGAGCCTAAAGGGGCGTCGACGGAAATCTGATATCCGTCCGGGTGAGAAGGTCAGCAGAAGGTCCAACAGGGAAGGTGCATGGTCCTCCACATCTGGAATCCGCGTAGGCGAAGTAACCAGTTGTGTCAGACCATATGCCAAGGCAAAATCATGAACAGATCTCCCCGCATGGTCGGTTAAACGTCAACCAAGCCATTCGGCGTGATGGGCGTTATAGTCGCCGAGGATCATGATCTCTGCGGAGAGGATCTGCTGTAGCAACGAATCTGTAGCCATTTGGACGTGGTCGAAGAGTCGGTTTATTTCGGCATTACCGCTATGGGCTAATTCCAAATTTTCGTAGTTATTCGAAGATTACCACCCATATTTTCCCTTAGTCTATTGTAAATAGCATTAATTATGTACAGTTACCGCAAGGTATGTTGATTACTATTGATACGGGCATTTAGGCTTCAGAGGAGCTATATCGTTAAAGGTACCATTTGCCTTTACAAATTATCTATGAAATGTTGATTTGGTGTGATCGAATCTTTTCGCGTGCCGCTAATTAATCCAAGGTATCCAAATAAACCCAATAAACACAAATATCGTGTAGTGGTAGTGTAAGAATATCCACTATCCATTATCATCCTGTTGGTGTCATAGGAGGTGAGAAAGGGAAACGAATCAGGAGATGGGCGGCAGCGTCTTCTTAATAACGACTGAAAATAAAAAAACTGCGGCTGCCAAACCGCTTCCGAAGCGTGGCTTCCGAAGCGTGGCTTCCGAAGCGTGGCAACTATGATAAATACCCCCCATATGAGGCGATCTATGGGATACGCCTATGTTCAGCAACGAACTTCAATAGGCTGTAACGGTTTCCACAACTAATAAAATACGAATATGTTTTATACGATACTAGCTTGCCAGGCAGACGTTGTTCTGCCCTTTTCGACGACCTTTGTCATGTCCTATTAAAATCCTTAAATTCGCAAAATAAAATGTTGGTCACTCATGGGCAAAAAAAAACTATCCTATCTCTCAAGTTGGACCAAACTGCATACGGTGTGCAAATTCGATTAAAATCGGTTAAGTAGTTTAGGGGTCCATCGCGGACAAACAACGTGACACGTAATTTATATATATTTAGATATGTTTTTCATATTATTTGCTCAACCAATCTTGGGTAGTTTGGTAAAAACTATGAGGTGCGAGTAGAACGCCAACGAACGCAACAAATATTTAGTCATTGGTGATACAATATTTAAAACAAATACACAAATATATGGAGGGAAATTAAAATATATGACAATTGTAATCCAAATTTTTACACTAACCTACGCTCATATTATAGAATAAGGCTCCAAGTTCAGAATCCAGACATACCATATTTTGATGCATTACTAACAGGTTCGTGAGCGTGTGTATTAATTCATACCGTTTTTGTCCTTAGTTTATTAAATTTTCTTTGCGTTACATATTTCGAGAACTAATTTAAAACTCCAATATTTTTTAATTGTAATTGCGTTATGAAAGTCTTTTTTAAGTTTACTAGAAAGTTGATTCAATAGTTTTTTTTTTAATCGATCGCACAATTAAACACCAAGAGGAAGTGAATACCAAGAGAAGATTGAATCACAGCCGTTTTTATATAATGTAACTGAAAATTATAACTTCAAATAGAATTTTGTATTGTCCTTCTATTAACAAAAGTAAAAGCATGGATATCATAGGTGTTAGATCCAAAATTGTAAGAATTTCCGTTTACACCTACTAAACAATGGTTCCTAGATAACACGCATTCATAAGCCCACAAATCCGCCAACAACTGATAAAGCGGAATGTTTCCACGAGTCTGGCTGATTACATCATCGATGAGTGCACAAAAACATTTTAGTATGAAAACTTGCGGCTTGTCTCTCACGTTTCTACTGTTATTGAATTTGGTGGTCGATCAATTAATATGAATTAAGCAAAAGAAACTATTGCTAGAAAATTATATTACGCTTGTGTTTAGTGATACGATTTAAATGGCGCGTGGTGGTGTTAACTTATGCATTGAGACAAAATTGCATCGTAATTTTGTAGCTCGATGTATTAGCCTTATGTGAGAATTGTACTGTGTGAGGTAAGCTAAACTCTGGACATAAATAATGTACGTTTGTCCTCAAACACCGATGTTGCCGAACCGTCCGAAAGGCTATTGCGTCAGTATGAACTAGGTACATAAGACTGAACTATCACACATTTCAACTTATAATAATTGCCATTCATATCAAAGTTATCTTAGAATGTTGGATATATTATAAACTCAAACAAACGTAGACATCGCACGTAAATATTGTTTTATATAAATCAAGTAAATCAATTACACCTTACTGATATAACTATTGTTTAATCAAATACAATTTGTTGTACCTAATATTAATTCCTTCAAAATTAAAAACGACGTTTAAAATCCATTCAACTATTATTGATAGTAAGCGTTACTTAGTTACCCAAATGTCTGATCTGTTATCAAGAATTATAGGGAAACAAAGGCATTAGCGAGGTAATCTGCTGACTGCTAACAGGTTGTATGTGTCCCACGCAGTAAAGGAAGGGCCCAATGCGTCAACTTCCTGGGTATTACAACTAAAGAGACAGTGTTACAAAAACATGACAAGTTTAAGCCGGGATTATCTGTAGATGTAATCTTTGAACCATAGTTCTTCGAGTAATTTTGTTGGTCTTATTTTTTATTACAATTATTTATTATACCTAGTGCGAAATTGTTTGAATATGAGCGTTCTGACATTTTCACTAAAGAATTAAATAATTTTTACAGTTAGTTGAGCTTCTTTTTTGCCCAGGAATTTGAGTAGGTTGATATCACCCTTCTGTATAGCCGAAATGCCGTATAGCACATCTGCCATCTGCAGTGAGAAGGCTTCCAGTGCTTCCGAGTTCTTGCTCGTCATTCTGGCCTCGAGGCAGTCACACGGTGATTCGAGTGTTACGTTCAGCAGGTATAGTTGAAGAAATATGATTTCAGCACTCCTACAAGAAATACAACATAACTTTCCCGTGACCATGTACGAGTAAATATATGACGAACACCATACGATTTTAATCATTGTGGATCCGAATTAAGCTGAAATTCAGAAGTGTTCGTGCTACCTAGATAGTCTAGTAGTAGTAAGCATGAGTGCAGATTATGTAGTCCCGAGTTTGAATCCTAGGTCGGGCCAAAATTTAGCTTATTGGGTTTAACTGTCTAGAACAATATTAATTACTAGGCGTTGTTAAGAAATTATCAGCAACAGCCCCTCGTAAAGTAGGCGGTATTTCACTCATGTGCCTCGAAAAGCAGGTAAATCCTGGTCCTGTGCCTGATCTCCCTCTGGTTGTGTCGGATTACCGTCCCAATGGAGTATTTGAGTGAGGGAATTGGGTGTTCCTATACTTGTACAAACTCTCGTGCAACATAAACCAATTCGCCGTTGAGAATGGCCACTGCGACCAAAATTAAGTCTAGGGGACATTATTACTATAATGCAGTGTTCCAGTTCCAGTAAAAGAGATAGTACAAATATAGGCCATGAGACATCTCATATATCATCTTAGCCCTCAGAGATGAAAACGCAATTGTGACCTGCAGGGCTGCAGTAGCCAATGACTATCAAAAGGACTGTTCAAGTTGTTTTTTTAATCTTCTTCTTCTCCATCATCTCATACGAATCCACTTGTACATAGCCCTCTCCTTCCATCATGTCTAATGAGCACCTGCATATAAAAAGTATCGATGGCATTTCACTTGATAAACTTTTACAATGCCAACCAAAAAATCTTTTTATAGGATAAGGGTGACAAACGAGCACACAGTCCACCTGATGGTAAGTGGTCATTGTGGCCCACAGACATCTACATCTATCCTCGATTACGAATCAAAATGCAAATTTGATGCGTAAAATTCTTTTCAGTAAAAAGGGTCTCCGATTCTTTACACTCACCATACGAAACACAGCAGCGTTAACTGCTATTTTATGCTGGTATTCTGTGAGAGCGTGGTCATTCCCCGGTCGAGCCATTCGTGCTACAGCTATATTAATATAACTGCAGTATGGTTCTACCACGTCTATCTGTGGTAAATTCTATTACACGCCCTAATAATGAACTTTTTACAGGTACAGCTCCTTCTTATCAGCCTCATTTCTGAAAGGGTTTTAGGGCAAGGAAGTGACCGCCGCGCTGCCCCAATACGTGTTAGCGAACTTCACATGTCCTCGAAATATTTTTTCTTATTTTTCAGACACGCCTCACTATATTTTCCTTCACCGCCGAGCATGTGGTAAATTAGCACTTAAAATTGCAATTAACAATTTCGTTGGTCTCCGGCTTGGATCGAACCCGGTTTCCTTGCGTACTGTGAAATTTATAGCGAGCGCTAACAACTTCACGGTCACTGAACTTTTATAATCATATTTAAATTTTTGAGAAATAATTCTTAATCGTCGAACATTGTTCATGACTACGACCTGAATACTAGGTCATACTTACTAAGATATAACAATTCATGATCAACACGTATAATTGTTTTATTTTAAAACTTAAATATTTATCTAAATTAGTCACAAAATGTACCTACATACTAAATCGAAATCATTAGATATTTTCTCGAGCAGGAAAACAGCAAGCGTTGGGTTCAGTTAATCGAATGAGCGCAGCGTTCCGAACTGACGTGGGGTTCGTAAGCGCATGTAAATGCGCCCTAATAGCCCCCGCAACCTTAGCGGTCCCCCAGCCGGCCGCCTGCTGTCAAACGACGCGGCTAACGAGTGCGTGTACACTACGCGCATTATGATTGTTTCCAATTAAATCAACAAATACACGTGTGAAGGTGTGTTACTTCAATGGCTAAATTGTGACGTATAGGAATTCGGTCCAGTAGCTTGTATATTGTAAACCAGGGAACCGCATTAAAGATTGTTAAATTTGAGCAAATGTCTTATTATAGTGGATATAACTGTATATAATTTGACGTGTAGTGGCGGTCTAGCACATATAGCATAGCTATCCACTACCCCATGTCATCCCGGGGTTTCATAAGAGTCGACAGAGGGAATCAATCCAAAAGACGGACAGCGGCGTCTTGCTGCGGTTGTCACCTGCCTGCCAAGCGTGGTAACTATGGCAAATATCCCCCTATGAAGCAACTAGAGGGGAGGCCTATGTTCAGTCGTAGACTCTGATAGGTTATGGTTACAGTAGGATAAAAGCTGAGTTGTGAAAGACATAACATACTACTAATAGATGACATATAATATGATAATGCCAGAATGAGACAGAGCACTATTTAACTAATTAAGTGTTTAAATTTTTTATGAATAAGGGGTTGATAGACGATTTTTATTCAAATAAAGTACAACAAAAATACTTTAAAGTGTGCTATTCGAGTGTGTATTGGTTGGCAATTAATGACGCCCCACCGTGCGTTACACTAGGAATTTTCTGCTATGCACGACTGTGTCGCCAGTGTTTTCTTTTTCAGATTGATATGACATAGGGACTTTCAAGGGAAGGCTTGAGAAGAGCCAACTCTGTTCTCTAAGCCCAGTAGCATTTTCAACGCAACTGCAATTCCTCTTATATTGTAAGTCTCTTATCTTAATAACTTATATGGCTTACCTGAGCCATATGCTCGTTACCATTTTCTTCCTTGAAAAGTGTTAAAATGTTAGTGTCATCTAATGTTTTAATTTCCAAAGAACATATAGTTTTTATTTTAAATAATTTGAACTTAGTGTTTATATCTACGTCTACACATTACTATAAAACGTAAAATGGTCGCTTATCGGACAATGAAAACAGGATAAAAGGATCCATTAGGCACGCATTGAGGTGTGAGGTTGACCGGGACGCGCACTCTTTAGGGCCTCTTATAAAACGAGCACTGCCTGTAGTCGGATCTAAACGCGGCCAATTCCGCCAAGTCAACAATGGCTGACTTTTAGCCCAACAATGAGCGACCGAATGTAGCAAATTACCGCTTTTTTGGCGTCTGAAAGTGTTCATCGTGCCGATAGCCATTGTTGAATGGTTTGCGACTGGAAACAAACGGCAACAATAAACATTGAAAAGAAAAGTGTAGTATTTTGCGTAATGTGCACAAGAATAAAGGGCGAAATGGTAATAGGTGTTAATGCGGCGGAATCACCGCGCTTTCTGAATGGTAACAGCGCTGCGGGCGTCTCCCTGCCGCGTTTGCTTACGGAATATTTTTATAACAAATCAACGAGTCGATAATCGACAGCGTTGTGTTTATTGTTTGAAATTTTAACGAACTCTTTTCGCTTGAGCTGTTGTTGACTTTGTGAATTCTGTCGTTGTTTCTATAATTACAGTAATATACTTTTTACAAAGTTTAAATGAAAAATCATAATTTGCAATCATCTTAACTAGAGCCGTGGTAGCTTAGATGGTTAACGCTCGCTGTGAAAGTAACAGAAATCGAGTAACCTGGGTTTGATCCCCGCCGGCACCAATGAAATTTTAATTGTAATTTTAAGTGCTGATTTACCACGTGCTCGGCGGTGAAGGAAAACATCGTGAGGAAACCTGCATGTCTGAGGAATAAGAAAAAAACTATTTCGAAGACATGTGAAGAACGCCAACACGCATTGGGGCTGTGCGGCAGACACTTCCTTGCCCTAAACCCTCTCAGAATAGACAGGAGGCCTGTGCCCAGCAGTGGGACGTATGTAGGCTGTAACTTTACTTTACTTTTAACTAGTTAATAAGTTCACTGCTGCTTACGCCTTTTTAAACTGCAGAAAATAAAGGCAGCCAATGTTGAAAGATTTCATGCTTCAGTCTTTTGAGTGCAGAAATATTCTCTCTCTAAGTAGTAATGCTGAATGAAGAACAATATTTCTAGTCTTAGCGTGTGGAATTTGGGTTTGATTTTTTAAATGAATATTTGCATGAGCAAATCATACCTTTTTCATTATTGTATTGTAAGTCCCAGAATTCCTTATGAAAGTGCATCGCGTTAAATAATTGATCACATATTATTCGAAAACATAAATTAATTTTTACGTGGTCTGTATGTGTTTATAATAAAATATTACGTTTTGCTGTTCCAGATACAAGCTGCAAATAGATCTTATAAGCCTAATTAAATGATTTTCTTTCTTAAATTTAAATAAAAAAAGTTGAGAAAATTCAATCTTATTCGACTACACCCTTCATTTCCTCATTTTCCTAAGGGTCAATTTTTCAATCGTCAGATTAAAGTTATCCATTAAAAATAAATTTTAACCCGACTTTAGGTCAAAGTGTAGGACAAATGAAATGAAATGAAACAATGGAACTATTTTATACATACAACCGTAATTCTTAATTTGATTATGTTGCATTTAATTATTGGAACAACCTTTATCTGATGATTGAAAAATCTTCTCCAAATGAAGTAATATATTAATTTAAGGTTAATGTTGTTATTATTGTACTCATGTATTAGTATGTCATGAAATAACAAGCCTCATAAAAAATATCTTTATTCCACTAATTAAAAATTATTATTTTTATTACTTAATTATACTTGACAGTAGGTAGAAGTAGTTATCTCTTTGAGCCTCTAACAACTTCTGCCATTAGTCTGTTACTTCTTAGAGTCTGTTATTTCTTAAAGTTTACCGTCAATGCTTTACTACTTTCTCCTTTATGTTTAACATCTCTTTTCAGATCGTTTTTCTCCTCTGTTTTTCAATAGACTATAATTATTCATCGTTAAGTATTATAGTCTTTTTTAAATTATTTTAATGATTCTTTCGTTGAAATTGTGGTTTGTTCTGAAAAAATTAATGTATTTCAGTAACATATTAATGAAAAAAGGGACCTGGGTATAATTTATCTGTTATAGCCAATGGGATTTGGTAACTCTACTACTTCAGTGTGTTAATATTTTTGACGGACTTTACCGGTCTGTTTTTTTTTTGTATAGGTATGTTTGGATATGCAGGGTGCCGGACACGTGACAATTGAGTACTTAAAATTACAATCAATAATCGCTGTATCGCTGGTACCTACGGGAAATCGAATTTTCTAGTGCGGTAGTTAAATTTCGCAATATTATTTCTTTACAATATCTATCATATCGCAAACGTTAACTGTAACTTTATATTTTATAACAGGCAAGAATAATTACGCAATATAGTCGGTCAACACTCGACTAAAGTGGAATGGGGCCACACTATTCCGCCAGTCCAAACACCAGCAAAACAAACAGGTTCAAGTGGGAGACCGCCCATGGATTCGCACTTCAGGGTGACGCGTTCAAGGAAATCGGGCATATGATACGGGTATATACTTATATTAGGTTAATGTATTTATTTTGGCAATAAAAGGTGTGATTGCTTATAAATAGTTATCAAGGGTATATTTTTTTAATTTAGCGTCCTACAAATTTACACCCTTTCTTATAATTGTTGACTATTGTTTACTTGTACTTATTAAATATTAATTATCTCTATACCTCTCTCTTTCTTTTGTCACTTAGTGAAGAGAAAGTTCTCTTTCTTTTGGGTGAGAGCATCATATAGAATTTATGAAATTAACGTCAATTTTTATGATTAAAGCCGACTTTCCACTATGGGATATAATATAATTTATATTACATCTCGAGATGTAAATTGATATCGCTCACCGTACTTTTAAATGGAACCGTTTCCACTGAGATATAATATATATTACATCCCAAACTATAAATATTTTTTTGATCGACCGATCGATATTTTCATATTATATTTCACCTCCTGTACCCGGCACATCCTTCCGCGCCTCCGCTACGTCCTCAGATCGTCCAATGACGAACGCACACCGGTTAAAAGATATGTCTCACAGTGTAAAAGGCAATCGTGGGATATAATTTATATTTCGGGATATAATATATATTATATCCCATAGGGAAAAGCCAGATTAAGGCTGTTTAATTCTTTATTGAAACGCTTCTGATCCGCCTCTGCTTCGCACGGGTGACTTTTGAATCTAGACAACAACGCCACCTACCGGGCCGGTGCAATTGTTAATCTAAAGCTTAAACCATCCAGGGACTCGCTCAAGCCCACACAAAAAATTTAATCAAAATCGTTTGAGCCGTTATCGAGTTTTAGCGAGACTAACGGAACAACAATTATTGATTTTTACAGGTATACGAGTATAAAGATTATCATAGAATACTATAATACGCAAAGAATGGCTTAAAGAACTATATAAACCCGATTCGCTGTGTTACAACGATTTAATACATATTATTTGTAAATAGCGTGCATTTGCTTTTTAAATAATTTGCATGCGAAACAATCGTTTGATTGTAACGTTAAAACACATCTCGTTTTGACGTGTAAACGTGTGAATTGACGTGTTAGTGATATTTTACTGTCTACACGGGCTCCGCCCACTCCTCCGTTCTATTATATATGCAATTATAATATTCTATGAAGATTATGTACCTAAAAATGGCTATGCCGGACGTACAAGTGCGGTTAATACTCGTAGAAAGCATTGCCAACCTTATCCCTCTAACATATTCAATATTATTCTATAATATCAATGTAAATAAAATATTTTTGATCCCAATTGTAAGTACAACAATTTTAGTATAATATTCCATACTTCACGGGATGCCATAAAGTACGTTGTCAAATATCAATGGCGGCTGGTCGAGCGTGAGCCGCATTGAAAACCGGTGGCCTGAAAACATTTAATTGTTATGGTGTGGAAACGAGGGTAGTCAACACATGCCGAAAAGTATGGGGTGACGGTCCTGATTGACAAATTGTTTTGACATCATGAATGATGTAAATGGGTAATCACTAATCATAATACATAGAAATCATATCTACTAACTACGTCTTTCTTCTATCGTAGGTTAATTGCCGCGGAAAAATTAATAAAAAAATAGTATTATACGTAAGAAGCTGTCTACCACAGCTTAGATGGTTAGCGCTCGCTGTAAAGTCACATTACGCGAGCAACCCGGGTTCGATCCCCGCCAGCACCAATGAAATTGTTAATTGCAATTCAAAGTGCTGTTTTACCACGTGCTCAGCGATGAAGGAAAACATCGTGAGCAAAACCTGCATGTCTGAGAAATAAAATAAAAAATATTTCGAAAAAACTTTCTTGCCCTAAAACTCTGTCAGAAATGAGAGGCCTGTGCCCAGCAGTGGGACGTATATTGGCTGTAATAATAACATAAATACATAAACGCCTGTCACCCAGAGGGGTAGGCAGAGACTACGGACTTCCATTTGGCACGATCCTGACATACCTCTTTCGCCTCCTTTACATCCATATATCTACGCATACATGCTCGTCGGTTAAGGGTACTTCTAACGTGGCCCCTTTTCAAAATATCGCCAATTTGGTCGATAAACTTTTTTCTAGGGCGTCCCTTCCCGACTCGGCCGTTCACATCTGCCATATAAATTTGCTTTGTCACTCTTTCCTCATTCATTCTTTCTACATGACCAAACCACCGAAGCATTCCTTTCTTAATCCTGGTCACAACATCATCTTGCATACCACATTTATCTCTTATCACGCAATTTCTCACCCTGTCATTCAGATTCAACCCTAGCATACTCCTTAAAGACCGCATTTCTACAGCATTTATTCTACTTTCATGGTTCTTCTGCCACACCCAGCTTTCACTACCATACATTAAAGTAGGGACTAACACAGCATTATGAATTACCATACGTGCCTTTTTGACACATTCTGGTTCTTCATAATAGAGTGTAGTGCCCCATTCACTCTATTCCCTGCATTTACTCGTCGTTCTATATCCCTATCATATCTACCATCCCTGCTAAATACACATCCCAAATACACAAATTCATCCACTTGCTCAATTAACTCTCCTTCTATTCTTATTTCACATACCGTTTTACTTTCTTCTCTTTCAAAAACCATCACTTTCGTCTTACTTGCGTTCACTTTCATTCCCCTTTCTTTTAATTCCCAGTTCATTAATATAACCATCATTTGCAACTCAGCCGCCGATGACGCAAATATGACTTGATCATCGGCATACAAAAGGCATTTGACGGTTAACTCGCTCATTCTTAACCCACATTCTTCATCTTTCAAAGTTTGCAAACACCTGTCCATAAATAGGTTGAACAGCCAAGGGGAAGCTACACAGCCCTGTCTGACACCTTTTTGGATGCCAAACCAGTCCGAGTAGACCCCATTGATCCTGACACAAGCACTAGAGTCCCTATAAAGAGACCTTAATGCCTGTATCAAACAAGGTGGCAAACACTGAACAAAAGTGTTCAGTGTTTGCCATAACACATTCCTGTCCACACTGTCATAAGCCTTTTCCAAGTCCATGAACGCACAAAAAACTTTCTGGTTTTTGGCCAAAAACTTAACCGCAAGCATGCGCATGGAAAAGACTTGATCTATACACCCCATTCCCTTTTTAAAACCCGCTTGCACATCCCAAATTTTTCCATCAGTTTCTTTCATAACTCTTTCAATTAACACCTTAGCATACAGTTTACCCACAATACTAAGCAAGCTGATACCACGGTAGTTTTTGCAGTCCTGCTGTGACCCTTTCCCTTTATATATTGGTACTATAACTGCTTTGCACCAGTCATCCGGTACCCGTTTTAATTCCCAACATAAATTAAACAAGGTGTACAGCAGGCCTGCCACCACTCCCTCTCCAGCCCTTAGCATCTCGAGTGATACTCTATCATATCCAGCTGCCTTACCTGCTTTCATGCTTTTCATTGCTTTCATTATTTCATCTACACTTATCTCCATACCCCTTTCCACTTCTTTCGGAATTTCTAGTTCATTTAATTCAGACGACTCTTCCCTCATAAACACGCTTTCAAAGTATTCCTTCCATCTGTTTAAATTCGAAGCTTCCTCATTCAGAATACATCCATTCTCGTCTCTTATAGCATTCATTATAGGCTGTTTTGTATTTCCCCTGGCAGTTCCTACGAGTTTCCAGAACATTTTTATGTTAGTCTGGAAATTATCAGATATCCATCTATCATTCTTATCCGTTCTTTCTTTCTTTTTCCTTTCAACAACTTCTTTTACTCTCTTATTTAGACGTCTAAATTCTGCCTTTTTTCTTTCAATCTCAACATTCATACCAGAAGAATTACCAGCTTTGGTTGCTAGTGAATCTAACCATGCTTTCTTCTTTAATTCAATTTCCACCTGTACCTCATCATCCCACCACAACGTATTACTTTTCCTTTCATTTGTTCTCTTACTTACACCACATACTTCAGTGGCGGCATTCACCAAACCTTTCTTAATATTGTCCCACACAGTATTCAAGTCTAAATATTATAATTAATATTGGCTGTAACTTTAAATTTAACTTTTATTATACCTAAATAAGTGTAATATACAACCTATAGGCCTCTGTTGAGCACAGAAACCATTATTTCTTCTGTTTTGTTATGGAGCAAATGAAAACCGCTTTGAAGCGAAGTAGCGGGTTTCACGTATGCTTATATTTTATTTATTTATTCACGCCTATTACTTCTAGTTTAACGGAGCCCGATGTAACGCTTGTTCGTAAAGATTGGACTCAGGCTAGGATCCAGCTTTGCTAAAGACCAGGTGATAATAACAACGTGAACAGCAGTACGATTGTGTACCGTTACACACATACGGCCTATTATAATTCTACTGCTGAACAATGCCTCCCCCGTAAATTGCATCATAGGGGGGATATTTGCCATAGTTGGAAATCACAGTTTTTTAATTTCTAGTTGTTATGGGGAAGACGCTGCTACTCCTCTCTTGGATTCATTTCGTCTGTCACTTACGACACGATGGTGTAACTCAGATTCAAATCGTTGGTGATTTTTTTTATAGTGTAAATGAAGGTATTAAATTCAATTACAAGCCGATGTCTATCTTATTTAAGGTTACAACAAAATATTATTATGAAAAAAAAAATTATAACACAGTTGCAGAGTGATTCCCACCAGTAAACGATTTTCACCGAACTTATTAACACAATTGTACAAATATTTGAACCGGACCGGTTATATATTAGAGACCATCGAATACATAAAGTTATGCACCGAAACTGAAGCACGTATCAAATGGCAAAACAATTCGTGAAAAATTTTATTAGATGAGTCAGATTTCTTCATTGTCTTGAGCTATGCACGTGGAGCTCAGAGCCAAGAGCCGTGGTAGCTCAGATGGTTAACGCTCGCTGTAAATATAACAGAACTCGAGTAACCTGGGTTCGATCCACGCCGGCACCAATGAAATTGTTAATTGCGATTTTAAGTGCTGATATACCACGTGCTTGGCGGTGAAGGAAAACATCGTGAGGAAACCTGCATGTCTGAGGAATAAGAATAAAAATATTTCGAAGACATGTGAAGTTCGCCAACACGCATTGGGGCAGCGCAGCGGACACTTCCTTGCCCTAAAACCCTCTCAGAAATGAGAGGAGGCCTGTGCCCAGGAGTGGGACGTATATAGGCTGTAACTTTATACACGTGGAGCTTACAACATGAGCCATTTAGAATAAGACATTTTATGGTCCCTGGAATGGGGTACCCCAGTTTTCAAAAACACAATGAGTAAAAATATATTCAAAGAAATGTTTAATATTTGCGATTTGATTTGAGAAGCACGCGTAATACGTTTTATCTACAGACAAATTTGCAATGGTTTCTGATATACGGTATAAATTCATAGAAAGCTAACAAATGTGTTTCATTCCTGGTGAAAATATGACTGTTGACGAATAGTTATTTTCATCAAAAACACGTTGTCCTTTTTAGATTATATTGCAAATAAACATGATAAATTTAGGATCAAGTTTTGGTTATTAGTGGATGTTGAGAGCAAATATTTGTGTGGTGGCTTTCCTTATTTAGGAAAGATGTTAAGCGCCTAAGTGATATTTCATTACCAGAATATGTAGTTACGAAATTGTTAGAACCTTATCTCAAAAAAGGTCGAAATGTTACAACGGAAAATTTTTTCACACCTCTAAAACTAGCAGAAAAGCTAAGATCTGAAAATACAAGTATTATTGGAACAATGAGACGAGCAAGACGGAAGTACCACCAATTTGTAGAAACATTCGTACACAAAGATATGAAACCTTTATTTTGAAATCGGCAACAAACGCAACCTTAACAGTTTAGTAAACCTGGAAAAAATCTGATTATCTTGAGTACACTACATCAAAATGTTCATATTGATACTAATACAAAAAACTTCCTGGGACTGTACAGTTTTATAACGAAACCAAGGTGAACGTGGACTTAGTAGACCAAATGGCACGTAGGTACACCGTAAGAGCTGGAACTCGAAGATGGCCAGTCCATGTCTTCTACAATTTTATTATAGATTTAGCAAATATAAATTCATGGATTATTTACAGGAAAGTTTCAGGTGAAAACATTTCTCGCCATAATTATATTCTCCAACTCGTAAGAGAACTTCGAGCTGAGTACATAAGTAAAAACAATGTTCAACCGCCATTCATCATGTAGATAATATAGATATTACCGAAGAACAGCCCAGACTCCACTCATACACTGAAGACGTCAATGTCAAATTAATTCGAAATGTAAAAAAACCGCACCTGCGATATATGTTTGCCAAAAAGCTATTTTTGGGGTCAATGAGTCTTTAAAAAAATTTTTGTCATAAATGTTAGATGTAATCAAAGTATTTAAGCAATTAAAACCAACATTGAAAATTCATAATTTTGTTTCAATCACAAACATCCAATATATCGTCATTTTGACGGTTGCGGTCTTTGAAGGTATGGCATGTTCCCCGACCCTTCTAGTGTTAAGTGATTTCATAAAATCACGCCACAATTTAACTGATTGCGTTTCATGAGTGTTTGAATAACAAAGGACCACCGAGTGAAGATAACAAAAAATAACCGCACGACTCTATAACAACAATGTTATTTTGTTAAACACGCTCAAGCTTTATATAGCGACCGATATTATTCGAAAGTGTATCTAACGAATGCGCTATAAGTTGTTCGGTTTGTTTGTTTAAATATAATATTATCAATATACAGCCCACGCGTAATGGCACGTATTAACAAAATAAGCTATACGTATTGGTTACACAAACTTTTTGTATTCTAGTTGCTGGAGTTTTATACGCGGTAGAGCCATGCCACAACTATATATTATATTGGTTATAACACGATTGGATCGGATCGACCGAGGAGTGAGAGCGAGGTGTAAGACACAGGATACATGTACATATATATAATATAATAAGAATCAAAATGCAGACGCGGTTTCACCACAGAGGACTAAGATGGAATGCCTCGTTTCAGTATAAAGGGTCTCCGATGCTCTATACTCACCGTACGAAACACAGCAGCAGTAAGCTGTTAATTTTTTAGATTATAGATATATTATGTTAGAAATTGGTTCTTCCCATTCGCGCTACAGACATAATATAGTTGTAGGAGGGCTATATACTATACATAATTTTAATAGTTAACAAATACTCCAAAACTGTCATTCCCTAGATATCCCTCACACATTCAAAAAATATTTAAACTACTCAGATCCTCCTAAAATGCTTGTTTTGAGTGGTAAATTTATTATATGTATAATTATATAGATAATAATAATAATAATAGCGTGAAAACATCACGCGGTTTAGACGCATTGCTAGCAGTACAGCAGGCTTAGCCAAGTTGACTCTAGAATTAACGATATTAGAAAACTATAACAAGCCCAATATTTAAATATTAATTAAGAAACATGTCGTTAAAAAGTCTACTAAAAACGAACATTTTAATCATTATATCTTAATTTTCAACCTTATATGTTAAAACTTAAAATCTCAGAATTCATCAAACCGCTCAAGCTATAGAACACGCCAAAGAAATAGACATTATGGAGATACAATACATATTATAACGTTCGAAAACCAACTCCTTCTGGGCCAGTCGAATATGAGTGAAATCAACCTAGCAGTCACACTTAACATATTTTTAAATATATATGTAACGTTTGTAGTACCTATTAGTAGATATTTCGTTGCCATGGAAGTGGGTATCTAAAAGCTTTACTTTCTTTACATCCGTTCCGTGATAGATAGTGGTACTTATTATAATAAGGGTTACAACGAAAATACATCTTTCAGATGCCAAGGCTACTCTTTTCTATTTACGTATTATTAATTTAATTAAAGAATAATTATACTCTTAACCATTTAGATTGTAATTTTTAATATCATATAAGACTACTTAGAGGCGCGACGAAATATTTGTTTAGAATAATAAAAATTTAAACGACATATTAACTTATGGTCTACTTGATGGTAAGTAGCAACTGTAGTCCATGGACATCTGAAGCCAACTTCAATTAAGGAGGGCTAGAGATGCGTTGTCACCTGTGAGGTCTAAGATGTGATGTCCACAAACTGTAGTTATGCTGAGATAAGAACAGCAGTGCAGGCACTGCTGTTTGTGTCAGAGGACCACCCTCTACTTACCCAGTACGTAAGGAGGTGTACTCATGGGCCGAAAAGAAGTTCCACCACTTAAAACTGTGCAGATGTTACTTTAACTTAAGGCAAATTATTCCCATTTTCAATGATAGTGTATATTAATATACACTACACTATCACTGCCTATTTTATTTTATGATACTCATAATCGAAATGTCAAATTTATCATATATTAAAGTGTTTCCTCTTTTTTTATTGTTTAAGGGTGACAAACGATCACACAGTTCACCTGATGGTAAGAATGCTATGGTCTATAGACATCTACATGTATCCTCGATTAAGAATCAAAATGCAGATGCATTATCACATCTGAAGACTTAAATGGAATACCAGTAAAAAGGGTTTCCGATCCTCTACATTCTCCATACGAAACACAGCAGCATTAAGCTGTTATTTTGTGAGAGCGTAGTCGTACCCAGGTCGAACAGACCTGTTCGTGCTACGACCATAATATAGCTGCAGCGTAGCAGCTCTACTACGTATAAATACTATAATAGAGGTATTAAAAGCCATTAGGGGATAATATTTCCTCTTTTAAAATACACAACTTACGTTTAAATACACAGTTTACGTGGTAGAGTCATGCTGCATATTAGTAGTATAGTTGTAGCACGAATGGGTCGGCTCGACCGGGGAGGGACTACGCTCTCAGAGGATACCAGCGTAAAATAGTAGCTTAACGCTGCTGTGTTTCGTATAGGGAGTGTAGAGAACCGGAAACCCTTCTTACTGAAAAAGAGGCTTTCGATCATAGTCCTCAGAGGTGACAACGCATCGATATTTTGATTCGTAATCGACGATAGATGTAGATGTTTATGGGCTACAGCGACCACTTACAATCAGGTAGACGATGTGCTCGTTTTTCACCCTTAACTTATTAAACAACACAAATAAATAAAGATCATATTCATGCTTTGAATCGTTCTGAACTACATGCACTATAAAATAATTGAGAAATTAATCTGTACGTACTCATGTACATTCGTTTAAAGTGATAATTATTTAGCATAATTCCTCCTTTTATTCTTTAGAGTAGATATAGCTCCGTGGAGAGCGTTTTAGTGCACCGGCATGTTTGATATACCACTCTTTACGGACACTATTACAAAAACAAATGTCAGTCGCACACCGGATTCCCCGCCCCAGCAAACACTCAACTGAGCTTTTATAATAAAAAATAGAACACCAAAAATTGTGCTAATTTGAAAACTGAAAGTAATAATAACCTTACAATTATTAAGAACATTCGATAACCTCATTTTTATTTTATCTCTGCTTTCACGTCACTATGTTTTAACTTTTTGTTTGTGTTTGTCTCAGAAATATTTCCTAAACACTCAATAAACAAACTCAAATGGAAAAGACTTTTTTTAACTTTAATATTTTGTGTGTGACAAGTATTTCGTAGTATCTTTGTACATCGAACTGTCATGGCGTGAAGTTTTGAAATTTAGAAGGCACAAAGATGTTCGGGGAAGTATTCGGGTGGAGTGTTGACTCGTCTCGGGACAATGGACGCAAACTTCGATGCGACTGTCCTCAGGAGATTATTTTGAAAGGCCATATTTGTTTAAATGACTAAGAACATTTTCAATATTTTATTACCAACATCGATTAACGCATACAACAGTGTTTAAAAAAATTGTGTAATGAATAAGACTTCGGTATAAATATAACTAGAGCATCAAATAAAAATAATTTTACGAATTTCATGGATTTTTATATCTTTTCTGTTCTATTACAGCTTATAAAAGTCTGTCTTATAAAAGTTGACTGTATTTGTAAGACCTTTTTTGTATATATGGTTACGCGATATCTTCGTCAATCACGAACCGATTTTCCACTGTCCAGTACAGCCTATAAAAGTCCATTCCTGAACAGAGGCCTCTCCCATAGATTGCCTCATAAGGGAGATTTTGCCATAGTTGCCACGCTTGGCAGGCGGGTTGGCAATCGCATTTTTTTATACAGCTGCCTCTTACGAAACTCATAGGACGATACGAAGTAGTGGAAATTCTTACACCGCCCTTACACAACAATAATTAATAACTCACTCGTACTCATTATCAATACGTAATTCTGTCTTTGATTTTGTAATATTTAAATGGAAACCCAATGCACTCGCTCATTAAGGTCAGTCCTACTGCAGTCTATAATAACAAATCAATATACTCGTATCATTAACATACATATTTACTCGTCTATTCGATTGAGTTACGCGTACAACATCGCAGCTATGCATTTCGTTTGAATGTTTGTTTTCCCAGCAATGTTATTGTAGGCAAATTCTTATAAAAATTCAGGTAAATCGATCCTCAAATGGCTTGTCACAACAAACAAAGTACGCCAAACATTTACCGTGGTTTTTTTCTCAATTCTCTTCTTCTAAAGACACGTTCCCCTCAAGAATATTACGTAAACAAAGTTCAAAAAACTCGGTGGACAGTATCGGTAGCTCATTAATGGACGAAAGTTTTGACCAAATATTTAAACATTCTGGCACAATCGGTATTACTGAGATGTGCTCACAGCGCACAAAGACTGGTAGTTGATATAACAGTGCATTTATTTATAGTGGACAAAACAGAGGAGCTCATTAGAAACACATCGGCCAACATGTGTAAATAAATACGCAGTGAAACGACTCGCCCAAACAAATTTAGTGGCCGGTATTGATATGTTCACACAAGAGCTTTTTGGACGTATGAAAATATGAATTACGGCTTTTTTCCACGTTTGATTTTAGAGATATATTACAGTGCCATTTTTGTCATCACCACCATCATCAGTCCGTAGAAGCTGGACACGGGCCTCGCCTGTTGTAGGATGGATGTACCTTAATCAATACGCTTGTCAGGAGGATTGATGACTGCAGTCCCAGACAGTTCTCACCTTGAACGCTGCTTTCCATCACAGATCTGAATATTTTACGCTTGGCGAAAACTAAATGGTACACCACCATCTATCGGTATCCATACGATATTTTTCCATTTCCCATCGCCACCACCTATGAAAGACCTACACAGAACTACTCCGGCAAAACTCCCGATACCATCCGCACCATCTGGATGCTTGGCGGTTCACCACTGTACGTTTCACTAGGAGTTTTCTTCCGCGTACGACCTTGTAACGTTGCTTCTGAATGCACCCTTACACTTATAATTGATTAATCTTAAATCTTAAATAAATAATAGTAATATAATATTCTAATCTAAAAATAAAAAGTAACGAATTATTACATATTGTTAATTTAAAATAGTTATTCTACGGAACCATAGACTAGTTAATTTAATCCGCGCAGCGTGAACCATTTTGCTCAACGATCTCTAAAACAAAAGACTCGGTAGGTTTCGGATACGACGGCGAGTCCCCGTTCGGGCCATTCCTCTTGCATTTCTACCTGAGACCGCTTCAAGTTCGCAACGCGCGTGACCCTTCTACTAACGACTTTTGAACCTGCTTACCTACAATTTAAATTATTCGAGGTGCAGTTGATCCCGCTGGGGATCTACCTACCACCTAGCATCTACCTACCACCTAGCATCTACCTACCACCTAGCATCTACCTACCACCTAGCATCTACCTACTACCTAAGCATCTACCTGCTACCTAAGGGCTACTGCAGCCTAGCCGCGAGCTAACGGAGTGTTGGCCTACCCTCCTACCAACGGCCATCATCACTATCGGCTTGGGCTTCACCGGCCCTTCTGCTAACTGGCTGTCTACGGCCTTGGGGGAACAGCGCTTGGACTTCGCCCCTACGTCAGGCCAGTGATCCCCTTAATAGAATTACTTGTACGTGTGCGGAAGTAAGATAAATAAATAATTACAATACAGTAAATCTTGGTTTTTTAAGAACCCACCTATTCTGTACCCCTAACGGTACGACCTCTCTGTGGAATTGTTTATTACCGGCGATTTTTTCCGGACCGATAGGAATATGGACCTTCAAGAAAAGAGCCTACTCCTTACTAAAAGGCCGGCAACGCACCTACAATTCCCTTGGAGTTGCAGTTGTTTGTGGGCGGCGGTAGTCACTTTCCAACAGGTGAGCTGTATGCTCATTTGCCCCTCTCCTATATAAAAAACGAAATGGAGTGATGGATTTAGAGCGCCATAGTTACTCATTATTGTTTCATCAATTTTGAATTAAGGGTCTGGCCAGAAATCAGTTATTAGGTTTTTTTCTGTCAAGAAATATTTCGTAGTACTCCAGAGTCATAAAGTTGGCGGTGTTTCCCCTCATGCTTCGAAAAGCATGTAAAGGCATTGATCTTGTGCCTGATCTTGATACAATCGTGTCCGATTGCCGTGCCATCTAACTATGTGAAAGAAGAAATAGGAAGTGCATTTGTGCTTGCACACAACCTGGTGCAATATAATCTTATCCTGCGCAGATGGCTAGTTTTCGTTCAGACTGGACGAAGGGATCGAAATTTTATCTGGAGGACATTATTAAGTATTAATATAATTATAAACATTTTCGTAAATAAGAGGGAGCAAGCAAGCACGCGGAGTTCGATCTGGACGAACATTACGAGTTTATACGTTGAAGTGAGTGCTGCGATCAATGCCAGGTCGATTATAGTCGTAGAAGCTTAGGTGAAATTTCATAATAAGTTAAAGTGTTGGCTGAATTGGAATGAATAAAATGAATTTTTTGCTATTAGAAATAAAAATACTTTAATCTCTATATGCAGTGAAATATTTTTTTTGAAGTAACATCATGAAAATGAATTTAAGTGTGGTAAGATTTGAAACCCAAAAAGTTGGTTTTTATCAAAAGAATAATGGTAAATGGTTTATTTAGGTTTTATTTAGTTTTATTTTTATGTCTGCTTGTTGTGAGAGTCTGACTCTTCAGTCCTAACTGCCTGTTCAATATATTCTCCCTCTGAATTGGAACTGGACGGCGCGTCAGGATTATTGCTACTACTTCCTTCCTCTCCTGATTCAATATTATCTAGGTGAAGGATTGAGAACGAAGGCAATTGGCAAACACTAAATATTTCTTCCCCGTGTAGTGGTAGGTAAAAATACCCTCTACTCGATATTTTCCCTTGGGTATCGTAACACGCAACAGAGAGAAATTGAAGCAGAGGATGGGCAGCAGCATCTTTCTGATAACCATAAAAAGCAATAAAAAACTGCGGTTGCCAACCCGCTCGCCAAGCGTGGCAACTATGGCAATACACCCCCCATAAGCAACGACACAAATAACCGACCCCCAGTCCCCGGAGGCCTCGCTATTCCTGGCTACGGTGGCGACGATGGTAACAGCGGGGCAGGGGGTTCTAAAAATCTCCGGTGGAGGTTCGGCTGCCACCTAAGAGAACTTGACCTGGCAACATATAATGCACGCACCCTGAGGACTGACGAGAAGATCCTGGAGCTGGAAGAAGAGACAACACATGTTGCGCTGGGGTATTATAGGATTATCTGAGGTCCGGTGAGAGGGCAAGGACACGGTAATCCTTGATTCCGGCAACATGTTACATCAGCTAGGCGGCGTACGGGAGATTACGACACATCTTCTCAGACATACCTCAAAACCTTATAAGTAGATTATACAACTAGTGCATGTTGCCAGTGATGACCTATGGATCTGAGACGTGGTCCTTTATTGCTAGCCGTATGAGGAAGCTCAAAGTCATCCGCAGTAGAACCAGAGTTAACGACATCGCCCAACGGATTAGTGAGCTGAAGTGGCAATGGGCCGGCCATATAGCTCGAAGAACCGACAACCGATGGGGAAGAAAGGTTCTTGAGTGGAAGCCTCGTACCGGCAGGCGAAGTGTAAGGGACCCCCACTAGATGGAATGACGACCTGGTAAGACCTGCAGGATGTCTATGGATGCAGGTGGTTCAGGACCGTGCTTTGTTACATTCCTTTGGGGAGGCCTATGTTCAGCAATAGACTTGTGAAGGGCTGTAATGATGAATGATGAAATAATTCTTCAGACGATATTTACTTATTCGACGACAAGGCTTACGTCAAAAATCGGGGTTAAGAAAGGAAGAAAAAATTAATCAGATTATACAGGTAAACAAACATTCCTGTTCACCTAACAGCAATTAAACCGCAAATGTACTTTTTTACCCGCGGATAATGGTACTTGCGCCGCAGTGTTGCCATTGCCATTCGATTTAAACATTGATTTGGCTGAGCTAATTTGTCTTATGACTGTCGAAAACTCGCGAAGGTTCTCGAGTTGCAGGTTCGTATCAGTAATTGGCGTGCAGAACTGTTTTTTGAACGCTACTAAATAAGCAAAAAAGAAAATTATAATATGAAGTAATTAATGAATTAATGACGATATTAAAAACCTAATTTCAAAGAGCGACTGAGTAACTAACAAATAAATAGAATACATGTGTAATATACAATACCAATTTATTTCTAATTGTCCGCTCACTCGATGGCAAGTGGTTCCCTCTCGAAGAGTATAGAAGAGCAATGACAACAAGCCAGGAGCTGTCTCAGGTTACGACTCTTATTCAACGCAAACACCCAAGCAATACATTATGATAGCCTATCCTTTTTATTTCGTTTGTGATCTAATGTCTAATGGTCAGAATATTTGACCATTGGACCGCAAGTTCTGGGCTTAAATCCAAGCCAGAGCCATTACCATTACCATTACATGTTATCAAATATCTGTTGCTGAACATATGCCTTCTCCATGGATTACCTGATAGGCAAGATATTTGCCATAGTTGCCACGCTTGTCAAGCTGATTAACAATAACACTTTTTTTATTCAGCTGTTATCAGCAAAATGCTGCTACCCGTGTCCTAGTTCAGTTTCCCTTTGTCGCCTCTTACGACATTTCCAGGATGATATGGGGCAGTAAATATTATAATGACGAGGCCATGACTACCCTAGCCCGCCTCTTTCCGCCACGTTACTGCTTCCGGTACGATGGTATCAGCGCTCAGAGTCTGTGTTTTTTTTAAGTATATGAAGAGCGTCAACCTACTCTGAAGCAATGAATCCTCACCACCGTTCGATTATTATCCTTTCAAAAATTACATATGCTTTGTAATAGGACTTTTATAAGCTATTCTTTTGTACTATTTTCTTCCTTTTAACGAAAATACGTTAGAAGCGATGCAGAACCATTAATTCCTAATTAATTTCATTATCCTATACTATTAAACGAACAATAATTATATATTTGTTTGTAAACGTGTTCTCGAAAACGGCTTTGACAATTAAGTAGGGGTAGTAAAAATCTAATTTCTGGGAAAGTTCGTTATTTTATAATAGGTTTACTCGTACAAGGAAACAACCCTGACTTGCCCTCGCAATATTTTTGATAATTACGCTATAGGGATGACCTGCCCAAAAGCGCCATAGTTTGAGCGTAGGTCTACCACGAAGTAGGGTACGAGTTCAAATACCGTAATCCGATCAAATGGCTCAACAGCTGGGCAGAAACAAATTATAACAAAACATTATTATTTAAAAAAGTATTTATGTAACTACATTGTTATAGCACTATTAGTGCTTATGCTAATAACTGTAAAATCAAGGCTTGGGTCGAAAAATAATTAATTTCAGAACAAAAATAATAAATAATATTAAATATAAAAAATAATTATTTAGTTGATTATGTAATCGAACTTATTTAATACATTTTTGAATAATTATAAAAAAATTAGTCAAAATAAGTTAAATTAAAGAATATATAACTCGGTGACAACTCTATGTTATAAATATGTAACACAACAAGCAGCTACAAGTAAATACAAGATAACATCAAAACAGTTGAAGTATTAGACAGCCACACTACCTTCCTATTATAATGTGATACAGGATGACACCTCCGCAACATAACCCTCTTTTACATTTACATAGGTATTCTTATAACCGCACCGGCATAATCCAGATAGTGAGACTCGTATAATATATATGTTATATATGTAACTGGTTTTTTGGTAACGGCTATAACGATTTAAAAAAATGTACTAAGTTAACATCTACATAAGAGAGAGAAAATTATTTTTTTTTCTAACGCGGAGAAGAGCTCGGTCCCCAGGTGCTTCAGTTTACTCAAGTAAAGGTGACAAAAGAACGCAAATCGGGTTAGAGAATGTTTTGGCCTATAACTTAAGGGGATAGAGTAAGTCAGCTCAAATTCTAATTTCGTCCCCACTTGCCCGCGCGTCGTATGCTATCTACCGACATGTTTGTAATCACTAATACTGAAAATTGAAAATCTTTATTGCAACAATCACTAATACTGTAAGTAGAAAGGTCGTTAGACACTTATTTCATTAGGTTTATCATATTTATGCCTGTTTCTTAAAGCCAAGCCAGTCCCTTCTTATTTTTATTACGGTTATTTCCCATTTTAATTTTACGTCGTCCTGTTGCGTAATGTATATTCTGATCGTAAGCGACACAACCTCCCCGTTCAAAGGCCGAAGCGAATATAAAAAAAGTACTCTGTGGAAATGACCGTGCGGCAGGCATCACGCTTCAAAAGGCCGATAGTTTGGGTACTTTCTTTTTACAGTGAAAATAATGGTATTTTAAAAAAGTAAATAACATAAGCGCTGCTTTATAGTTAGTTCAGTTAGTATGCAAAGTTTCATGATCTTATTTAAAGTATTTTATGAATAACAACGGTTTATTGTTTATTTTGGAGGTAACTTTGGATTTTTTTTCTATCGAGAAAATTTTACGAAATCGTGTTTTCGTCTAACATAATCCTTAACATTAATCCTCAACTTTACCATATATTTATTTCAAAATTAATGCTGCAATATTTTCAGCATAACGAAGGATCTTGCAAAGCCATTTGAGATTATATTTCCCCTTAACACCTACATCTAAAACGTGGATCCGTGGACGCTCCTGCGGTTTAAGATGGTATGCCTGGTTACTAGGACGGTCTCTGGTTCTTAAAATTCACCATATGAAAGTCGGCAACATTAAGTTGCTGGCGTACGTTGGTAATCTGAGAGCGTGGTCTATCCACGGTCGAGTTGAACTATTTATAAGCCTTAACACAGCTTCAATTTGATTTGTAAAGTTAAAAAATATATATGGACTGCACGTAGATCAATGTAATGCTTTAACGTGTTTAATATTGTAGAGGTTCGATATTTATAAGTAAAAGTTATGAAATGTTTGTAAACCTCAAATGATGTGACTTTTTTAGCAATACGAAATAAAAAAAAATATGTAAGTAACTTTCAAACTTGATCCTAACTTTAAATTTTCTTTTAGAAAATCTGCCTTATCTAGATCTTATTTAAAGATATAATAAAACATAATAAAATATACTATTTTCAATTTGCACAACCTATAAATAACTCTGTTACTACTTGTTGACTATTTCAGTGTACGTCAAACTCGAACGTATTCGAATCACTTGACCGAAGAATCAGTAGGTATACCAAGTTAATTAGCCCGTTTTTCGAGACCTTATAAAAACACTAACACTATGGCAAAAGATTAACTAAGACACTTAACTTTCTTACCTATTCCATCGCGATTCATTCAAACTTATTTTAAATGGCACTCGCGGTCCTGATCTATAACATAAAAAAGTACAAATTGAACGAGATAGAATCTGTCAAATTATAAAATATACAAATTCGATAAACCATGTCATCTGGTCGCGAAGATAGTGGGGCCACGGATAAGGGACTTTTTTAGTTGTAAAGACTATTTTGAACCGAAATTTTAAAATCCGAGACTATCAATTAATCAAGTTCGGAAATTAGACGGATTAAGTCAAATAATTTAGTCAAAACAAAAATATTAGTATTTATCTCTCGTATATGATCTTTTACAAGTAAAAGAAACACCTTTGAACCACCTTTTTCACTTTTAGCTTTTATAAATTTTTAAAATTTCTAATTAGTCTATGCTCTACGCCTTATCTGTATTTTATTTTTATATGGCCATCTCTAGACTTCGAACCAAATAAAAAAAGCAAAGACGTCTCACCTAGAAGATAAAGAGTAATATTATATATTCCAAAAAGTATTCTATTGAATAAGGGTGACAAACGAGCCCACAGTCCATCTGATGGTAAGTAAATTCTGTGACCAATAGACATTTAAAACAATTCTCTGTTAAGAATCAAAATGCAGATGCGTTTTCACCCCTCAGTACCAAGATGGATTGCTTCGTTACTATTAAAAAGTGTACCTGGATCTCTATGCTCACTAAACGTCAAACACAGCAGCATTAAGCTACTATTTATGCTACTAGTAATGCCCAAAAAAGTCATATTACCCTATTGCAGTACTTCACAGATTTTCGAAATGTTTTTTGAATGCAACGTATTCCTCTACTAATAAATTACTTTTGAAATTGCTCTAGAGCATGTTCACTGATGGCGCCACTGAGAATGAAACTCGAGTAGGTCGCTTAATGGCGTGGGCCTTGACTGTGTATTCCATGGTTTAAAATCAATAAAACTTACATACACGCTCTTGGGCAGTTAACAATTATGATCTATCTATCCTATGCCACTATCTGTCTTAGTTATGCCATAACTTATGGCCACCATATTACTAATAATTCAAGTGCAGGGTTCATCCCGATTCAAAGCCATAGTTGCTCTCGGGCCTTGTTTGTCTGATTATGTGTTTGTTTGCCCTCTACACACTCTGTTTGCTTTCAAATTCTTTTAGCTCAAGAGCCCTGAACCGCCTGATTTGACCTCTTGACACCCTGCGACGGCATTTGAAACTTATTTCCGTGCATTTACAATGTGCTTTAGTTAACTGAGAAAGTAAAGACCACCATAGTTGTTAGATTTACGGTAAGTGTAACTTTGTAGTATTTAAACCGAATTATACTTACGCCTAAGGAAATAAACACTCAGTTATCATTCTCATGCAGGTACCTAACTATGTAAATGGGAACCATCGAGATACGTTAGTACAATTTAGTTAAATGATGAAAACTCATTAATGTTGGCTTCTTGTTCAAATTATTTGTGTCGGCGTGTACTTCTGGCGTGTACTTCATTTCATCAAAATAACATAGAGAAATAATTAACTTAATCTATACGTAACGTTTTTTATTATTATTTTTTGTGTGTAAGTACAAACTCGGTTCATAAGCGCTCGTCTTTGAAATGCGTCTAAAGCCGGGTCTACATTTGATCATTTTGACGTTTTTAGTTCAGGCGTATCGTACTGAGTACTTGTATCTTTCATTTCATGTCAAAAACTCGTCCACATAAATATATCGTATCATGTCAACGTATCAGCATAATGTTCTTATTATATGAACGCTGCAAATTTTCTCCTGAACCTCATATATTTTCCACGTCTAAACTTTTCAATACCATGTTGTGTTGTATAGTATCCCATATATATATGACAATCGGGAAAACCCGACAGAAGATGGGTTGCGGTTGACGGTGTTCCGTTTCCGTTGAGGTACCGTATCGCATCGTGTTATCGTAATACAGTATTAAAATTAAGATAGGTGTATCCGAAGAGTAGGTGTATCGGATACAAAGGTTCGTGCGGAATTTTGTTTCGTCCGAACCTTCTTAATAAACTTTGTAAAAATTTTACTTTTTTAAGGAATAACTTTGCATCCAATACGCTATCGTGGAGCCGGCTTAATAATATGCTCCAAATAGAATTCAATTCCCGCCAAAACATAAAAGTCTATAGTAATTAATAAAACATCGAGAGGAAACTTGCATGTCTGTATCCAAATCCAGGCATCAAACATTTCAAATACATTTAATTTACGCTATTTACACGGAAGCCAAATTGTTTACTCCTATATGTACTGGACAAAGTTTTAAACGTTGCAAGCTGTAATTTATCTCTTATCTACATAGTATAAAACAAAGGAGCTTCTCGCCGTCTGTTTTAGCTACGCAACGGATTTTGATGCAGTTTTCCTCAATAGATAGAATTATTTAAGAGGTAGGTTTCTATATACTTATAATACACGCATATGCTGTCGAGATCCAAAAATCACCCGTTCGAAGGCGGTTCGGATCGTTAGTAATTATTATACTAAGGATGATCATTATTATATTTTAATCAATTTATCTTCTACTGTATAACAAGTAGATAAATAGACACAGACCTCGCCAAAGGTAAATTACTTTTATATAAACGGCAAATGCAAAAAGCCACTTTCATGGCACTCTTAATACCTTGCTTTTACATTATTGACATTAGATAAGATGTGAAATTGTCTTAAGTATGCTGATTAAGCAATGTTTAAATTTCGTTGTTTAATTATGATTTATAGCCGATATAGTAAAGTAACTTAGTAACATATACACGTCCCTGTCCTTCTGTAGGGGTTACGGCGTGATTAGTCCGTCGCACTACTTCAGTGCGTGTTAACGGACGGAGGATGATGCGGCGGTTGCAGTTCTCTTTACGGAGTTCAGAAACGACCTGTGGCAAACAAATGCTAGCATACCATTCTGCATTAACCGTTCTTTGTCCTTCAAGAGGAATAGTCGTAACATGGCCGGTTTTGGAGACAAACGTGGCCACCATTTTTTTGCAACACTCCATGAACGAACAATTTTTGTTGGCTTTAACTCATTTTCGAACACCCAAACTCGTGACTGGTTTTTTGTTTCGGGTTCGTACGCATATATCCAGGATTCATCACCTAATACGATGTTGTATATAGCATTTGAGGATCCTGCGTGGAATCTTTCGAGAGTTCTGACGCACCAAGTAACGCGAGCCGTTTTTTGCTCTTCACGGAGCGAGTGCGGTATCCATCGGGAAAACAACTTTTTTACACTAAATTATTTGTATTTGACTCATACCAATGTCTAAAGTTGCCTGAATTTCGCGGTATGTCACATGTCGATCTTCCTCAATCAGCTTACGCACAGCATCAACGTTTTCTTGGGTGACTGCAGTTTTTGGACGACCTTGACGGGGATCATCACTGAGCTTGACACGTTCACGTTGAAATTCAGAAAACCAGCGATAAATTGTGGTTTTGGATGGGGCTTCATTACCAAATGCAGAAATCATCCGGTAAACATACTGTTCTTGTGTTAAACCACTTCGAAAGTCATAATAAATCATCGCTCTTGAATTTTCACCATTTTCTCAACGACCACAGACTACTAAGAGGATACTACGCATTCAACGACTAAACAAGTTTGACAAAACCTTGTGACAAAACCGAGAATCTTTTTTTAAATAAATAAATGGTATTCGATTTCTAAAACCAAGGAGTTTTCAATTAAAAAGATTTTATCGCGTTTATTTTTACTTTTTATTTTTAATTCCCGACGTTTCGGGCGCTTTCCAGCACCCATGGTCACGGGGGACTGAGATGACTGACGTCCCGATGTCATTGTTAAACCCGGAGTAACTTCAGCTTTTTAAATTATTGTTTATGGTCCGATCTATGCAAAATGAACTGACTATGTCCTGAGGTCTTGCAGTGGTATGCTTGGGTTTAGTTTTAATTTTATTGATTATAGGATCCCAAGCAGGTGGTAGTACCCAGCCTCCTTCTCTATTGAAATTAGGATGTTTTTTAATTTCAATAGCCTCACGTATCATCCTTGGTAGGAATCGGTGTTCTTTCGCGAGGATTTGTGGTCTATCAAATCTGATGTAATGGTTGGGGCCGTCTAGGATATGATCACAAACTGCAGACTTCCCGGAACGTTGATGCTTCACATCAGCTATATGTTCTTTTACGCGGGTCCTAATTGATCTTTTGGTTTGTCCTATATAAGAGAGACCACATTCACAATCAAGCTTGTACACTCCTGCATCATGTAGAGGAATATGACACTTGACGGATGGTAGGAACTGACTAATCTTCTTCGGCGGCTTGTAGAATGTTCTAATAGAAGCTCGCTTCAAGATATAGCCAATCTTGTCTGTGACACCTCTGACATATGGTAGTACAGCAGGCACACACTCGACTGTGGCCGGCTTCACTCGGTCACTGTGACGTAGGCGCGGGACCCGAAGCTTGTTGTCGTGCAGAACTTGCTTGACGTGCTGAAGCTCGGCGGCCAGGTGTTTGCTGTCACAGATCCCTCGTGCTCTCTGTAACAAAGATTTGCCCACGGTAGCTAACTGTGAAGGATGGTGGTGAGATTCACCGTTTAAATATCGGTTTGTATGGGTCTTTTTCCTATACACAGTGTGACCAATGGTGTTATTAGGATTTCGGATGACTAACACATCTAGGAAAGGTAAGGAATTATTTGCCTCTAACTCCATAGTAAATTGAATTTTAGCATTTATGGAATTAAGATGTTCTAAAAATGCAGTTACTTTGTCTGATGGTAAAATTGTGAAAGTATCGTCTACGTACCGCTTGTAGATCCTTGCTGTAACAGGTGCAGTAAGGAGGGCTTTCTCCTCAAAGTCTTCCATGAATATACCGGCGACAATGGGAGATACAGGTGAGCCCATCGCCACACCATCTACTTGCTTGTAAAACTCTTTCTTCCACAATAGATAGCCAGATGTAAGGCAATGTCTTAGTAATACTGCATATTCTGCTGGCATGTTATTTTCCTCTAGTTTCCTAGTTATAATTGAGATGCAGTTTTCAACAGGTAGGCATGTAAATAGAGACTGAACATCAAAACTGACCATGGTTTCATTGTCAGTAAGATGTAGGTCTTTTATCTCACTGACAAAATGGTATGAATCCTTAGTGTGTGCTCTTGTGTGTCCTCTGAGTGGTGATAATATTTTAGCTAAGTATTGAGCCAATCTGTAAGTTGGCGAATCAATCTGACTCACTATTGGACGTAATGGAGCATTCGGTTTGTGTATCTTTGGTAACCCATACAACTTCGGTGGTTTTTGCGTGTGTTTTGGCACAGGAAGGTATTATCGAATTAACGTCCAGATTCAATTTTTCGGAGTATTTCCTAATTAGATCGCTAGTTGTTTTAAGCGTATTAGTTGTAGGGTCTGTTTTGACCTTTCGATAAGTAAAAAGTAAAAAAGTAAAAAAGGAAATCCTAATAACACCATTGGTCACACTGTGTATAGGAAAAAGACCCATACAAACCGATATTTAAACGGTGAATCTCACCACCATCCTTCACAGTTAGCTACCGTGGGCAAATCTTTGTTACAAAGAGCACGAGGGATCTGTGACAGCAAACACCTGGCCGCCGAGCTTCAGCACATCAAGCAAGTTCTGCACGACAACAAGCTTCGGGTCCCGCGCCTACGTCACAGTGACCGAGTGAAGCCGGCCACAGTCGAGCGTGTGCCTGCTGTACTACCATATGTCAGAGGTGTCACAGACAAGATTGGCTATATCTTGAAGCGAGCTTCTATTAGAACATTCTACAAGCCGCCGAAGAAGATTAGTCAGTTCCTACCATCCGTCAAGTGTCATATTCCTCTACAAGATGCAGGAGTGTACAAGCTTGATTGTGAATGTGGTCTCTCTTATATAGGACAAACCAAAAGATCAATTAGGACCCGCGTAAAAGAACATATAGCTGATGTGAAGCATCAACGTTCCGGGAAGTCTGCAGTTTGTGATCATATCCTAGACGGCCCCAACCATTACATCAGATTTGATAGACCACAAATCCTCGCGAAAGAACACCGATTCCTACCAAGGATGATACGTGAGGCTATTGAAATTAAAAAACATCCTAATTTCAATAGAGAAGGAGGCTGGGTACTACCACCTGCTTGGGATCCTATAATGAATAAAATTAAAACTAAACCCAAGCATACCACTGCAAGACCTCAGGACATAGTCAGTTCATTTTGCATAGATCGGACCATAAACAATAATTAAAAAAGCTGAAGTTACTCCGGGTTTAACAATGACATCGGGACGTCAGTCATCTCAGTCCCCCGTGACCATGGGTGCTGGAAAGCGCCCGAAACGTCGGGAATTAAAAATAAAAAGTAAAAATAAACGCGATAAAATCCGTAAAAGTAGTTTTAATCATGTGCAATGTTCGCGTAAATATAAGAAATCATTATAAAAAGATTTTAATATGACAGGAACAGTGGAAATATTCCATTCCCGATACTTTTAGTGCAGCCTATGTATATAAGCTAAGGTTAAGCTAAGTTTTAGTTCTACAATCTACTGCTCTGGGCTATGGTTCCCTGCTACATCAATGAAAGGAAACTTTGGTCAAAACTATGAAAAAATAATTTTGAATGCATCAAGAATAAAACACAGAATAAATATAATAAAAAACATACATTACGCACAGAACGTTTAAAAAATACAACAGTCATGCATTATAATTTTTTTAAGTTTTTCGGATAAAATATAGCTATTTCGATTTAGATTAGCTCGGATGGACAGACAGACAAAAATTTTAAAAATGGTTATTTATGACGTAAAGGCATGCAACTAGCCCCCTCAACTGAACAAAAGTTATTTCGATATTGCAGATATATATACACTTAAATTTTTCTATGTAATTTTTAATGGTACACTGCCGAAAATAGACTAGGCTGACTCATAAGGGGTACTTGCAATAACTGCCACGCTTAGCAGGTGGGTTGGCATATTTATTTTTCTGTATTTTTTTTATTATTAAGGTTCTTGTCAGAAGGATGCTATCACCTTTTTTATTTACATGGGGAAATGTCTACGCATACCCGCCTCGCGGCGGCCAGGAAGGGTTATGTCGGACTCGCACCGATTCAAAACACATTGTGTTCCATCTACGTCGCATATTGGCCGGGCAACGAGAACGCTTTCGCACACATCCGAGACCCCACCAGCAGCGGCCGCCCCATGGCAGCTTCTCCACGGGAAGGAATTTTACTCCCCCTTTTTTTCTCAGGTAAGGCACACCAGGAACACTAGGCGCACCTTCGGACGCCCCCGCGTCCGATGTACAAGGACCCCGGCGGTGGATCTGATCCATTGCTCTGCCACCAACCATAATTCGACTGCGGATGGTAGGGAGAACGGCGCCGCGATACCGATACTCCTCTCCCACGCAGCTCTACCAACAACACACCAGCGTCGCTGCCCCATCAAAGTCGCGGAGGATAGGGCTTAGTGACACATCGCTGTACCAACACACCTCTTTCTTCGCGACTCGACCGCAGCTACAGCGGTAGGGGGAGAGGACATCTCTCTCGCCGCAACCCAACATCATACATCCGAAGTGGACTCGCCAAGCCCACTCGGAGTGGCCACATTGCTCCGGTCCATTACTTCGGGACAGCCATGTGGGTTCCTCTTTGTTCACAGCGGGTGACCAAGCCTCGTCTTCTGAACCCCCCCCCCCGCCATAACAAGGTGGGAACCCGTTCAGGGGAAAGATGCTACTACCTATATCCTGTTTCTTTTGCACCTGTCGCCTCTTACGACAACTACGGGATGGTTAGTGGATTCTCTAACGTAAACGACAACGTAAGCAACCTGTTTATGCAATTAAAAAAATATAGGTGTACTTAATAGTTACACTCAAATCCAACTGGACTCTGGTCTATACTGAACGAAAGTCATACGCAGCGTTAGTCTAACTGAAGAGCAATTTCCCAGCACGTAGCAGCAACTGACGTGTGTCGTGTTAACTTAGCGGGGTAGTCGGTATGCAAATGGCTGACTGTAAGCGCCTCGAGCCCTCGAGCGCTCTGTTTGTGAGGTAATGTTTATTACGTATGTACAATGCACGTTTATACCGCTTTATATAACGCCTACGTGTTAGTTTTGTACGGGGTGCATATATTAGGGGATTTGTTTTGCCTTTTCGGCGTTCCGTCGTTTGTAACTTTGAGTGAATAATTTTGTGCCGATATTTTGACGTGAATATTTATTGAGAAATATATACATTTACTTATGAGATACATATAGTACAGTGAAGTGGCGGTATTTACCGTTTAGAGGTGGTGTAAGAAAGAATATCCACTATCTCATATCATCCCATTGGTGTCGTCAGAGCGACACAAACCAGGAGATGGGTAATAGCGTTTCTTATACTATATATATATATATACAACCAGAAAATAAAAAGCCGTGCCAACAAGCTTGGAAACTATGGCATATATCCCCCTTGAGGCAAGCTGCAGGAAGGCATATCTAGCTTTTAATTACTTTTTAACATTAGACTTTGAAAAGCTGTATATTGATAAATGAATGAAATGAATTACTACGTTCTCCGGGTGGAGTATAATATATACTACTATCCCCTGTGGTAAAAATTCGATCAATTGCTTGGAAACAACGCTAAATATATGGTTACATAACTTTTTGTAATAATTTCATGGACAGGGAAAGCAAATGGAGCTTAGTTAGTTAATACAGCTATGAACGTGATCAAGATACTTTCATTTAATTAGTTTATACTTTTAAATCAACCTAGTCGTACTACTCTAATGAGTCGGATAATAGACGATATTAACGTAGATCTACGTTATTATCGTCTATTTTTGATGTTTTAGTAATTAATTTTTTTTTTAAATTCTGATGGGACTATCGTAAAATCCGTTCTTAGTGAGCATCTACATTGCGAAATAAGTAACTATACCAAATTTTAAGAAGATATCTTGATGAGTCAGTCAATAAGCCAGTGAGGTATTTCGTTTATTTATTTATATTTGAATTTGGAACAATAAATTCTTATATTATTAAATTAGTCTACATTTTAAAGCAAATTGATCTATCAATTTAACACCTGGACCAAGAATTAATAAGACTAAGACCTGAAAAATGGAAAATTGCCTAAAAATATACAACAAACTGTTCTCAAGTAGTATATCTACACGACTAATAGGCACAAGCTAGGCAGGAGTGGAGGGAGGTTGTCGGTTCATTCGTTTAGCTCCCTCACGCCCTCTGTAGGATGGTATTAGTATTTACTAACATACATAGGGGAACAAAGCCGCTTTGTATCAAACGCCTTTGCGTTTCGAGCTCACAAATTAGACTACGGCAAGTGATGGAGCGGCCTCTGTAAATTCTATTTGGAAATATTTCAGTATATTCCCAGACATTAGATCGCTGTGATAGCTCAAAAGCAGGCTCACTACGATTTAACTGTATAAACATTAAAGGAGTTTAGTATCAGTTCGATTCCCGGTACTTGAAGCATTGAAACTGTATAATGTAATTGTGTCGTTTTAGTTTTACCACCGACCGAAAATTATAACAAAGATTTAAAGCATTTTTGAAGGACTAAATTGTTTCCTCCACGTTTATAATTTATTAGCCCGTCTGCAGCGTATTTTTACTTTACTTCAGCAGGAATGTGTTAGTTCAACCAGGACTAGCTACGCTCAAACGGAATTCCAGCGTGAAATATACTGCTGTGTTTCGTATGACCCAGAGAACGTTTTTAGTGATAACGAGTCATTCTATTAAAGTCCCAATAGATGATAATGCATCTGCATTTTGAACTTGAATTAATAATAGTAGATGGTTTTAGGTCCTAGTATTCACCTACCGTGTATCGTGTAGTAGCGTTGTAAGAATGTTCACTACCCCATATCATCCCGTGGGTATCGTAAAAAGCGATAGAGGGAAACAAATCAGGAGATGGGCAGCAGGACCTTCCTAATAACCATTAAAAATAAAAAATTGCAGTTGTCAACCCGCTTGCAGAGCGTGGCAACTATGGCAAATATCCCCCTTATGAAGCTGTCTATTGGTGAGGTCTACGTTCAGCAGTGGATTTTAATAGACTGTAACGGTAATTTTAGTTTTACCACATCCTCATTAACTCTAATAATATCTAGATTTTTTATCTTTCTATCAGCTTAAATTATCAGATACCATATAACCACAAAGCATTATTCTGGTAACGACTTATTCCGCCTTAATCCTCAAGAATGAAAAAGCATCTGAATGTTGATTCTTAACAGATCCATTTACAACGGTGTGTGCTACTCGTGGTAGTCATAATATACCTGTAAAAAATCTATTCAAGGAATAATAAACATTATTTCGAAAAATATGTGGATTTATTTATTTTTATGCGTGGTAGAGCTATGCTGCGGATATGTTAGTAGTATAGTTGTAGCACGAATGGGTCGGCTCGACCGGGGAAGGACCACGCTCTCACAGAATACCAGCGTAAAATTAGTAGCTTAATGCTGCTGTGTTTCGTATAGTGACTGTAGAGAACCGGACACCCTTTTTACTGGAAATGAGGCATTCCATCTCAGTCCTCACGGGTGACAACACATCTGCATTTTGATTCGTAATCAAGGAAACATGTGTCTATGGGCCGCAGCAACCACCTACCATCAGGTGAAATTATTATTACAACATTAAGTTAACCCTTTTTATATTAAGAAAAAAATTCAAAAAAATATTTTTGATTGAAGATATTTTACTGTTATGTTTGGACTTTAACACTAGAAGGGTCGGGGAACATGCCATACCTTCAAAGATCGCAACCGTCAAATTGATGGTATATTGGATGTTTGTGATTGAAACAAAATTATGAATTTTGAATGTTGGTTTTAATTACTTAAATACTTTGATTACATCGAACATTTATGACTAACAATTTTTTATAGACTTATTTACGCATCGACCATAAACAGCTTTTTGGCAAACAGTGCATATATCACAGGTGCGGTTTTTTTACATTTCGAATTAATTTAACATTGACGTCTTTTTTTGACGTGGAAGGCTGTTATTCGGTAATATCTATATTATCTACAGGTTGAATAGCGGTTGAACATTGTTTTTTTTTTCTTATGTACTCAGCTCGATGTCCCTTACGAGTTGGAGAATATAATTATGACGAAAAATGTTTCATTTGTAACATAACTTTATGCGTCGTAGTACATATTCTTGAATAAAAAGTCGCCAGGAGGAGAGGACTTTTTTGTTTTCTACATACCACTTAACATATGGAGTAGGACCTGAAACCTCTCTCAGTACGTTTTGCTGACTTGGACGGCCCATTCCACTACCAGTAGAAATACACGTCACTCCGTCACTCCGATGTGAACTTTCTTGTGCTGGCTGAAAGTCTCCATCCGCGTTTTTGCAAAGCTCCACTGATATTTCATTGTCGCTTTCATCACCTGAGACATCTTCTTCAATACCACGAAGTCGCAATAACTCCCATTCTATTTCTAAATTCGACACTCGACAGTCGATTCGAACTCATTTTATAATGTAACACGACAATTCCCTTTAAAGAATCAGTTGAAACTACAAGTTAAAATCAAAAACGTGTCAACAAAAGGTCAACAAATAGTAGAAAGAAATCTTTTGTTTTCAATACTTCACACTAATTGATGTGGCGAAAAATTGACGGCATCCGGTCTCATTAAGAATAAGTAAGCATTTCCCGTTTAACAATCATATTCATAACTCACTTATTTTTATTAATATAATCATAAGTTAGGAAAAGTCATTAAATATGAATACAAACTGAAAAATAGATAAAAAGATATTAGCGGTCTAAATCATTCTGCCGTCAAATTGACTGCGTTGGCCAATGATCTAGGTAGTTGTTGTATTACTAGGTAGGTTGTGTAACTAGGTAGTAGGGTGTTGACCCTTCTAGTGTTAATAAAGCTTCAGACTAAATGGGATGGTACTCAATGTCCTAAAATAGCGGGTTTTTCATTTACAAAATTCAATGTTTAGTGTTGATTTTGTATTATTTAAAAGCAATATTAAGTAGGTATGCACGTAATCGAATAGCGTCCGTCGTTCCTTTTTATTAATTTCTACTTATCCTATTTTTTTACTAATTTATTGATTTTTTACTAGCACACAATACACATGATTGTAAGTGGATGATTAGGCCCATAAACATTTACATATATCATCAGTTGAGAATCAAAATGCAGATACGTTGACATCACTGAGGACTAAGATGGAATGCTCGTTTCCAGTAACAAAGATATCCGGTTCTCTACATTATATACACTCGCCATACTAAACACAACAACATAAAGCTGCTATTTTACGCTGGTCTGTGAGAGCGTGGTCCTTCCGCGGTCAAGCCAACCCATTTGTGCTAGAACCATAAAGATGAGTAGCATGGCTCTACTGCGTATAAAAGCGTTAGCGTGCATTTTCTTCTCGGTCAGTATGTTTATAAAACAAAATTCAAAAATGAATTGACAGTCGTAAGCGGTATTAAAAAAATATCATTTTATATGTAAGTTATATATCATTTTGTATTATTTTATAATACGGTAAAATTATTTCTTTCTCCTCTATTTTATTCCATACTTTATTCTTTATTTATTTATCAGCCTGTAAAAATCCAGCTTCCCTCGGTCTAAGGAAAATTGCTTTAATCGAAACTCTTGGCATGCGGGATGGGTGTTGACCAGACACCGTTAATCTTCCTTTATTTATTCACAATAACCACAACAAATCGTATATTATTTTTAGATAATGATTTTTACAGATTAAAATATCCACCATTTCACCTTTACGCAGTCCCCACCTTTTTCTAAAAAACCCACTCATTTATATTATTTATCTCTCTCCCACACACTTTCGGTAGTCATAGTGAATCCGACATCAGAAATCACCTAAAAATCTAGACATAAAATACTTTGATCGACTATTAGAATTAGCGCACAAGGAACATGGAGTGTAACGCATAAGATACATTTGATACTGATTGCGGGAGTCCTAAGAGGGCGTCCATAAATTGTGTGAGATGTTTAAGGGGGAGGGGAGGGGGTTGAGTCAAATCTCATCTAATCTTACGTTGGAGAGAGGGGGTTCTCGGCAAATATCACGCAATTTTTTTTCTGATTGAAACAAAAAAAATATACTATTTTGGTCCATTTAATAAAGATTGTACATGCTTAAGATTTAATCTTAAGCGTATATCGTAATACGATTAACCACTACTGAAATGTCAGCCAAAGAGTATAGTAGGTTTGGCCAAAGACTTTTTTTTAATGAAGGAAAATATAACTTAGAGAGTGAGAGAATTATTACCATATTCTTATCCAAAAATAAAAATTATCAACAATTAAAATATCGAATTATTTGTATGAAGGTCACGTGAGCGCTAGAGAAACGACGATTGTAAGACGTCGTTGATAAATAAAATGTTTAATGAAATAGTACAGTAAAAATAGAATTTAACTTTGCACTAAATTTCCGATCCAATTTAATTTTTTATAAGGTTTAGGATCACTTACTCAGTTCAAAATCACAAAACGCTGACAGATCCAGGTGGCGCTTCAAGCGCAAATAAAATACGCAATAAAAGCACGAAGCAATTTCTTTTTTCTTTTTACAATAACAATCCAACATGTTTACGTAAGAAACCTACATTTTGAAAAATCTCACGTGAGATTGGGGGATGGGGGAGGGAGTTGAATAAAATCTCACGACATCTCACCAGAGGGGGAGGGAGGGACAGAAAATTTAAAAAACACCTCACGTAATTTATGGACGCCCCCTAAAACTAAAAGTGACAAAGAGTCTCGGTTCGGTTCATCGATTGAAATTAAACTTTACGTGATCTAGACAAAAATGGTGGACTAGAGAAATGGTAAATATTTAGCTACCTCATATCTAAATAACGTTATTAAATCCTATCCCCAGGGAAAGTCAGGTGGGTTGCTAGTTTATCTATAATTGTTGTATATTTTTTAATGTTTTTTCTAAAGTGTTAGAAATTACAATTACACAATCTACAGGATGCACCGCATGCAAGTGTACCCAGGATCCCAAAAAATAAGCACCTCTAAAGAAAATGATACAAATACTTAGCTTACTTAATTAGACGAATTATGAGTGATAATGATGATGATAAATGAATCTGCGATTTAAACGTCAGGTCTTCGATACGGGCATTTTACTCACTCAATATACGGATGAATTATATGACTGCTGGATAAGCAGGATGTGCAATTCAGTGTTCCTGTTCTAAATTTATGAAATACATGGCTCTATCTTCAGCAAGTCTTTACCAAACACCTGTGCATGCGATGCTCTAGAATAGTCTGTGATATTTGCAGATTGGCAATAGTCATTTTAAAAAAGAAGAAAGAGATTCTGATCGACTTGATCCGCTTACTTGTTAAAAGCAGTTTCTTGCCAATGTACCCGGTAGTGATTGGTAACTCCGATCATCATCATCATCATCATTACGGCCTTTCACAAGTCCACTGCTTAACATAGGCCTCCCCCAAGTAACGCCACAAAGCACGGTCCTGAGCCACCTGCATCCATTTGAGGACTGAGGACATCCAACTCCGATCACTACCGGATATTACTATACGGCACTTTTATGAAAATAAAAACCATTGCATTCAATTATTCCGCCTTTTTAATAGCATAAGGGTGACAAACAAGCACACAGTTCACCTGATGGTAAGCGGTTGCTGTGGCTCATAGACATCTACATCTATTCTATCATCCATCTATCGAATCAAAATCCAGATGCGTTTTTACCCGTGAGGACTAAGATGGAGTGCCTCGTTTCCAGTAAAATGGGTCTCAGGTTCTCTCATAGAAGCCTAGTATACGTATTATAGTATTCTATGGGTTCTCTACACTCACCATACGAAACACAGCAGCGTGGAGGTTCTATTTTAAGCTGGTACTCTGTGAGAGCGTGGCCCTTACCCAGTCGAGCAGACCTATTCGTGCTACAATTATACCTACTTACTATTTACTAATATCGCTGCAGCACGACTCTTCCACAGTCTATTCGCCTGTTATAATATCCGGAATTTCTAATCAAAGACATGTTTTTGTTTTTGTTACATGGATTTAATTCAATCACTATATAATAACATTATATTTATGGAAACAAAATCATCAACATCCAGCTCCTCTCGGGATTTTGCCAAGAAGAATAGCTGAATTTTCTTTTTCCTTACTGAATTGGTACAGATAACTATATTGATCAATAAATGAACAAGATGTTGTTACCATATTCATCAAGAATTTATACCGTACATGTAGACCATTTCCATACTGGAAACTAATTTTATACCTTTAATTTAAACACATTTCTAATACTTATATTTAACGCTAAAGATATTTACATAAATTGTTTCCATTTCAAACAAATCCATCAGAACACCTATAACCTTTTCTTCTGTTATTTTATTCTTCTATTTAAGACATAATGGATATAACATTATTAAAGACCACGATGAGTTCCAACAAACATTCATAAAGGGTTCTTAATAAATTGGTTGTCAATCTTGTTTTCGAGAGCCATTGTTAATTTGATTCGATTGAATTCTTACCGAAAGCGATATCGCTCGGTATTGTTTGGTCGATTTTACATAACGAGCCGGCAAACGTGGTCTCGCTTTGTGCCCGCGCCATTGTGGGGGAGTAACCAAACGTTTGAGATGGGGATTGAAAGGCGCCGCGCGATGACTAGGCGTGAGCCACGTGCCAGTACAAGTTATAAGAGATTTGTAAAACCTAATATTTTAGGTTTTACAAATCTCTGTCAAATATAAAAGTATACGTCACCTCATTCCGTCTAGTTCGTATCGTATTGGTCGACTATACCAAATGCTATAGAGATCTCATCTCTGTAATTCTCATTTTATTATTTTATTTTCATTCTCATCTACCTGCGACTAAACAAACAAAAACTAACAAAAACACCTGCAGATCTTTAGTGTTTTTTGAGCAAGTGTTCAACTATCGAAAAACAATTCAAAACTGTTTTTGCTATTATCACAAAAACTATGTGCGATAAAGGTGTAGTGTAGTATAGCCCCCACGACTATATTATACTAGAGTTAAATTTATACTAGAGAGCAGAATAATTTAAGTCTTAGTAAGAGTAACACGGCTACTTTTCATTTAAGACCTTCCAACATTACAACGGAAAATGTTTAAAAAAATTAGGGCTCAATTAATTACAGGTTAGAAATGTATTTACTGGAAATAGCAGCTTAATCAGCTGTTGTAAAACGGTGTTTAATAAAAAAAATTGGTTTCCAGTAAAGTTGGTTTACGGACGATAGTTTGACGTGAGAACGTCATAACAAAACATTGATGAAATGATTGCATACTTTTATGAATAAAATTGAATCATTTTTATTGAATTATCACTATTTTGTATGGATGCAAAGAAGGTGTGAAATGAAATCTATAATTAAGTTGATAAACTTACTTTTAAGCTCAAGCCAATCGTGCCTTTCGCTCGCTCGTGCAGCACCCGATCTTAACGCTACAATGAGCGTAACGTTACGATGAATCATCCTTTTTCGTGCGTGCAGCCGGCGTACATCGATTTATTAGACGTTGTCACGTCAAAAAATGTTCAAAATCGATTATGCGTTAAAACTTTAAAAGAGAGAAGGTAAAGTATAAGCTTAATACGACTGACAGCTGTGCCTAGGGCACCTCTCATTTCAGATAGAGTTATAAAGCAATTAGTACGCCGCACTGCTCCAGCACATGTAAACGAACTTTGAATGTCCTCGAAACATTTGTATTCTTCACCTAGTTCTATTACTGCAAACGTAATATTCAACAATAATTATTATTAATTAAGCCGCGCACTTCTCATACTTTGCACCAAACGCAAACGCATTGCGTTACGCCGCGCCGCTCTTTGAACTGTCCAAACGATTGTTTTATATTTGTAGAACCTCGAACAGTGCCCCTCTTCCGAACATGGCTGACGTAATGTAGCGTTTCAATTAGTTGCACGGTTTTGTTTTCACAACAATGGCTCGCGTCGGCCAATGTTAGGCTATGGTTTTTGATCGTTTGATCGATGTTACTGAAAGAAATAAAGAGATTAGTATTGCAATTTCATCGCCTATTGTTTAGTACACAATTATTACGTTTAGCAGTTTCTAAAGGTATATAATGAGAACCTGAGAATATTTGCTAAAAAAATTAACCAAAGAACAATTTTAAGATATTATAATGAAATTAAAATTGTGTTGTAATACTTAATTTCATTCATTCATTACATCCCCCATTGATTGGCTCATAGGGGAAATATACACCATTAGTTAGTACGCTTGCTAGGCCGATTAGCAATATTTTATTATTTCCCCTTGATAGCAGGAAGATGCTGCTGCTCATCTACTGTTTCATTTCTCTCTATCTCCTCTTACGAGACCCACATCAGGATGAGGGGAAATGGATTCCTCAATACATAAATATCAAGCTAAAAATGTTTGGTTACGAATAGGAAAAATACTTTATAATCTAACTTTTATGTGATGTTTCAATCATCACATAAAAGGTTTTTATAAGATAAATTATAAGGTAAGCAAATTAAATTTTTACAGTTTTGAGTGTACAAAAATGGTTCTTTCTCTACACTTTATGTTCTGTAAGATTATAATTTATTTCATTGATAACTATTTCCTGATGATTGAAAAATCAATCCAAAATTGACATTCTCTATTGTTTTTTTTTTTCATATATTATGAATTCTACACAACTTACATTAATACACTTACTGGACATAGGTATATATTCATACAGTAACCTATGATTAAAATTACAGGCGACCCCTCTTAAATTTACGGCAATACTACTACGTATACATAATTCTTAATCGAGGATAAAATGTAGACATCTTCGGGTCATAACTTCCACTTATCATCAGGTGGACTGTGTTTGTCAACCATATTCTATAAAACAAAATCTAAAGTTCTGTAGTTTGTGTGTCTGATTTAAGATTTGAGACTGAATGATTATTTGATTTAAAACTTTTAGAGCTGCAGTTATATCTGATAGACGTCCTTATATCTTCATCTTCATCTTGTAAAAATCAAAGGCTGGACCTCGAAACCCGGAACCTCTTCCATTTTAGGGAGGGCTTGCTTTGATCGCTCCAGGATCTTTCCTTTTCCAGGTAAATAAAAAGTAATCTGTGATTCGCTTACGCTGCCACCACTGCGCACATATCCATATATGTTTTTACCTATAATAAACTAATTATCATCCTTGATAGGTATAGTGCTTGGAACTGTGATGATTAAGTCTAAAAACTTTTTTATAAAACGATATTACAAAGGTGGGATTACAGACAAGCACTAGCCTGCAATAAGTTAAACAATCTTAAATTGACTGTAAGTGGAAATAAATTTTGACGAAATAGATTTAAAACTGGTTGAACTTACAAAAAGCCTGAGACAGACTGATTATTGGGGAGCAGCGTTATCAGTTCTAAGGTAAACGCACATCTAACAACCAAGAAATGTGACGCACGTAAAGTATAACATAATATAATATAATAAGTATAACAAGTATAACATAACATATATAATAAGTATAACATAAATACACAATTTAAAAAACAGCGAAACATAAAAGCTGATGATCTTCAAACGGCTGAAACAACTTCGATGAAACATTTCTGAACCACACCCGAATCGGTTCACCCGTTTAAGATCTACTGTGCCATTGACAGACACATATACATAGCGGTTAAAGATATAACACCCCTCTTTTTCTTCGGGGGTTAAAAAACTTCCGATGCTATACATAGCAGTTTTATGCGAAAGTCAAACCAATTTGTCGGTCGTTAAGATCACTTTCTACACATGATAAAATGTACAGTTTTTACGTGGTAGACATGCTACAACTATATTATAGTTCAAGCACAAATGAGTTAGTCGGGGAAGTACCACGCTCTCACAGAACACCAGTAAAAAGTAAAAAGCTAAATAATGCTGATGTGTTTCGTTTGATGAGTATAGAAAGCCGGAGAAATCTTAGTCGTCAGGGTGACAACGGGTCTGCATCTTGATTTTTAATCGAACATAAACATATTATGAAGATGTCTATGGGCCACAACATTCAATCAATCAATCAATATATTCTTTATTGTACCTACACTAATACACATAAGAAAAAGAATAAATGAAATATATATATAGAAAGTACAACAGGCGGTCTTATCGCTTTGGAAGCGATTTTTTCCAGACAACCCTTGTTTATCAAATAACTGTTGTTTACAGCGAATTGTAAATGGTACATAAATTTGAAAATTAAGTTAAAAAAATTATACACACAAGATGATGACGGTTGAGGATATGTAGGATGCATACAAATGAGGACGGGAATTATGATGGGAAATATTAGAGTTCCAAATAATAAGTTTAGAGTAGATTTTGAAGGAAAAAAGAGACTGAGCACATCGAATATATAAAGGCAAGTAGTTCCACAAGTGTACAACTGTAACGGAAAATGATTTATTGAAGAAAAAGGTTGAATGTTCTGGAATACGAAGCAAAAAATTGTTAGTGGAACGTAAATGACGATCGTGAGAAGAGGAAATGAATTCAAAGTGGTCTTTTAGGTAATATGGAGTGGAGGGATTGAACAGTATGCTGTGTAAAGCAGAAAGAATGTGAGTATTCCTGCGAAAGCGAATCGGCAGCCACTTGAGACGTTTACAAAATTCTGAAATATGATCATATTTACGGAGTCCAAATATGAATCGTAAGTATAAATTTTGGATTCGCTCAAGTTTAGTTAACTGCGCTTCGGTAATGTCTAGATAGCAAACATCAGCATAGTCACGAATAGGCAGAACTAGGGATTGAGCAAGCACTATTTTAGTGGCAGTAGGGAGAAAATTTCTAAGTCAGTTCAGAGAGTTTAGCACTGCAGGCATTTTCCTACTGACTTCATTAATTTGTGGTGACCATTTTAGACAGGAGTCGATATACATTCCTAAATTCTTAACTTTATGACTAGAAGGGATGAGAACTCCATTGAGGAGAATGGGTAATATAAGAGTTAAGTCAACCTTAGCAACTAATCTCGAACTACCAATAATAATTGCTTGAGTTTTAGCGGGATTAATGGATAATGCATAATTCACTTAACATCAGGTGGACTGTGTTTGTTTTTATCCTTATGCTATAAATAAAACATATTATAACTACTGCGCGAAACTTATTGTGGCATCAGCAAGAATGGGATGATTCGAGCGCAGAAGTAGTACCACGCTCGCGCAGAATACGAACGTGCATAATGCTGTTTTAATTAGTTTGATAAATGTAGAGAATCAGAGATCCTTTTTATTGGTACTAAGGGATTTAGTTTTCAGGGGTGGCAGCGCATCTGAATTTTGATTTTTAATCGAGAATAGAATGAAAAGATTTCTCCCAATACTGTTGTCATATTTACGTATCGTATGATTTTTAACGTGGCTTAAAATCCAGAATCATCTCATTAATGTTATTAAAAATATTAATAATAATTAGCTCCAAAAACGGTAACTAAACAACAACCCATCGACTCCGAAAACGCAGTTTCTTGTTTCTGAGATGAGCTCGTTGCTGGTGCATTAGCCACACTATAATCGTACTGCGACAACCTTTAATAACAAAGCGGTGTATTTTGTACGTATGTTTGCGTATACCAGGTAGACTTGTAATGTGCTTCTTAAATTATTATTATTACTTAATGTTATATAAATTATAAGCTTAAAGGGTACTAAGTATAAAAAAATATTACTTCTGAGCAGCACTACCAAACTATGGTCACATAAAAACATATACCCAATGCTCTGGCTAATAGAAACCTACAAATTAATATCCTTAAGTAAGAATCTGAGGACTAAGAACTGTGTGAATTTCATATGTACGTAAATTTTATTACAAGCGTCATATTATCTCAATAATATGGCATGAGTTATTGTTGGGTATTGATTTTCATAAAATAACTTAAATTCTTACGTCTGCCATCTAGGGAGATAGGTAGTGATTGCGTCGATCCATTTGGCATGATCCTACAGTTATACACATCTGTCTCGCTTTTTATTAACCCACGCCCACACTTTTATTTTGGCCAATTTCGTCGATAAACTTATGTCTACGGCATCTCTTGCCGACTCTGCCAATCACTTCTGTAGCATTAGTTTGCTTGTCACTATTTCCTCATTCATTCTCTTCACGCGTTGATTTGATAGGATTAAAGTTTTTTTTTAAGAATTAAAGGATTGATAATTTTTATTTCCCAATTTCACTTAGGGAAGTTCAATTTCATCGTACCCTAACCTATACTAAAATTAAATAATACAAATAAAAATATCATAAATTAAAATTAAACAACTTGTATTATGTATAGTCGCGTAAAACTGCCTATATAAAGTTAGGCGTATTCATAGTGAAATGTATCCAATCCATATCGACGTCAACGCCGAACATGTTACGCATAACTCACATAGTACAAGAAAATTCAATTTCTTCGTTAAAAAGCGCAATGTGCCTATCACGCAGTATAAGAGCCATAACAATCTGTTTCTTAATTATTAACATAATATTTAAGAACCAAGGAACCTACAGTTTATAGCTTTTGTACCAGTTGCCCATAGATTCTTTTGGAGTAAATATTTTCTTACACAAAACAAAAGTTGATTCTGCCAATTTTTTTATTATGTTATTCTACAACGGTGACTTGTAAATCGACACGATCTAAGGTACAAACGCCGTCCCTCCAATCCAGTGATGAAATAATTGACATTCATCCGTTCAACACAAAAAAGCCCGCCACAGATTCACTTAAAATTAATTACAGCTCCAAATTTAAAATTAACACCTAGATTGACATGTTTTCTTATATGAGAAGAAAAAAAACATTCTCACGATCACATCAAAAAGTTTTGTTGAGTTTGTTCCGACGTTTGCTAATGGCCGACACAATTATTTTGTTCGGATGCTTTTAAGTTTTTGTGTAACATTTCAAGCCTAATTCTAACCCAATACTGTTAAGAGCCTTACAATTCATAGAGAATATAAGGTACCTTATATTCTCTATGAATTGTCATACATGTACAATTACATACGCAAATGGCACATGTAATTGTACATGTAATTTTTGTTAAAACATTTTTCGCGAAAAAATTTAAAACAATCAAGCGATATTTTGCGGAAATCCATTATTTTAACCTACCTAGTTTGAAGATCTCCCGCCCTCCCACTTTAAATTAGGAAAGACACATCATTATAATTTTTACACTGATCTTAGCTAGGCAATTAATTTTTAACATCTTTACCGACTCTAAACCGGTACTAAAGTCCTTGTACTTTGTATTTTCTTGTTTTGTATGTAAGTATGTTGCGCGATATCTTCACCAATTGTGAAACACGATGGACAAACGAGCACACAGGTCACAGGTAGGTGTATGCTGTTGTGGTCTATAGACATTCTACATTTATCCTCAATTAAGGCTCATAATGGAGATGCTTTGTCACCCCTAGGATGAGAAAAATGTCAAAAGGGTCTCGGTTCCCACCCAAAAATAACAGCAGTGATCTGCTGAAATAGCAAATATTATTAGAAAATTTAAAAGATAAATTAAAATAATTTTTATGGCATTTATTCGGTTTAAAAAAAATTATAGTGGTAACTAAAATTTGTAATACCCTATTCTTTTATACACTATAGCTTTTACTTTTTTATTGAAAGTTTTTATTTTTTATTCACTGTAATACAGGTTACTTATACCTAAATCAAGCACCAGTCTCTCACAAATAAGTTACTAGTCTGGCAGTTCTCTAGTACTAGTACTTACATTAAGGTTACCTATTGTGAAGAGGAAATATCTCATACCTAAGGCTGAAAATTACTTTGGACGGCGTACAAGGCAATGGATAACTCCAACTTTGTGTAATGAGTTGGCGGATATAGGTATATACTCGTATGACGAAAGCGTAAAGTCGTAGCTCAAATTCATCTTGAGGAAACATTATCTGTCCTTGTGTCCATGGAGTTGAATGTTTCTTTAATTATTTATGTGTCAATTTAAATATTTATAAGTACCAGATATTGTTATTAATATAAATGTTGTTGCTGACAAACTGGCTTACAGTTTGGCAAAATTTAAAATGTAAATAATGTACACTATTTTAAGAATAAATAAAAAAGAGAAAATAAATGGATTTACTTAAACATTTATTGGCATTAACCTATTTATATATTGAGTGTTGAGAACCAGGTACCTTTTTTATTGGTAACAAGGCCACCTTAGTCCTCAGGGTAGACAATGTATTTTAATCGATGATAGATATAGCTGTCTATGAACTTGTTACCATCAGGTGGAACGTTTCTTCATTTGTCACACTTACTTTAAATAAAAAATGTTTAACTTTCATTTTTAATAAGGGTATTATAATCTGACAACCGTATGACTGAAGTAAATTGTGCTACACAATTATTTATGATACGTACAATAAAATGTGAACACAGAACAATACTTCTCCTTCGAGCATTGCTGTAAGATCCATAAGATTACAGAAGATTTGTAGTTAAAAATGAAAAAAAAAAAAAAATCATTAAAGCCCTTCACAAATCTACTGCTGAAAATAGGCCTTCCCAAGGTATGTCATAAAGCACGGTCATGAGCCACTTACATCCATCGACTTCCCGCATGTCTTCACCATCGAGTGGTCCACTGAGGTCATCTCACACACCACTCAGATCATAACCGAAGATGTTTTACACTTACGGGTACAAGGCTCTCATTCGAAAACTAATACGATATACACCAAAATAATTCATTAAGCAATATTTCTACAAATCAGAATAACTTTAGGGGGTAGCTATATCGTAATAGCTTGGTGGGTGTCCTAAGAGGCGACAGAGGGATACGAATTATTTGTATTACAAATACTAGGATGGGTAGCAGCATCATCCTAGTATTAACTAAAAATAAAAAAAACTTCGGTTGCAAATCCGCCCGTCAGGTGTGGCAACTATGGCAAATTGCCCCCCTATGATTTAGATAACTGTATTGATAACGGTAATGGAATGGTTTTTGTTTGTTTTAGCGTTAACTGAATATTTGAATTAAGAAGTTGTGAACAAAGTTTCTTGAAATTAATATCGGTCTTTGCGTTGCTCTTTTTATAAAAGTAAATTTCTCTCAGAAGCTTGTATTAATTACCACAGAGTAGGTACACGCTGTGTAGTAGACTACGTTTTTCTGTAGAATAATTATTTTATATTAAATGGTAGAGCAATACTGATACTGGTTGGAACTTGTAAGTATAGAAATTAAAAAAGACGACACTTTTAAAGAATATCTTTAGCCTTTGAAACTATTTCTGGATATGATATTCAAAAATGCGCCAAATAAAGTAGTGTTTATAATTTTTTTTTCTATAAATACCACACTGAGCTGCCTGCCGTTGGTCAATAAGCGTAAAATAGATATTCTCACCATTGTAATTAGGTACACTTCGTGTTCGTCATAAAACTTCATGTTACACGAAATAAACGAGTTCGATTCCCGCCGGCACCACTAAAATTGATACTCGTACTTGCTGTTTTTCAAACACCGTAAGAAAATTTGCATACCTGAGAAGTTGAATAGAAAAAAATATTCTCGGATATGTGTAGTTTACCAATACGCGTTGAGGCAGTACAACGGATTCCTCTCCTCTCTGCCTTACATTATACTAAGGAGACAAGAGGAGGCCTGAGCTCAAATAGGGTACGAATAGTCTTTATTCGTTACTTTACTTTTCACTTTTTACTTTAAACATACTACGTTTAATAGTATGTTTCCCTTCACTTCCCGTATAAAATAGAGACATAACTTTACGTTTTTCTATAGACAAAAACACAACAATAGTAAGTGAAGAGCACCGTAGAATCAATACTGGCTATGAGACAGTTACGTATCAAGTCACCGTGGTAGAGCCATGCTGCAGTTATATTAGTAGTATAGTTGTAGCACGAATGGTTCGGATCAACTGGGGAAGGACCACGCTCTCACAGAGTACCAGCGTAAAATAGTACCTTAATGCTAGAGTGTAGATAACCGGAGACCTTTATTACTGGAAACGAGGCATTCCATCTTAGTCCTCACGGGTGACAACGCATTCGCATTTTGATTCGTAATCGAGGATAGATGTAGAACGTAGATGTCTATGGGCCACAGCATCCACTTACCATCAGGTGGACTGTGTGCTCGTTTGATATCCTATCCTATAAAAAAAAATCAACAGATCAATATTTTTGTTCTTTTTTAGGCAATGGTGAAAGTGGATGCTAGTATTCTTAGTAGGTCTGTAGGTCTTAGCGGACGGAGTACAACGCGGTACCTACATTCTCGATTAAAACTCAAAATGCAAATACGTTGCTACTTTTAAGTGCTAAGATTGAATGCCGCCTACAAATCAGAAAAGCATGTCCTTACGCTGCTGTTTCATGCTGGTATTCTGTGGGAACATCATCCCTCCTCATAAATAAATTGCATCGTGGAGAGCCACCTTTTATTTTATGAGTTTGCGTTTGACTCTTATGGTAGAGACCATAAGAGTCAAACGCAAACTCATAAAATAAAATAAGGCCAATTAATACTATGTTTCGCGTAAATTTTAGTTCCCTACATGGTCAATAAATGGTTATAAATTTATATATTACGGGATTTACATTACGTACAAAGTTAGTGAGTATAAAGTTGGTCTATGCACTTAATACAATGCTTTCACATTAAGTAACACGCTATAAAACTATACTTTCGAGCTATTTAATAGAAAGTATTGGATTAAATAAATTTTTTGTGTCAAAACGTGACAATTATAAAGACCGGGGAAGTAAAAGAGGGGCTTCTATTAGCTTGCTAGATAACAAATTCACTGTTTTTTTTTTCAAAAAACATTTTGTAGACGAAAGTGTCAAATCATGCACTCCATTTACGTTTATAAAGCAGTTGTTGAAAACATTTGGACTTTTTTTAGATTTCAAATAAATAAAATGGAAAAAAGGCTCAATTAAAATGAAATAAATATATATCATTGTGACTCATACGAGTATATATTATTATATGTTTTGGGAGTGACAAGCACTGGGAAAACTTTTAATTTTATTTACTTAAAAAACCTACCTTTTAATAAATTATGGTGATCACTTTTAATATATATATATATATATATATATATATATTTATAGTCCCATCCACAAAAAAAATATCTTAATATTTTACATCTACAAAAAACAAAAAATTTGATCAGTTTTTTTTAAATAAAAATTCAAGTTGTTCGGATAAAATATAGCCTAGATCCCTTCTGGTATTTCTCTGCTTATATCTGCTTGTAAAGTTAAATTTCAATAGCTTAAGTCATTTTAAAAATATGGCAAATACACAGTCAGACAAAAAAATGTCATATTGCAGACGGATGCTTTAATTTTATTTGTATGCATAGATTATACACGAAATATGACATTAGAACATTCGCATTTTTACTTTTAAACATATTTCCATAATAAATTAAAAGTGGCTAGGGCTTATATTAAAAAAAAACTACATTAATTTGACTGCGTGGCCTGACCTATTCTATGAACCACAGTATCCACTAGCTGTATGTCCATATAGCAAGTGAATATTATGTATATTCATTTGCTGCAATGTTCGTAACAGATGGACTGTATGCTCGTTTATCATTGATTCCATGTAAAAAAATCAGCTTCAGGGCGCTGAAATGATTTAACCTGAGTTCAAGTGTTGAGTTCTTCTGCAAAAGGAGCGCGTCTGCCGCAGTTTGGTTGTTTACCGCACTCCGGGCAACGCACAGCTGATAGCGATCTCCCGCCAACACTCGCGACTACACAACTCTATCACAAAATCGGTAGCACTTATATTTAATTTTTATAAAGACGTAAAAACCAAACATAAAAATAATATGGAGTTTTGAAATTATTAAAAATTAAAAAATATTTGGTAAATCTTTCTTGACAAAATTTTACTGATAGCATCTGTATATCTGAAGTCGAAGACCGGGTTAAGCCGCACGCCTTGAGAGAAATCTATATCCAATAGTGAGCTGCCGCTGAATTTGATAAATCAATATAGGTCACTCAATTCCTTTAAAAAGTTTTTTAATATTTTGGGTGGTAAAGCCATGCTGGCAGTGCAGTTATATTTAAGCTGCCGTACGAAAAACTGGCTGGCCCAGGAAAGTAATACGCTCTCACAGAACACCGGTATAAATAGCATCATAAAGCATTATGTTGGTAATCGTGCTGTGCTTCATGTCGTAAGTGTAGAGAATCCAGTCTCTGTCCGTTTTACTGACAGCGAGGCATTCTATTTTAGTCTTCAGAGTCCAAAATGGTGAGTGAGTACCGTGAGTGCCAAAATGGTGAGTAAGAAGAGGTACGGGAAAACAAACCAGTAGATGGGCAGCAAAAAACTAAAAAAAAAACTGCTGTTGCCTTTTTCCTTCTTCTTAAGGTGCCGTCTCCTTGCGAAGGTTGGCAATCATTAGGGCAATTTCAACTTTTGAGACCGCTGCTCTAAATAGTGATCTTGTGCTCTTCCCGAACCACTGGCGCAAGTTCTTCAGCCACGATATCCTTCTGCGGCCAGGCCTCCTTCTGCCTGCCACTTTCCCCTGAATGATAAGTTGAAACTCATATTTTTGGTACTACGCATCACGTGCCCAAAATATTCTTATTAATTTCCTCCTCTTTATGGTTATGGTTACTCTTACGCAGTCTCTCCAAGAAATTCTTAGCATACGTCTGTACACCAACATCTCGAACGCTTCCAGTTTTTTTAGACATGGTTTCTGTCAGCTTCCAAGCTTCTACGCCATAGAGTACAGAAAAGACATAGCACAGCGCTATGCGTGTTCGAAGAGAAATAGTTAGGGTTCCGGTCACAAAAAACTTTTTTCATTCTCTATTCTGCATCGTATTTAGAAGCTGTGATCTCCTGTTTCGTCAACCATTGTGCCTAGATATTTGAATTTGGTGACCGGTTCAAGACCCTGACCATTTAGGGATAAAGACGTGATAAGCTTAGGTGTTCGGCTTATTACCATGTACTTCGTCTTATTGGTATTGATGTTAATACCGTATTCAACACTATCGGAAGCCACTGAATCTACTAACCTTTGAAGACCCGCAAGACTATCGGCGATTAATATCGTGTCGTCTGCGTACCTAATGTTGTTCAACAATTTGCCATTTATTGATATGCCGTCTGGACTGTTATCTAATGCCTCTGAAAATATGGCTTCAGCATACAAATTAAACAGTAAGGGTGACAAAATACATCCTTGTCGTACGCCTCTTTCTATGTCAATGTATGACGATGCCATTATTTATATATTTTCAGATATATATATATATATATATATATATATATATATATATATATATATATATTTCTAAATATTTAATGAATCGGCGGTCGTTGAAGTCTAAGCCAATTTTCTGAAGTATTTCAATCAACTTGTCATGTTGAACGCGGTCGAAGGCTTTTTCAGAATTTTATCAGACAGAGCTTTATTCATATCCCAACATCTTTGTACCTGTACTTGATAGCCAAAAAGTGCGTCTCTAGTTCCCAAACCGCTTCTAAAACCAAACTGAGTTATAGTACGGACTCACATTTTGAGTAAATTTTGTTATGGATTATTTTTAAGAACAGCTTCAAAACATGACTCATGAGCGAAATGGTACGATAATCACTGCATCTTTTAGGATTCCTCAGCTTAGGTAAGGTGATTTGAGCCAGTCAGATGAAATCGTGCCGGACGCACACAACACAACTTTTTGAATCGTTATATTTCAAAAACGACGGCTCGTAGGAAAAAAGTATTAATACACTTTTTGTATATAATTTTATGATCTACAATTTTTGTTTGAGTTATTTTTATAATAAAATTTACCGTTTTGCTGAAAATCGCGAAAATCATTTTTTTGAACTTTTACCTTGAATAAAAATTTTCCATACAGGAGAAAGATGGGAAACTTTCAAATTTTATTTTTAATTATATTTTAAACCATCTTACTGATTTTTAGCTTGGTGGGAATTTAGGTAGCCTTACTTTTATTTTTTGGTCTAATTTGACCGGACTAGAAATAAGGTTCGTGAGAATGAATACGCTTTATTAAATCCACTTAATGAACTGGAAGCCGCCGAGTGGGTTACAGGAAATGTCACATACCTTTGATTATGTGACAGGTATATAATCAAAGACACACACAATCTATAATGTGATAAAAAAACAGGTGGATGTTTTTTTTTTAATATATGTTCATTTATTTCTCAGAACGTCTGAAACGATTCTAACAATTTACCTTATATTAAATAGTTGTAATTTACACTTCGATAGTGATCCCATATAAATTAAAAATCCATCCATAAATTTGGGAAAATAGGGGATTAAGATTTCAAAGTAAATATTTAGACGACATTTAAGTGTAATTATTTGGACATTTCGACATTTAATTGGACCGGCACTTTCATTGGACCGCTTCGATATTTTCGAAACGATTCGATTTTAAAACTGTTGCTAGGCGTCGGACGCTTGGTTACGTCCCCCCGCCACACAACCGTAGTCTCAGTTCTGCCGCAGGCTCCGTCGCGGACGCAGGTCTATCACTGCGTTTCGCGCGCTCAAAAAATTTTTGTCGCCTGCTAAACCAAACTATGTAAGTAGATATTCCTTAAGGATATTCATCCGTGTTGTTTAATGTTCTGTTCTTTGTTTATCAACGTTATTGATTCTTATAGAAAGGAATGTCCAAAAGTTATAGTTTAGTCGTAATATTTGACCTTGTAAAACCATACGTAGTTGCCATTATTGAACCACCTCGAAGCTCCTCGATTGGACCGGTCCAATCACGGCAACTAATATAAAACCTGGATTTTAAAATGTCATTCGAGTAGATCTACCTATTTTTTTAATGTGAAATGAAAGAGCAATAAATATTTTAAATAAATTGATTTAATTTTAAATGGCAGCAATATCATTGGAATACCTATGTCAACTTATTTTTTTTTAAAATGTGAAATAATAAATTTTTAAATAAATAATTAATTTAATTTCGATTGCCATGTTTGTGTGCTGATATTATTGTATTGGTAATAGAAAATATTTTTATTGCAGCTTGTCTAAAAGAGGGCAATATTACACGTGGAGTGAAACTAGCATTACGTAATAAGGAAATTGGCTTAAATGAAGCAAGCAGAATTTACGGTGTACCAAAAGCTACATTAAAGAGACGACTTGATGGCTCAAATCAAACAGCCAAAGAAGAAAAACAAGCGCCAGGTTCTACAGGTGATCTCACACCTAAATTGGAAGAAAAGTTGTACCAACATATTCTAGAAATGGAAACCTATTTGTATGGTCTAACACCAAAAGATGTGAGATCACTTGCTTTTAAAATAGCTGAGAAAAACAATATTAAACACAGATTTAATAAAACAAAAAAAATGGCCGGGAAGAAGTGGTACTATGCATTTTTAAAGCGTCATCCCAGTCTAAGTTTAAGACAACCCAGAGCTAAATCTTTAAATAGAGCTACAGCATTTAACAAACCAACTGTCAATCAGACTTTTTTAAAAGTTAGAAAAAGTGATGGATGAGCATGGTATACATGACCCACGATACATTTATAATGTAGATGAAACAGGTCTTTCAACAGTGCAACGAAAAGCAAGAAAGATATTGGCCAAAAAGGAAAGCATCAAGTTGGTGCTATTACAAATGGTGAGCGTGGAATCACTACTACTGCTGTGTGTTGTGCAAGTGCAGCTGGCCATTTTGTACCACCTCTTATAATTTTTGAACGAAAAAATGCTAAAGATGAACTTCGCGACGGTGCTCCACCTGGTTCAACCTTTGCTTTTAACCCCGACAGTGGCTACATTAATAGTGAAATATTTTTTGTTTGGTTGCAACACTTTATAGAATGTGTAAAGCCGACCACGGAGCAGAAAGTTTTGCTGTTACTTGATGGACACACTAGTCACACAAAAAATTTGGATGCTATTGAATATGCCAAGGAAAACAATGTTGTGTTACTGTCACTTCCTGCTCATACTTCCAATAAACTGCAGCCCCTAGATACTTCGTTTTTTAGACCGTGGAGTTGCTATTATATAGATGAAACAGAGAAGTGGCTGCGTACAAATCCAGGAAGACGTGTTACAGTATTTCAAATTTCAATGCTTTTCGGTGAAGCCTACGTCCGTGCTACATCTATTGCAACCGCTGAAAGTGAATATCGAAGTACAGGCATATATCCTTTTAATAAGGATATTTTCCAAGATTATGAGTTCGTTACTTTACCTGAAGATAACGACAACTTACCGGCTATTGTGAATGAGAACATGATTGTGGATCCTTTGTTTTCAGAGCTTAATGATGTAGATGACAATGGAATACCAAAAGATGTTACCTCGGATGATCCACCATTTTCGTGCACCAGCGTTGAAACTACTGATGTAAATACGATGCAAACAATACCGCCTGCTTCCAAAACCCCTGTTATACCAAGCCCTGATTTATGAGATAATTCCAACAATATAAATATTCAACCTGAAGCACCAATCATAACAACAAAAGAAGTAAAACAATGGCAACCACTTCCAATCACTAACTCAGAATTTCAGATTTGTAGTGTAACTCCGACTGCAAAGAAAGTCATGCAAGAATTGAGAAAAGGAAGTCGTAAACCACAATCGGCAATAGAGTTAACTGCTTCCCCACATAAAACACAGTTTGAAGAGTCAAAAGCTAAAGCATCCAAAACAAAGTCTGATGCTGAAAAGAGAAAGAAAGTTGCTGCATTAAACTTGGAGAAAATAGTAAAATCTAATAGAGATCCAGAAAAACGGATAAAGAAAGACGTGAAGAGAAAGAAAGTGCCAACTGCGGAGTTAGAAAAATGATTCTGCAAAATTTGTCTCCATTGTGCTATTGAAGACATGATACAATGTTTGTCATGTAAATGTTGGGTCCGTGAGGAGTGTGCCTGCGTTAAAAAAGGGATCAAAAAATATATTTGCGCATCATGTACTGAATAATGGATCTCAAATGTCTGAAATTATTGAATATTAATTTAAGTTTGAATGTTGATTTCTTTTAGATATTGAAATTTTTTAACTAACGTTCGGAGAATTTTTTATATCCCTGAAGATGGGTAGTTTTTTTAACAATACTCAAAAATTATTAGATTAAGTTTATGTTGTTCAGACTAGTATTTTTAGTTTTTAAGAATTTTACACTAAGTACCTTGATATTCCTATATTTTTTCTATGAAGATTTTAGTATGTAGCATTTTAAAAAAGTGATTACATGGTATTAAATATAAGGACCAAGAAGACTGTTGATCAAAAAAAAAAATAAAATAATGGTTAAAAACTTAAGTACCTCAAGTTGTTGTTTTATAATTTTTATATTTTTTTGGGGAAACATTTAAAAAAATATTACATGCACGGTATTAAAACCAAGAAGACTGTTTCATATGCCTATATTGAAAATGGGTGCGCAAAAAACAAGCCACAAGCGCTAAAATTTTCCCCACTCAAGAAAAAAAAAATACAATAACATATAAATGTTAAAAAAATTCATGATTATAATAATATGTACTTTACAAACTAAAACCCCACCACAACCTAGGCTTTTTTGCCAAACGCACCCAATGACTTAATTAGTAACATAAATGTTAAAATAATGATTAAAATGTTCATTTCTTTAAATTGTAGTATTATTATTTTGTCAACTTAAACCATGAAATTTCCGAGTTCCCATCAATGGACCGGTCAACTCATTTTCCTAAGTCCAATGATAGCAACAAAGTGGTCTAATGAACGTTCCAGTGGTCCAATCAAAGAAACCTTAACAAAAATCATTTTACCCTTTTATTGACTCTATTTACTATTTTAGAATTCTGAAGCTTTAGGTATTTACGCAGGAATACAAGAGCACTTCAGTAACTAAATCACTTTTATTCCACATTGCATACACTCGTTTTTTTAAGCATTTAAACAAAAGTGGTCCAATCATCGCAACCTTACCTTAGCCTGTAGACTCGATTAGCATACACATGTGTACCAAACATAAACATCGTACGCTCGCTCGATCAAGATACACATGTGTACCACAAGTACTACCCTTTGAAAAATAATTTTTTTAATTAAAACAAAACCAAAGACACTATGCAATAGATAATAGTATCAAAGACAAAGATATGCTCTTTTATTTTAAACCATAACCTGGCAATGTTTCTTAGAAAAAAAAAAAGAAATCACTCTGAACTTCCGGCGTTCCACGTGTCACTTTGTTGAAGGTGCTCCATCTTTTTTATAGAATTTTATATTTGTGTCTGGACTAAAAACGAAAGTATTATACTTTTTTATATTCCTTGTAATATAGTAAACACGTAGATATGTAATTTGTGGTATAAAAAGTGAAAAGTAAATTGCCAAAAAGTACTTCAAATTCCGGAAAGCCCGTTTTGGCAGGTGAGTTATAAATGTGTTATTTTTCAAATTCTCATTTATTTTTAGTGTAAAATGTAAGTAAAAATAGTTTTCGTATATATTTCAAATAACATGACGTTGTATTTATTTCAAATTCACACAAACATATTTTAGAAATATTGTTCGAAATGTCATACAGATAAAATATTTTTTTTTTTTTTAATTTTTATAATATTTTAATATTTTGGTATGAGTAACGATTGGAAACACATAAAACTTAAAAATATACATGTTTCCAAACATTTTCATATAAATTTCTCCAAAAACAAAAGTGTAGAATTCAAATTAGTAGTAATTTTGGCACTAAAAGTGAAGTATATACTACTACTTATGCTATAAAGGGTAATTTATGAATTTTATTATAATTTCTAACAACCAAAATAATTTTATTCAATAGTTTATACATTCAACAAGAATTCCTGTAAGTTTTATCCATAAATATTGTCTCAAAGTGAAAATATAGCAAAATTTGCAATATAGCAAAAAATTTGCTAATTTGCAAATTTTCCCGCCAAAAAAGGCGGGAGTGTCATATTACGCGTGGCCTCGCGAGCTAACAGGAGAAATAATAAATAAATGAATATATATATATATATATATATATATATATATATATATATATATATATATATATATATATATATATAATAGCCGTGCTAGCTCAGATGGTTAGCACTCGTCGTAAATTTCACAGTACACGAGCAAACCAGGTTCGATCCCCGCCGGCACCAATGAAATTGTTAATTACAATTTTAAGTGCTGATTTACCACGTGCTCGGCGGTGAAGGAAAACATAGTGAGGAAACCTGCATGCCTGAGAAATAAGAAAAAAAAAATCGCAGACATGTGAAGTTCGCCAACACGCATTTGGGCAGCGCGGCGGACACTTCCTTGCTCTAAAACCCTCTCAGAAATGAGGGGAGGCCTTGTGCCCAGCAGTGGGACGTATACATATAGGCTGTAACTTTAACTTTTAAATAATAAATTAATTCTATATATGTATATATATACAAAGCAACGAACTTTGACCACTTAATAAAGTCATGTAACATGTGAGCAAGACGTTAATGCATAAGTAATTTTACAATTAGCGTCACGCGATAGTGTATTATTAAGTTTTTCGTTTTCTTACTGAATATTTATAGAGCAATTTCACTAAAAGCAAAGCGATTAGACGCCTGCTAGGGTGGCTACGTCGAATTTCACACATCACTGCCAGCCCGGCAGGTTTTTTGTTACACATTTCTAGAAACTGTTCATAAACTGTAAGCCGTGGTAACACAGAGGCTAAGCGCTTGCTGTATTTTACTTACACGAGCAATCCGACCCCGAGCTGATTTATCATGTGCTCGACTGTTTAAAAAACTAGCTAACAAGGTTAGGAAAGAACCTAAAATAACCATAATTAAACAAAAACCCTCTATCAAAATAGAATAAGCACGTAAGCAGCAACTTAGACTATAACTTTTAAAATCTATTGGTTGAAAAATCGCCGTTCGTTATTCGTCGATTTTAATTATAATTATACCCATTTTCATACTTGGTAGGGTGGACGTGGTAGAACCATGCTGCCAGTATATTACGGTGGTAACACGAATGGGTCGGCTCGACCAAGGTAGGATCACGCTCTCACAAAATACCACCTTGAAATAGGAGCTCAATGCTGCTGTGTTTCGTATGGTGAGTGTAGAGAACAGGAGACCCTTTTACTGAATAAACGGTATTTCATCTTAGTCCTCAGATGTAATAACGCACCTGCATTTGAATTCTTAATCGAGAGATGTATTCTCCACTATATTTGGAGAATCAAATAATTTTTAACTATCTACCTTAAAAACAGACGGATAAGTACCATTTTGCTATTAGTTGACAAGGAATATTTAACGTAATTCGAAATGTGTTCAAAAAGCACTTACAAGTTTCATACTCAATGCATATTATATTAACCGTGTGGTATATTATATTTATTGTTTTTTGAATTACTACCTACATAAAAAAACGAAATATAACTGTTATTTTAATCGTGTATAATGGTGTAATAAGAATTTGAATATAATGATATTGCAAGCCACATGACCATCTTAAATTAATAAGTGCAGTACAGCAGTCAATATGCAATCCCTCACACTTACATAATAAGTAGACGGGGTGAGAAGGCAGTGTAGGTTTAAGTGGATTGTGATGGAAGAAGGCCCTATCGCGGCTCTTCGCCCCTCTAATTACCTCAGAGATCCGCCGATAGCGCAAGCTTTTATCTTCAACACTTCCATTAAGCAAATATACAGCTTCAAGTTCACTAATCACACACTACAATATTTTTCAACTCTAAAACCAATTAAAAATATTTTGATAGACAAAAATAAATTCTTACTTACCATCATTATTTCGGTCTGTTATTGCGTTAATGGGCAGTTTGTAGCAAGGCAAACGTTTTTGTATTAATGCGTTTTATCGTAGTTTATAAAATTCAATTTATACACTCGCTATTGTAAAACTGCTATACAATTCCTTTAATAGATAAGGAAATACTCGTATATAACAGATGACTCAGACATTTTTACGTGATAGAGGCACTCTGCAGCTATATTATGGTTGTAATACAAATAGGTCGGTAGACTGGAGTAGAACCATGCATTCACAGAATACCAGCGTAAAATAGCAGCTTAATGCGGCTGTGTATCATATGGTGAGTGTAGAGAATCGGATACCCTTTTTACCGGAAACGAGGCATTCCATTTCAGTGCTCAGAGTTGACAATGCATTTGCATATTGATTTTTAATTGTAGATAAATATAGATAGACACTCACGGGACGATATGGGTAGCGGATATCCTTACACCGCTATTACACGGTACCTTGATACCCCAAGCCCCAGGCGGATAGGTAGAGGCCAAAGAGAAGTGAGTTGCGGTTGCCAATCCGCTTGCCAATCGTGTCAACTATGACTAAATCCCCAATGTAGCTTTATACAAGATGTAAACGAAATTATTGCGTCTGAACGTAACGTAACGAACGTAAACTCAGGCAAGCTATGTTGGAGGCCTATGTTTATCAGTGGACATAGGCTGTAATGGATAGTTCGTAAAAACAAAACCTTTAACATATGGAGTGTCGAACATTAGTACGTCCCCCACCGTTTGCTGGTAGTTGTCAGTGAAGAAGTCATGAATGCAAGTATTTTGTGGCATGAATTCGGAGTCTATGGGCCACAGTACTCCACTTACCATAAGGCGGACTGTGTGCTAGTTTGTCACTCTTATTTTATTTAAAAAAAAAAAAAAAGTGAGACGACTTAGACCGGTAATGGAGAGTAGCGATTGCAAAAGGACCAGATAGTAATTATTGCATTCGCCAATTCGTCTACCAAACGTGAGGAAACAAAGGGAAAGGCCGGTGCCGTTCTATTAAAAGTTCAACATGCTAGACATAGGCCTCCCGCCATACAATGCTTCACAAGGTGAAATGTTTGCCATAGTTGCTACGATGGAAGGCTGGTTATTTATTTTCTAGTCCTTATGAGAAAGGTGCTGCTGCCTATCTCCTGTTTGATTTCTGTCGCCTCTTACAACGGCGGTTGATGTTGATGATAATGATGAGATACCAGAAAAAAAAAAGATAAAAAAGTAAAATATTTTGCAAATAAATGTTATCTATTAGGAAAACCTAGTAATGTGTAATTTTACATTTTACGAACTACAGAATACGAATTTTAAAAAAGTAGCGAAGAACGTTTTTGGTAACTCCAGGTTAAAAGACGTATTTCGATTTCTATAAAACAATACCAGTAGAAATCATTTTCAAATTAATTTCCATTCCCGCGCTTAGTTTCGCAAGCGCGTTCAGCTTTAAATGACTGGTAATCGAATCATTGGCTACAAATTAAGTGAAGTAGAGATGTGATACATCAGTGTCGCAATGGAGCGAACAAAGACCTGCCTTGTCAGCTGCTAATTTGCAAATTAGCGTGGCGTCGGCCACTCTAGCGCTGTGATCTCATTAATTTTACCTTTGAGTGCGTTATGTGTTTTCGCCAATTTCTCACGCGTCTCTCACACCATCCGCGTTAAAACATTTTTGATCTAAGGTTAATATTATGAATCTTTACTCTTCATTGTTTGTACTTGATGAAGAGCAGTAGAAAGCATTATTTAGTGTACATATTTATAAATCTTTATCATTTTTCTAAATTAGTTTTTACGGATTTTATCGCATATATTAACTAATTTTAGATTCCCGACGTTTAGAGTATTACTTTACAGCACCTATTGTCACGGTGGGGATGTGAGGTACCGTCACAGATTCCTCGTGCTCTCTGTAACAAAGATTTACCCACAGTAGCTAACTGTGAGAGATAGTGGTGAGAATCACCGTTTATATATCTATCTGTATGGGTCTTTTTTTATATGCAGTGTGGCTCTAGGTGTTATCAGAATTCCGAATTACTAACACATCTAGAAAAGCTAAAGAATTGTTTAATACTAAATACATTGTGAATCCTTAAAATAAGTTAATATATGCGATAGAACCCGTAAAATTTATATGTACTTATTTAAATGTGTAGTGTTCGCGTGAATATAAGAAATTATTAAATAATTGCTCGTTTGGCAATTCACAATGTAAGCAAAAAAAATTAGGTGGGTTGACTTTCAAATGATTTATTGGCTTATTTGACACCGCGGAAGCATTGTCTAATGATATTGTCATGTAATTTTTCTATTATCTACGCCTTACTAAGCTTTTACTTTTACATTGCTTTTACGTAATATGTGTAAATGTGAAAGCACCAGTCATAATAACTTATAGGGTGAGTAAAAAAAGCTGTCTAAAAATATTAAAAATCATTAAAACAAGGTGTTACTCTCAGCCAATATATTTCATAAACGTTACACTAGGTAACATTATTTGGACGCTTCTAATGGAGTGAGTGCTTTGCCAAATGGCCCGCGCCGCGCTTTTAATGCAATTTCGCTTCCCTTTGTGACTGAGAATTGGCGCAATCAATCCATTTACACTTTGTTTCGCTAACACAGCCACTAGCAACGTACCTACGCATAGGATGGGCTTTTAGCGAACAAATTGCTCTCTTTTTTACCCACTATCTGTTACTTGATGAAATTAAATGAAACTTTAGATAACTTGATATTCTTTGCTTGATGATATTTTAATATTGTATATGCCCACGTCTGTTCCTCTAAGAATTTAAATAAATACCTTATTTAAATTCTTAGAGGTATACCTACACGCAAAGATATACCTGTGCTACGCATAACCGAATTTGGGATATCAAGGATCTCCTAGGTGTGCGTTATTTGTAGTTAGCAGTGGCTGCAAATAACCGCCGGTACAACATACTCCGCAGATCGTCGAGTCCCGTGATTCCGGCAGACTGGCACTTTATGCGTTCCGTGCATTTTGTGCCCAGTCGCGTACTAAAGTGCCAACATCGCACTACCCCCAACCCTTTTGTTTGCAAAAGGGGTAGGCAGTGCCCAATAGTGACTACGCCAATTTTATCCTTACCATCCGCGTCGCGCATCGTGCCGAACTGCTGGTATTTTAGATAGGGCCACTTAGATTACCTGACTGACTCTTAGGTAGGTTCTCAGCATGTCCGATGAGGACAAGGGGGAGCCCCCACCTAAACCAAGAAGACCACCAGACCGTCCTGGCGTACTGGACAGACCAATCGCGTACCGCGACATCTTTCATCCGGAACGGACTCGAGTAGTGTCCTCCTACTCGCAGATCCCAACCCGGAAACCTTCATCGCCAGGCAAGGAGCCCGCAACGAGGACCGCGCTCTCGCCCATCGTACCTGAAGGTACGACTGGGCGTGAACCGTTCCCCCAACAGCAGCGGGCTAAGAAGACGCTGAGAAGGCACACTCCACCCGAGACAGCTGCATCCCTTTAGGAGAAGAGGCAATGCATCGGATCCTCCCACTCCTCGGATTATTCGACATCCGAGGAAGAATATGACCACCAGCAATTGGAACAACCAATCAGAAGATCACCACCGAAATCGCTATCGCCGTTCAAAACAACTCCTCCCAGATCACCGGATCACCACACCAGCATGGATGCTGTCGATCTGGAGCATGGAGGAGAAGGGTCATATGGGTAGAGTGCAACCACCTACGCGACCCTTGCACCAAACACATCTGCCGGACAATCACCATCCGCGCCAACCACCAACCCGTCAGGCCGGCCATCGGACGATGGCCAAAGGCCTTCGACAAGCTACGCCCAACTGGTAGCTGCTCCGGACAAACTGCAGTACCAAGGACAAGGACAGCTGAGGCACCGAAACCAACGGAAGAAGCCAAGAGATACCCGCCCATAGTGGCTGAGTGCTTACCGGACTGGACAAAGCATTTCGAGGTGCTCAACAAGAAGTTGGGCCACCCACCGAATGCTCGTCCGTTCGGTAAGGGGATCAGATTCACCCTCTCAGAGTCTGGAAGAATTCCGGACGGTACAAAAGTACTTAATAGAGATGACCGACAAAGTACCAGCCATGTCCTGGTACTGTTACACCCCCGAGGAGGACAAGGCTCGGCACTATGGAGGAATCTAACCTGCGCCTCTTCTACTGGAACCCAGGAATATTTATAGGAGGGACGAGGTCACTTCTCAAGGGGCCGCCTACAGAGGGACGGCGGTTCTAGTGAGAAGGGACATCGTCCACCAAGAACTTGACCTACCGGAGTACCAAACTATGCGCTCTATCGGCATAAAATAGGAGGCGGCGGGCGAGGAACTTAGGATCTACGCAGCATACCGCCCGCCAGGGGCTCCATTTTGCTCCTCAGACGTCCGGACGGTGATGGAAGGCGAAATACCGACCATCATCGCCGGGGACCTAAACGCCAAACAACCTACATGGGGATCCAGACTGATCAACCCGCCGGGTCATGCACTTTTTGAAGACGCCGAAAGACACGGCTATGACGTTTTAGGTCCCGAAGACTCATATTCCGACGGATCCACGAAGTCGTCCGGATGTATTGGACATCGTGCTCGCTAGGAACATCAACTACCCGATAGTGGTAGAGGTGCTGTACGACCTGGATTCACAGCACCTCCCGATCTTAATTACCCTTGGCCTAAAGGCGGTGACTACGCCGCCCAGAACAGTTAAGACACGTATCGACTGGAGACTCTACCATAAACACCTGCAGGAGAGACCTCCAGCACACCACCCCTTAAACACAGCGGACGACGTAGAGGCCGCCGCTACCAATATGACAAAGACAATACAGGAGACCCTCAACGCTGCCTCTACGATCGTCCCGATGTCAACAAGGAGAGTCGATCTGCCGCTACAGATTAGCGTGCAGATCAGGAGAAAAAGGGCGTTAAGGAGACTCTGGGCGCGTACTCGCTGCCCGAGAATCAAGACGCTACTTAACATCTTATCGGAGGAACTGTCGGTTGCAGTCCAGGCACACAGAGGAGATGCCTGGGAGCGACGCATATGGAAGGCGGAAGAGCACGATGCGTCGCTCTACAAACTGAACCGACAGTTAACTAAAGCCAAACCTCCCGTTTGCCCGCTGACCAACAACGCGGTCGAACGTCGTTATGATGCCAAGGGTAGAGCGGATATCCTAGTAGAACACTTCGAGGAGCAATTTATGCCGAACCCAGCAAGTGCGGAGTTCATGGAGCTTCATGCCCAAAAGGAGAGTCGCGTACAGGAGTTCCTATCGTCGCCCGCGCCGCCTCTTGCAGGAGAGTGGTTCATCTCCCCTGTACTGCGGAGGACAGTAACCCGCCTGCAACCGAGGAAGCCGCTGGGGCACGATGGGATTACCAACGCTGCACTCCGACAGCTGCCCCATAGAGGCCTAGTAGAGCTTGGTCGACTCTACAATGGGATATTGCAGACATCCCACTTCCCGGAGGATTGGAAGAAAGGCAAAGTGATCGTCTTGCCGAAACCCGGAAGGACAGGCGTAGAGCTGCCAGCTACAGGCCGATCACGCTGCTACCACACATAGCTAAACTGCTTGAAAGATTGTTGCAAAGACGCCTCCGTCCGTGCATCCAACTTCGGGCGGAGCAGCACGGATTCAGAAGGGATCACTCTACAGCAACACAGCTGACCAGAGTGCTGCACCTGCTTGCGGCCGAATACAACCGTGACCGCACTACGTTGGGCGTCTTTCTCGATATCGAGAAGGCGTTCGACAGGGTGTGGCATTCTGGACTACTTTATAAACTAGAAGAACAGACCGTGTCCCTCCTGCTATGTTGCGGCTAGTGGCGTCTTTCCTGGCAGACAGGAAGTTCTACGTCTTCGTAGAGGGCGTCGAGTCCGCAACCAGAACCATCAGAGCCGGCGTTCCTCAGGGCAGCTGTTTGTCTCCAGTCCTGTACGCGGCTTATACCAACGATATCCCTACCCTGGCAGGAAGGCTGCAAGAGTGGGAGACGTGGAATTGGCGTTATACGCGGACGATAGCGCTTATTTCACCTCGTCCAGAAGAGCCCACATTGCCACTGCCAGGATGCAACTTCTGCTGGACTTGCTGCCACCATGGCTAGATGAGTGGAGGATGGTCGTCTACGTTGGTAAGAAGACCGCTCTACTCATTCGCCGCCTCAGGAACCTACCACCTCAGCTAACCCTCAATGGCCAAAAGATCGCGTACGAGAAGGCCGTGACCTACCTTGGGTGCAGGATCGACCGGGCGCTGCGCATGACTGCGCACGTCGACCTCGTCGTCCGCAGAGCACGATGTGTGCGGGCGATGCTCCGTCCGGTCCTGGCATCCAAGTTACCACTTAAAACAAAAGTGCGAGTATACAAAATGTACATTAGACCCATTATTACGTACGCTGCTCCGGCCTGGTACGCGCTTCTGAGCGAGCCTCTGAGGCGGCGACTGCAGGCCCAGCAAAATCTGACGTTAAGAACCATCGTCGGTGCGGGTCGCTACGTCCGAAATGACGTCATAGCGGCCAACCTGAAGATTGACACCCTCCAGGAGTTTGTGGCCCGGCTGGCGCGCGGACTGTTCGACCGTGCAGACAACGGGCCACACATACATCTTAACCAACTTGCGCCGCTACACACTCGCCCTCCGGACGGGCGACCCTATCCAAGAGAACTCCTCTCTATATCGATTAGAGAGTCGAGTAACAACCCGCAATGCCGCTGATAGGCCAACTCCGACTTTATACTAGATAACCTCCTTTTTTCCCGTAGTCGGTTAACTACGGGAAAAACTTTACCAACTACGGACAAACCCGTATAACATCCAACAACGCCAATAGAAGGCTCCCAGGACCGGTCCATAGTGGTGGACCGCGAGGATAACACGGGTAATGGGGGCATACCCCGAGGCCCGAAACCTGCATGGCACATTGGGGCATGTAGACGACAATCAACGTTCCAACCGAATTTGGGGTATAAAAAAAAAAAAAAAAAAAAAAAATATATATATATATATATCATATTACCTATTTTGTGTTTTAGGAGTCGACACCACATCAATTAGTTTTGTACAATATTCTATTAAGAGATAAATATGTACTTGAGTATTCACTTTGTACTTTAATAGAGAAGTATGGTATGAAAATCCATACTTTTCTATTTTAATGCGAAAATCTGTCCAGCTTTAATGACTAAACTGCTAAACTTATTTTGATAAAATTCATATATTATGTGTCTATCAGAAAACACAGCATCGCTTATGAAAAGCCGTTTGTATCGATTCTACTACCTACTACTACTATTACTACTATACTATACTACTATATATACTATACTACTATACTATACCTACTACTATTGTAGATCAATCCATAGATACCTTTAGCAATTGAAAATCTTGATGTCGTCTATGGATATTTACCGCATGGAGGGGATTACCCTGTTATAATAGTGTTCAGTGCCTGTTATAGTGATAGAGAAGATCTTTATCTTCTCTATTAATAGTGATAATGGAATAGTAGTTTGATTATTTTGTTTTGACATGTATTGATTTGCCTTAAATTTGTTTTAGCCGCAGTAACCCACTTAGTACACTTCTATTAGGTAGTCTAGATGAGGTTTGATCATGGAGTTGTATATATCTGACTGATTTTGGCAGACAGCGAATATTACCTCGAAGTTCACCCATGATAGAAGATAGCTTAGATCTTAATTTATCTAGTTGCGGCTGCCATGTTGTGTTTATCTAGGTAGAGTCCAAGATACTTTTCTGTACTAACTTTCTTATAGTCATTAATGGATTGGGCTGCGAAATTCCCAGAGGAATTAAATGCACAATCACTTGCGCAAAAAATAAGCTCTGCTATTGGGAAAGGTACGGTCTATAATAAAATTCTGCACATATCTTACGGGTTTTATATGGTAAAAGAGCTGAATGCATAGAAACTAGAAGGCAGAAAGTAATTAAAGAACAAATGTAATGTATATGTAATCTGTACGAAACACCCTTATTCAAAATGTTGGTGGCCCTACACAGTGGAAAGTACACTACATAGTCACTTGCTTTTGAAGAAAATAAGAATAATCAGGGTTTAACTTTAAAAAGAAAAGGATCGGGTTCTTTTCTTTATCCTTCCATTAAAGCTCCCAAGAAAACAAAGTTAGAATTTCCCCAGAGTAACACTAGTTACCAAAACTATAATTCTCATTACCAAAACGGTCCTTCTAAAGGCAAGGGAAAAGGTAAAGGTATGGGTAAAAAGACTCAGAGTGGCTATTTAAGGGGATCAATCAAAGGACTTCAGAAACCAAGGGGAGCAGCTCGGAGCTACTCCCTTTATCGTAAAAGCAATATCAGGGTCTCGGATTCCTTTTACACAGTTAGATATGATATGATACGTAGATGGATTATATTCGTTGAGCCTGGCCGTTGTGACTGTAATTTGGTCTGGATGACATTATTATTAATTTTGACTTTATCGATAAGAGTTTTAATCTTGTCACTGGTAATAATATTCTATAATTTTTTTTCAGGAACTGGTAAGATTTCACATTTTACTATGAAGTAGTTTTGACTATAAAATAACCTGTGTGGCCATTGTTTGTCTTTCAATTAATTCTCCTTCTAATGTTAACTTTAATCTTAATATGTATCTCATTTTATTGAAACTTTCTGTCTTCAAATGGTATAGTAGTATAAATAATTAATGTGAATAACAATAAAAAAATCTTTGTTACAGATTAAGAGAATACTTTTTGGCCCCATGAACCCCTATCCACAAAAGAAGGTAATAACCTTCAATAAACATACAGATGATTTTACATTCTATGTAAACTATGCTGAATTAGATCACATACCATCTACTGAGTTAAATTACATAGGAACTTTGAACCTAAGTCAGGTCATCTGAACTGGTGTAAGCGAGGCTTTAAGCAAACATACTGGGGAAAATATCGAACATACGGGCATTAAAGCTCATTTCAATATGGATGACTCTGGTATTCTCAATTTAGTGAATGTTGAATTTGTGGCCGAGAAGACTGTTACTGAAGAAGACGAAGATAAAGACAGTACTCTGTCTAAAATAGGTAGCACTATAAGCAAGTTGTTTAGTTCCGATTCGGAAACACCTGAGAAAGCCGAAGAGAAAGGCGATGGAAAACCAAAGGAACCAGAAAAGTACGAAACTAAAGCTAATGAAGCAACAACAGACAAACAAAATACCTACTACTGATACTGAAAGCATGCAAACTTTGTAGGTCTTTTATTAGCCTAGTGCAGTCTCATAATATATTTTGCTATCAAATATCACTGCGCTGCACTGCTTAATCATTTTTTTCCTCCGGTTCCTACTTTTTCTCTACGTCACAATTTTAGAAAACGAAGCTCCATCTTGAGGCATTTGGGTGACGGTGTGTTCAGAAACACCTAAAACAAAATAAAAACAATGCTATATATGCATCATATCTACATTATATTAATGACACGAGAAAAACTAAAAACGAATAATGAACCGAAAAAAATGAGGAGTTTTATTGTTATGGTAGACCTAAAAATTACCTGTCAAATATGCAACGTGGACTCTAACCTTAGGAAATGGTACTGTAGGATCGCATCTTCTTCATAATTACGTTTGACCTTCATTATAATATCCCTGCCAGCACTTCGGCACAATGTTGACGGTTGTTTACTGCAAAAACGAATAAAAACACGGCACCTAACACTCTCTTTTGACACTCGCCATAAACAAAAAGATTAGAAGTTATCTTGCTCGCTCTCTAGTACGCGTACCTTGAAAAGTTACCAGTGCAGTCAACGGCGTACTGAAAATTACAGATGCTGGCAGCCATTTTATTTGTTTAAATGTCAATATGAATGTTGCAATTAACATGAAATTTAAGATGATTTTTATTTTCAAATTAATACATATCTATACATTGAAGCGTCTGTTTGTAATTTCAAAATACCAGCCTTTTACTAAATGCATATGAAAGTTTATAGGTACTGTATTTATAACAAAAAACAAACACAATTTTTAAAAATTGTCTGTCTGTTTGTTTGCTCCAGCTTATAGTTGACACTAACAGAGCTAATCTTATAAAGAGTAACACAGGCTACTTTTATTGTAGAAAATGAATAAGGGTTCCGCGTAAAAAAGATGAATAAGGGTTCCGTGCAAAAAAAATCAAACCTATAAAATCCAATAGTTATAACTAACTACTGAGAACCGGAGACACATTTCACCAGTGTTGCCGTTTTAGCGTATTTGGCGCTAGATCTAGTGCAATTCTAGGGTTTATAGCGCTTTTTTTTTAACATCTAAGCGCTAAAAAATATTTAATGTAATCTGGCTGAAAATTTGATATTAGTTGGCAGCACAGTGTGATAAAAAACACTAGCGAGTTTATCGTTCGTGATTGTTCGGATATTCTCCGAACAAATTTTGCTGATCATTGTTTTACCTCCCTTTTGCATTATGGTATTATGCAGCTGTTTTACTTTTCATTATATTAATACTCTAAGCTTTAATACTTGAGAAGAACTGGTTTTTCGCACTTTCAAGTTTCATGTTAGTCTTTTAGCTCAGTTTTGGTTGTTTCGTGTAAATTTTAATTGGAGTTGCCACCGAGGAAGAAGGCCATATAGCCAGAAATATAGATTTGAGTAGGGTCAAATGGCATGGAATTCGATTGGTCAAATAAGAAGGTGATAGTGATGATATAGTGAAATTTTGGGCACAAGTATCTAGAGATATAAAAATGCAGCTAGAATGAATGCCTTTTAGGATTAAGAGGACTTAGCTATCAATGTATTGTCGCTTCAACATTCAAACGCCAAGGTAAAGCGGATGTTCGGCGTTATGAACATCGTCAAAAGTAAGATACATAAGTGGATGTCCGCTGAAACAGTGAACACATATATAATGATACGTCATCAATAAAAAAATTCTTAAGCAAAGCTGCTACACATAGTTACCTGAATATGTCCTCGACAAATTACTAAAACTGTGAAAAAAAAAGAATAGAAGCAGGTGTAGGTTCATCATCGGCATCTGGAGGTGATGATGACCATGAAGACGTAGTACAATTATCTAATTTAGTTGATTTTAGTACCTTATATTACTTAAATAAATAAAGATGTCTTTAAATAATCGCATTTTTCTTATTTCCTTATACGTTCACAGGATACAACTTAGCGTAATTTGGTGGATTTTAGAAAACAATTTTTTGTAAATTATAGCGCAATTTTGATAAGGGTTTAGTGCACCTTTTTTCTTCATACAGCATCACTGCATTTCACTAGAAACGAGGCATTCTTCTTAGTCTTCACGGGTGACAACGCATCTGCATTTTAATTCGTAATCGAGGATAGAAATGTAGATAGATGTCACCCATATCCTATAAAAAAATGTTAAAAAGAAAACACTACTGGGCAAAATACACAAAGGCACTACTTATTCATCATAAAATTAATTGCAGCAGGCGTATGGAAGAATAGTCGAAAGAAATAGAGGTAGTGCACTTTCAGTTAATATTATATAAATAAAAAAATCCTTAAATTCGCAAAAAAAAATTGTGGGTCACCTCATGGGCAAAAAACTATCCTATCTCTCAAGTTGGACCGAAATGCACACGGTGTGCAAATTTGATTAGAATCGTTTAAGTAGTTTAGGGAGTCCATCGTGGACAAACAACGTGACACGTAACTTATATATATTAAGATATATATAGAGGTTGGTGATTAAGATATATATATATACTAAGATATATATATATATATATATATATATATATATATATATATATATATATATATGGACTTTTGATAGGCTGCAATAAATTCTCTTTGGACAATGTCATAATTTTTACACTGTTACCAAACCTTTACCAAATATAATAAAAATGATTATGTGTTTGACTGTCACTATAACGATATCTTCAAATAAATTATAGAATTGGTTATTCTTATGCTATTGTTTATTTATTTAGAAATATCAAATAAATGAAAAGGACTATTAAGTTACATGATCCTAATACTTATAGTGAAAGCAGCTGTAAGTATTTCATTGCGTTTATAATTTATAAAAGTTAAAAGTAAGTATACAGCCTAAAAACGTTCCACTGTTGGTCGTGTACTTAAAATTTACGAACGCTTAGCTCTTAAGCTACCATGGTTTTATAATATATATACCTACATACTGTACATGTGTACATGTATAAACTAGTTATAAATAAAATAATAATAAGTGCAAAATTCTTATCATAAGGGCCGTTGGAAGTTTATGACCCCGTGGATTTCGTAAAAGTTCGTTAAGGTTGAATGGTGCCCGAATAACCGTCGTTTCAGCCACATAAGTAAAGAAACCGACTCTGTGCTTCAGAATAGCAAGCCGTCAGGCTATATCGCTTACTCTGGATCTACTGATTAAAGCCAGCGCAGCGTTAACGTGTTTTTTTTTTAATTTTAACCTAACAATTATGGAGTGTAGAAGTAAGGAGTACCAACTCCCATAATAGAATAGTTGAAAAAGTGGCCGTCTGTAAGCAGTAAATAACAGTTCAAAAACTCTCCACAACAGCACTGAAGTAGCTACTGGGATGAAATGAACTTAGAAGTTGTCAACGGTTTGAAGTGCGCTGCTAAACTACTCAGTAGCCCCAACATCTAAAATAATTTTATTTAGTAAATATAACCTCGAAAAAATCGAGTCGACTGATATTTTTCGGCACGTTCTTTAAAATTTAGCCCGTAGCTATAGTGGCGCCACCCTTATTTAACGGTTTTCTATGGACACTTTTTAATACAGTCTGTACTCCTTACTTCTACACTCCATACTAACAATTCAATCGTTCGTTCAGGCGCAAGGCGCAATAGTTCTTCATTTGTAGGTATTTTTGTGAGAAATATATGTACGTTCTTTGTATATTTAAATCAAAAGCGAATAAATATACCTAACAGTGATTTAGATTTAATGAACAGTATTTGCAAAGTATTCTGTGTACCAAATAAATCAGAAAATTCTTGGACGTCTTACTATTCTTGACATCGCACGGGCAAAGTAACAATAGGGTATTTTATACCACGTAAAATAAAATCAAAAATATATATTTATGATAGATTTTTTAAACATTATACAAGAAATATTGATTTCTGTTTATAAAATTGCATTGTAAATTTTAAATTTCCATATTAAGAATATTTCTTTTAGTCTGTTCATCAAATCTGCAAAACGCTGTCGGCCATATTGGTACATGTCGTAACGTCACTGATCCAGCCCAAGGATAGTAATTAGTTCTGTCCACAAAACTTCGAAATTTTTAAGTTATAATTACGATTATTGAGTTTTATTCCGAATTTTATTGAAAACGCATCATGGAAGAGGAAAATTTAAAACGATAGATTAAAAGTAATTTATGGTACTATTCGGTTTTAAAAAAATTTTATAAAAATTATAGTGGTTCATTATCACTTTCGGATTCATTTAAAACAATTTTTGAAAATGGGTAAAACACCCTATTGTTTAAAAATATAATACAACAACGGGCGTATCTAGAAATTTAACGTGGCAAAGTCACGCTGTTCTTGTTATGGTTGTAGCGCGAATAAATCAACTTGTCTGGAAAAGAACCACGCTCTCACAGAATACCATATAACAGGATAATGCTGTTGTATTTGGTGTTGTGTATGTAGATAATCCGTAGTACCTTCTGTGTATACGAAGTTTTTGAAGTCCGAAACCAATGTTCTGTGCTCGTTGAATCAGCTAAACCTGTTGTTTTATAACTTCGACGTCAAGATACTAAAAGTTTTTATTCTATTTACGTACAAACTTTCCACCAATTGACTAAAACAATAGTTTGAAGTAAAGCGAAGTTCATATATCGTTTTCTTGAATATTCGTTATCTTCTATAGAGTGATATTGCTACTTCTGCCACTTTTTCAGTATCTGTAAGTCTTTAAACACGAAAGTGCTATCAGGATTGTTGCTAACGTGCAAGCTGTAATTCAGATACGTAGTGAGCTAAATCGGAAATCAAGTTGTTGAGAGTAAATATAAACGAATTTGCAAAAAGTAGTAATGACCCAATGCGTCTATCTATGATAATATTTTATCGAATAGGTACTGAGGAAAACATATGATTCTTAACCATTACAATGCATATAGAAGTAAATGGATGAAGGTGGCTCACGACCACGTCTTTTTCATAGAGAAGAGTAGGCAAACGAGCATGCGGCTAACCTGATAGTACGTGACTACCGCCGCCCATGAACAACCGCAACACCAGTTGAATTGCAGGTGCGTTGCCGGCCTTTTAAAAAGGAGTAAGTTCTTTTCATGAAGGTCCCTAAATCGTATCGGTCCGGAAAAATCGCCGATAATAAACAATTTCACAGAGAAGTTGTACGAGGAAAAAAACTCTTAGTAAAACGCACAGTGGTGGACCGCCAAGCATCTAGAGAGTGAGGATGTGGTATCATGCATTCAGACGCGATGTGTTCTGGAAATTTGGCGGCTAGAATTAATCCTAACAATTCCTCAGAGCACTCCCCGTGGTAGATGCGAAAGAAAACGCAAAGGGATGCAACATTAGGGATGTTGATACAATCGACGAATGGAACCGCTCTGCGCTGAATGTAGTCAAGTGAAAGGAGCTGACACTGGGGTGCCCAGGCCAGAGATGAGAACAGTATTCCAGTGAGGCCGAACTTGCGCTTTGTAAAGTTGCAAGCGATATGCCGGCATGAAATACTGGCTCGCTCTGCCAGGCACGCCAAGCTTTTTGGAGTCCAATTTGGCCTTCACTTCCAAGTGACCACGAAACTGCACACTATTCAATATGTCGACGCCAAGGATTCCGATGCTAGCAGAGGCAGAAAGGGTAAGGGGAGTGCCTTGAAACTGAGGAGATACGACAAAGGGGTCCTTTTTAGCGGTAAACGCGCAAACTTGTGTCTTCTGGGGATTGAACTAGACTACATTTAATAGTTCCCAATCCAAGACTTTTTTTAGCAAAGATTCGACTTCGGCAACGTTTTCCCGCGAAATATTGGCACGGCCGGTGTATAAGGTATTATCACCAGTGTTGTCGTCCGCATAGCAATGAATGTTAAAAGTTTGTAACATATCATTGATATGCAGAAGAAACAGAGCATGCACTGTCTACTAAAACCTTGTTGCTCCGATCAGCAAAGAAACTGGTGATCCAATTGCACAATTTCTCGGGAAGCCCATACGAACGGAGCTTAGAAAGAAGCACTTTGTGCCGGACCCGATCGAAGACCTTCGCTATGTCCAAACTAACGGCCGATGCCTTCCCCTAGGACTCTATGAGTCAGGTAGACCACAAAATCACCAGCTGATCGACGATCGTGGTAACTAATAAGCTAGTGATTCTCAAGGTACTTCATGAACAGTGGCGAAGCTAGGGCTCCAAACTAGGGCAAGCCCAAGATATGGTTTTGTTGTTTTTAGCAGTTTAATAAAAATACACCAATCTTGAGCTGTCTCCACTCTTTAGTTTCATATTCAGTGCTGTCAAGAACGTGTTTAACAAAGTACACAAAAAGCATACTATCGCTAGATAGATTGTATGACATAATATGCAATTGCACACCTTCGGTGGTTTTGAAAAGAGCCGTTTGGGTTTGCTTGAGATATTTACAAACAATACAATACATGAACAAAAAAAAAGCATGAACATAGTACAAACAAACTATGTACAAAGTTAGAAAAGGGACGCCTGGCAGATGTGAAAACTCGAAATTATATTTTGTTTAAGTTATATGCATAAAAGAACAGATTACGACAGGAATTAGATAGTTATAATGAGAAGATAAAGCTTTGATAATTTTTACCATAAAATAATGACTATTTATTATAATTATAATTATTCATTTTCAATTCATAATAAACCGTACAAAATGATATTTTTAAACTCATATATCACTATAAATTAGCCGATAGCTTATTTGTGCCATCTAGCGTAACGTTTAGGTACCATCGTGAGAATCAACCAATTTTCGTTCGATAAAATGACTTTACCTATAGAATTGTAGATGGCGCCATTAAAATTTATAAATAAATATTAAATTTCAGTTTTAAAGATTTTTACTTTTCCTCGCCGATTAGCACTTCAACACACTTATATTGATCACAATGAACACTATTATCCTCCCATTTTCACTGAAAATCTTCGAAAAAGCATAAATTTTTAACAAACACAACAAAAACGCATACGCATACGCATACGCATACGAGAGGGGCCCGCAACCACTTCGCTAGTCGCTAACGCAGTCCTAAACAACTTCATGGCAAAGCCAGGCTTGTTGGCTCAATACCTAGTAATTGCTATATAAACATTTCGTAGTTATATTTCATTATAGAATATTTTGCCATAGGTTAGAAAGAGAGCGATCGTCTTCTCGAAAGCCCCGTACAAAGCCCACGCGAGCGAGGGAGACAACGAATCGCTCTATTAAAACTCACTTTATGACAGCAGCAGTATCGCCACAGAGTACCTTTGTATAAACGTATCGCTAAGGCAATACGAGGTCATCGGTCGACATGTGTCGAACAGTGAGTGCGCGGGAAAATTGAAATAATTTGAAACAGTTTATGAGTTATTTTATTAGTTGATATTATTGATTGATATTATTGATTGATTCAGTTTTAATAAGGCAAGCCCGGCTTTTCGGCTTTTACGGAAGCTTCGCCACTGCTCATGAACTGGCAGTTTATAATGAACTCCATTTTTTTGGAGAACAAGGAGGTGATGGCGACAGACCTGTAATTGGACGGATCAGAGCGATCGTCCATTTTAGGGATCGGGTGGAACAAAGCTGTCTTCCATCGGTTCGGGACTACGCCTTGGGAGTAGCACGACAGGACAGGATAGGTAGGAAAAGACGCATTAAAACCGGTGTCAACGCCGGAGCACACGTCTTCAGCATAATTGGGAGGACTCCATCAGGCCCACTCGACTTGCTGACGTCCAGGAAGAGGAGTGCTTAACGAACTGAGCGCTGTGTAGCCCGCACATCCGGCATAGAGCACTCACACCGCGGGATGGTCGGCGGTATGTTCCCCCGGTCATCGAAAGTCGAGTTGGACGCAAAAAATTTCGCTTGGACAGCCTTGGCGAGAAACCAGAATGCACTGGTTCCCGAAGGAAGGCGAACTAGCTTCTCGCCAATTTTGCCAATGTGCTCAGACCTTGCCTTGGCAATGACTCTTTTGAAAAACCTGGAGGCGGAATTATACTTGTTTTTAAGAGCGCTGGTGTTTACACCCAGAGACGTTGATGGATCAACCCAGGCCCGGTAGCACTCCGGCTTATAGCGTGATGCTATTTTACAGGAGCGACCAAACCATGGCTGCGATCTGCCTCCAATGGACACCACAGAGGATGGAATAAAAAGTTCCATACTTTGAAGTACCACATCGGTGACTGAATCAGCAACAACGCTGGGATCGTCCCAAGCAAATCCGTCCCCAAGAGTAAGATGCAAATAAAGATGGCATCCTATCCCATTCGGCCGACCCGTAGTGCCAAACACGGCAGCAGCCTGCAGAGTGCAACCACGACGTTAATGTGACTGGCACCACACTCCGGACAAGACAATGGTCCGACGAGCCTAGAGTCTTTGACGGAAACTTGGTATCCGTCCGGATCCGCAGGGAAGGTGTATGATCTTCTACATCTGGATTCTGCGTAGGCGAAGTAACCAGTTGTGTCAGACCATATGCCAAGGCAATATCATAAAACAGATCTCCACGCATGATCAGTTAAATGTAAACCGAGCTGTTTGTCATATTGGGCGTTAAAATCGCCAAGGATCACGATCTCTGCGGATGGGTTCTGCTGTAGCAAAGAATCTGTTATCCATTTGGACAAGGTCGATAAGTCGATCTGTTTCCGCATTACCGCTATGGGACCTATAGAGGCACCCGTAGACGCGGGGATGGTCGTCGCTGTCTACGTGCTATCACCTGAGTTTCGGTTAAAAAGAGCAAGGCCGGCCGTTTCCAGATGGTAGTGAACAGCGTTAAGATTGGAATGAAGTCCCCTAATGTTGCAAAATTCACGGATAGTGTAATAGGGGTCGCCTTGGTTTTATTGCTCCGCTTGCCCAGAGCAGTATAAGCGAGCGGGATTGTAAGCCTGCCCCCCCCCCCTCCCCGAATAAGCGGGGCACTCAGGAAGCTTAGGATAGTAGCTTGGTAGTGGATGATCAGCGAGGGATTCTCTGCCACCAGGGGGAGGGGTACTGGTACCCTACTAGGGTAGTTTATTGATTCCGCTACCATGTAAAGGGGGGGGGGGGTAACGGGGGAGATTGGGCCTCCGACCACATGCCGCTAAACGCGGAGGTAAATAAATCTCTACTTCACGCTGGTATTCCGTGAGGTCGTGGGGCGGTAACCCCGGTTCGAGCCGGCCTATCCATGCGACAGCAAAAGCTGCCGCGTGGCTCTAGCATGTTGCGTTTAGCCCCAAGCCTATCAACTTGTTATGTCTCTAATGATAATATGATTTACCTTAGTGTTTCTTTCTCATAGTGCTTTACGTAGATGTGTTATATAGTTATAATTTTTATTGAATAAAATGGTTTATGGAGTCCAGAGTTAAAATGTAATTCCGTAAATTTGGCTTGGTCACTAACTCAAATAAATTCAAAATCTATTGGAATATAATGTTTTGGAATATTCAAGGCATTAACACACCCGTACTTGACCGTAATTTCTCAATAATATTGGTATTTCGTTACCACCTATTTAAATAATGTTAGGGTTTCAGATGGGAGCAGCTGGATTTTCCCTAACTATATAACATGTGAAGAGGAAACTACAGGCCTTACAATAGCAGAGATAGACTCTTCATATTCATCAGAATCTGGTGACGAAGTTGAAAAATATGAGCGTAAGCATGCCTGGTGTTACGTAGATAATAATGAACAACATAATATTAATGAAACTTATAATGCTAATAAGAACGCTAGAGAGAAGCGACGAATGAAAAATAAGGTATATCCTGAATTTATAAATAGGGATATTGAATATGTAAGATATAAAAATAAAGAAGCAAATAATGAATCCCATCTAGAACATATTTACACTGGTTTCAATAAACATAAGTGGCTCAATGCAAAAGAAGGGACATCAACAAAAATTCCATTAAATTACTTCACTATTTTAAGTAAAGAATTAGCCGATTCAGAATCTTTGTCAGATAAGGAAAAAGGTGTTGAAAAAATACAATGCGGGGATGTGTTACTAGAAAGCAATTATTGGAGCAATAATGATGATAATAATAACTCAAAATTCAAAAGTTATTACAAGGATTTGGATAGCAATCGTACAATATTGATTTATTCTTTTAAAAATAAAAATATGCTAAATGAAGATAACATCACGCCTATAAATATTTCTAGCACAGACAGCAATTCATCCACATCTGTTGATTGTGAGGACCTCGAGAAAGTAGAAAACCGGAGTAAAATGAAATACCAATACAGAGTTCCCTCACCAACTCCAGCTACATATGTTCCTAGATTAAATTTGTATACAGCGGCTACTCTACCAACAGTCACAGAAATTGCAGAACCATATCAATATATCACGGGAAACACGACTATTTCATTTAAATCCGAAAAATTTCTGTTAGAAGAAAATATTACTAAAACAGAAAATTCCAATAATTTGAAAGAAGATATATGTTTCAAGGAGTCTACTATTTCCGCGACTAACGTTATAAATTGGTTAGCTTTATCTCCACGAACAAAAAGGAGAAATTTGAAACTTCCAAAATTCATAGATAAAAATTCTGTCATTGAAGAAGGAATAAAGAATGATGAAAAGTGTAAATTAAAATATAATGGTCTTTGGAATACATTAAAAACTAATGAAAAAACCATTACGAGCACATCTGATCAAAAATCTGATAATAACAATGGAAATACGTACGTAAAAACAAAGGATGAACAAACTCACTTAAAAGCGATATCATCAGAGCAAGAGAAAGACGAATTACTAATAGATGAAAAAGGAGATTGCAACAAAATGAAGCGAATTATGAAACCTTGCATTGGAATAAATCAATTAATAAAAAAGGAACTAACTACCGATACCATTGAAAAGCTTAATAGAGACAATCGTTGGATTGATGATAAAAATAAACATGGAAATAAAGAAAATTTGTATATAGATGACATTGACTCAATAGAACATTATGAAAAGCCTGAGGAAGTCTTACGATGTGCTAGTGACAGGCTATTTATTAAAAATATGCCTAAATTTTTACCAATAACAGAAAGTGTTCCTTCTTTGTATCTACCACTGCCATCAAATATAAACGAGGACAAGCAATCTTGGTCCAAACGCATTATAAAGTGTATCCTCTGCTGTATAAAATGCAAATAAAAAAATAAAACAAGAAAAATCTTTTGTATTAGCGAATTTATTAAATTCAATCACAATTTTCCAGTTTAAGGAGTTCTTACAAAAAATAATCCTGTTATTCGTTAAGGTACCTTGCAAATAAAATTCGACACAAAATTGTCAAATCATTCTATCTACACACATTTATACTATCACAATATTTGCAAACGAGCTTTCATATTGTACTTCTACAGTCGAACGGTATAAATTAGTGAAAAAGATAAGTCACAGGAATGTAAATCACAAGCCAGTACTTGTCCCATAACTAACTTAATCTATAGAATTGTTAAATAATGTGTTCCATGAATTTTAGAGAAATTCCTCGTAGAATGTCCTTAAAATTAGGACCGATATTTAATTGTCTAGCGACAAGCTGTTTCAATAGTGGTGATGGACTAGTCAAGATTATATATTCATCATCTTTAGAATTTCAATTATCTTAATTAGAAAATCAAATACAAACATCTCACTTTACTGTAGATTTAAAATATTGCCCTGGTACTTTATATTTTGAAATGGCAACCCTATAAGCATATGTCTTAAATGCATCAAATTTTATGCTATTTTGTTACTTGCTGCAAGAATATTGTATCACATATTACACTTAAGATTATATATTATTTAAGTTGATTTATTTAATTTTATTAGCAAATTGCAAATATAAGTCAACAACAGCATAACACTATTTTATGAGTATTATCATATGGTAAATATTAAATTAACATGTCTTAATAATGTATGGTTGTAGTATTCCCAGATTAACGATATATAGGTATAACATTTCAGTTATATAATGCTGCAACAACATTATCGAGATTCGGCGAGGGATTTTGCTGTCGCAATATATTATATATTATTTTTCCTACGAATTTAACAATCGTGGTACATCGCTAAAACAAAATCAAACTGAAATAGACTAGAACCGAAGCCGTGGCGAATAGCAACGTGGGTACAGTTCAAATAGAATATACTAGAATTTAATATTAAATAATTCACTTTCATTTAAAATATAAGTTTAATAGAATTAAAACATTTGTTAAAGTAGAAAAAAATGCTTTAGTGTAAGCTTAAGAAGGAGAATAAATCTGTTGTCATATGTGGGGGCTTTAATATTTATCTTATTGAAACTTCTTTTATTAGTATTGTTTAGATCATTGCCCAAAATCATACAAACTAATTAATTTATTTTGTTCTTAAAGACAACACGTGTTACAAGATCTAGTGCAACATGTATCGACAAAATTTTTACAGATGTTGAGCACTTGCATAAATTAATCATTCAAAATTTAAGGTCCGATCACTATGGAAAGTTAGTCTCGTTACTAAACAAAAAATCAGAAAGTAAAGAAGATTGTGCTTGTTCCAATAAAAGAATATTGTTTTAAAGGGATTTAGAAGTGATATATTATTCTATATTAAATTCTATTTATTTTTCAATGTAATAAAATCAGTTTGTTTTATAACTATCTTTACCCCAACTGTCGCCAGTGTTAAACTGATTAAACGTATTTTCTGTGCATGGGAAGATGCTTTGGGAATATTTAGAAAAGGCTTTCGAGTGTATTCACCAGGAGACATTATTCAAGAAGCCACGTCATTATGACGTAAAAACATAGCTCTTAAACTTATTACATCGTATTTAAATAATAGATGGCAAACAGTTGCTATCAATGGGAGTAATTCTTTTGGGTCGGATGTATCTATGGGTGTTCCTCAGGGCTCAATTCCTGGCCCTGCTGTTGTGTACTAAGTATACTTGGTAATTTGTTTTGCTAATGATACTTAGTTCATTTCCAGACTTAAACGGCAATTGTTAAAATATGAAAGAGTAATGTTATATCAATAGTAGTATACCGATTTAACATCAACAATTTGTTTTTAAACGGTAATAAAACCAAATGTATTTAATACACAACAACAAATCCTAAACAGGTGGCTCTGCAGCACATGAAATTCCAGGCATATGAAATTTTGCTATGGGATAACGCGATTGACATTGAAGCTATCTTTGTTTTGCAGAAGAGAACCATAGCAAAAAAATAACCGAGCTATTTATAACCTAGATCTGAAAGCGTCTCTTGGAGGAAAATTAAAAGAAATGTTTTAACTTTGTCCTCTCAGTATATTTACGAAAATTGCATATGTGTACATTTTGTAAAACGAAGAACAAGCACAAGCTAATCATACTATAGTTCGTGCCAAATTGATTGAGAAACACGGACGATGACCTCAGATATGAGCCGAGTGTCAAAAGGCGTAACTTACAAAATCTCAATTTAGATGTGATAACAATATTTAAATATTGATATTATTCACACTTCTAGATCAGCAAATATGCCTTGCTTTTTTGATTCTTAAATAATATTGTGTGTGGTACCTATAAACATCGTAAAATCTTACGGTGCATCCCGAAAAATGTGTTATATTTTATATTTCAATTCATGGTAAGTAACGCAGCAATTCATTTAATAACAGTTTCATATTAAAAATATTTGAAGCAATATATCACCATATTGAGCTTTTGCAAATTCATCCCTTTAAAATAAACAAAACGCGCTGATTAAAACTACTTTTACGGATTTTTTCGCGTTTTCGCTGTTCGTTCTGTTTCGTTGTTCGGCTTGTTGTTGTTCTATTAGAACATTCTACAAGCCGCCGAAGAAGATTAGTCAGTTCTTACCATCCGTCAAGTGTCATATTCCTCTACAAGATGCAAGAGTGTACAAGCTTGATTGTGATTGTGGTCTCTCATATATAAGGCAAACAAAGAGATCAATTAGAACCCGAGTAAAAGAACACATAGCTGACGTGAAGCATCAACGTTCCGGGAAGTCTGCAGTTTGCGATCATATCCTAGATGGCCCCAACCATTACATCAGATTTGATAGACCACAAATCCTCGCGAAAGAACACCGATTCCTACCAAGGATGATACGTGAGGCTATTGAAATTAAAAAACATCCTAATTTCAATAGAGAAGGAGGCTGGGTATTACCACCTGCTTGGGATTCTATAATTAATAAAATTAAAACTAAACCCAAGCATACCACTGCAAGACTTCAAACCACAGTTAGTTCATTCTGCGTAGATCGGACCAAAGACAATAATTAAAAAAGCTGAAGGTACTCCGGGTTAACTTTGACATCGGGACGTCAGTCACCTCAGTCCCCCGTGACCATGGGTGCTGGAAAGCACCCGAAACGTCGGGTATTAAAAATAAAATAAATAAAACGCGAAAAATCCGTAAAAGTAGTTTTAATCAATGTACAGTGTTCGCGTAAATATAAGAAATCATTATGTAAACTAGTTAAACAAAACACGCGTTACGTTAGTTCGTTCTAAAAGAAACGTGACAATGGCAGCCAGAGATGAGTCACTTTTTTGGGCCGACCCGTATGCACCGATTAAAAATAAAGTTCTTATATAATATTGAAAATAAAGTTTTACCTTTTGAATAAGTACGTACTTATTCGGTGTTTTTATCACTCAAATCTTTATATGTGTTATAAATTAATGCTTTTTGTTGTTAAATGAATAAAGTACTCTATAACAATAGATGATTTTTCTTCTACAGCGATCTTTTACACAACTTTTTAATAATAGTTAATAAATACATATTATATCAATCATTATAAAAAATATAAAAAAATCATAATAAAGAAAGTACTACATATAAAAAATGTCTATATTTTTAAGGTTTGTAGCCCCTGGTTAAAGGTCGACTGAAAGGTCAATGTCCGTTTTTCTCAATCGATTTGGCACGAACTATAGTTACTCGACTTCAAAGAGATGGACAATAAATAACACCTGATGAAGTGATCGCTACCATACTGTTTCTAATGTTTTCGTACTTTTATTTAAAACATTATATTGTAAATTAATGATTAAATAAAGATCCCGCTGAGTTTCTTGTTGGTTCCCCCCAGGACAGATTTTTTTTTACCAAACCATTAATAAAGCATAAATGACTTTCAATAAGTATTCATATTGAATAAAATTATTCTATACTATTATATTCTATTCCAACTATTTTTATACTTTATTTTAATGTGCAAGCTATATTTTGTCAAGTACTATATTCTCTAAAAATATTAAGCAACCCTGGTTGCAACACAACTTATACTAGGTTGGTTGTTATGCAGACGAGCGTATCGTTAGCGACAGAAGGCGAATTTTTTTATTGCGACAGCAAACTACAAATCGTTATCCGATTATGTAACTACAGTATGGGGCATAATTTAAATACAGCTTTAAAATATAATAGTACAAAAGACCTCCACATGGAAACCATCTGTGTGTACTTCTCTTTAATTATATATTTCATTTCCTGCGGGATGGTGATTTTTTATTAAAATTGAAACCAGCTCAATCAGCAAGCATAGCATAGTGACGATACATTTTTTTGTGTTCCATTTGATTACATAAATCTTTTCGTAGTTGGTTTGTACATATAAATATTCAAATATCCAAGACTGCAGATACTTTAGTATTAAATGGTTGATTTAAATTAAATATAATCAACATTGACAATGACACTGAATAAATATTATTATTATCGTTATAAAATTTAAAACATACCATATAAAAGAAATAATTCAGGTGTGATGTCATAGACATTACAGGACCATTTACTCAAATTCATCGTAATCACAATGCCTTGTTTTCTAATTTCATGTTGACACTCATTTTAATGTAGATATCATTATTATTTATTTAAAAAAATCCTCAGTGTTCCCTTTGAAAATTTTTTTGTAATATAATTACGTTTAACTTTCAATTTCCAAAATAAACGCATTATATAATAAAAATCTATAATACTCTCATTGACTTAGAAATATTAAAAAGAATCTACTGATATCTAAAACTGATTAATTTGATACTTGTGAGGGTAGCATACGTTTGTTGCCGTTATTCTAATTTTCAATGTACGAATTTCAAAGTCGTAGATACAATGAGTTTTCCTTTGAGGAATAAACATTTCATTAAAATTGAAGAAATTCCAGGCGTGTATTATCATCAAAATCAAAATGTACATTTTCCTTTTCGGTATCGTTCAATATCATAGCATTAAAGCAATCGTAACTATTTTTTTTTCATATTCAGTTTTGATCGATATAGACTGACAATGGGAATAAAGACGTCTTTACACTGTTAATATGCCAAGCAGTTAAAAACAGATCAATAATTCTGTATACATAGACGCCCAGCTTAAATCTATATAGATGGTGTTCTCAAAATTATAATAAATTGCTAAGCTAAGTCACACTTGTGTGAAGATGTCAATAGTACCACAAGGCAAATGTTAGTTAAAGGTAGTACCACCCTCGAGACTTATAATCAACAACTAAACCCAGATTTGTGACGAGCAATCGCGACTATCCTTCTTCCATACCTGTGATTGTCACAGCAACTGCACACATGAAGCGTGTGGTATCACTACACTTGTGACTAACGGTTATTAGTGCGGTGTTGCCACACTTGTACGTGGTTGGACGTCAGTGACGTCACGACGTCGGTAAAGCTAGTTCGCGTCGAATGTAAAACAGAATGTACGGCTTGCATGAGGCCACCGCTGAAGCGTCACTGGCCCGCACTGTTTGATCGTTGAAGTGAAACCACTGATCCTCGTTAATCGCGAACGCAGTGTAATGTCCAGAACCCGCTCTGTAAATAAACATTATCATTGTATACTTTATTAGAAGAAAGTAAAACGATATGTGAAATAAGAATATAAAGAAAGGGAGTTGGTAGAGCAAGTAGATGAGCTTATATATTTGGGGTTTGTATATTTGGGATGTGTATTCAGCAAGGATGGGAGATATGATAAGGATATAGAACGACGAGTTAACATACGAAATAAAGTAAATGGGACTCTACACTCTATCGTGAAAAGTCTTGAATGTGACAAAAAGGCACGTATGGCAATTCACAATGCTGTATTAATCCCTACTTTAACGTATGGTAGTGAAAGTTGGGTGTGGCATAAAAAGTAGAAATGCGGTCGCTAAGGAGTATGTTAGGGCTGAATCTGAGTGACAGGGTGAGCTGTGTGATAAAAGAAGAGTGTGGTTTGCAAGATGAGGCTGTGACCAGGATTGAGAAAGGAATGCTTCGGTGGTTTGGTCATGTAGAAAGAATTAATGAGGAAAGATGACAAAGCAAATATATGTTGCAGAAGTGAATAGAATAGTAGGAAAAGGACGCCCCCCTAGGCAAAAGTTTGCCGACCAAATTGGCGTATATTAAAAATGAGCCAAATTAGGAGTACCCTTAACCGACGAGCATGTATGTGTAAGTATATGGATGTAGAGGAAGCGATAGACGTGTATCAGAATCGTGCTAAATGGAAGTCTGTAGTCTCTGCCTACCCCTCTGGGTGACAGGCGTGAGTGTTTATGTATTTTATGTATATTAACTTTTAAAGATATTCAACCCTGAGTGACAAGACCAAGGGACACATACAAAAAATCTTGTTGTAATAAAGAATAAAAAAATCTGCAATGCACCTAGTAGCACAGCACATATTCAGACAATCATTATGATTAATCAACATTACAGCCATTCAAAAGTCCATGCTGAATGGGATAATAACTAAAACACATAGGTTTTGCAGATAAGATATATGTCAATGCAGTTTACCACCTACGGTGAGAGGTGCTCTTCAAACTAGGTAAGACAAGATCATTTTATTTTATTGAGCAGATCTTAATGAATTAACTTTTAACATTTTTAACTTTGACGTCTGAGGAACCGATTTAATATCCCGGGTCAGGCCAAAATTGAGTAATTGGGTTTCTGTCAAGTAAATTCTATATCCCTATGAGGCAATCTATGGAGGCATACAATCCGCAGTGGACTTTTGACAGGCTGTACATAGCAATGGAGTTGCAAAACATCGGCTGTGCGTGGGCGGGCACGTTCGTGGGTTTTACGTGAATACGTTCACGTAACGAAACGACCTAAAAATGGTGGCACTATCCTCTCCGCCGCGCACGATACGCCATAGTCGACAGATATCAAGTTGTAATCAGAGATGATTGGTATCTACATCCTAAATTTAACTACACCAACTTTATAGCTATGTAGCTGCAACACTAGATGGTATTCCCCGATGTTATCATCAGTTTTCTGAATTGTCTCCCACTATGGAAGTAAAGAACAACCACCTACTACTAAATAGGAAAAAACATAAATTGTTACCGACATGAGACTGACATTATAACGTAAAACATTGCCAATTTAATTAATGAATATCATCAGCTTATTTTTAAAACTGGGGAAATATAAATAATAAGCCTTTTAAAAATATAACTGCTTATCAGAACGCAGTATTTAACTATATATGATTACTGAACGTATTCGTAATTATTTACGTTACTAAACAAAAAGTATATAAACATTTTACTAGAGAAGTCCATACGAAGTATATAATCTAAAAAAGTACTCTGTAATATAATCATTACATTTTATTCATACTTTTTTAAAGTCGTAATCGATTCTTTTTCTGAATCAAAATTAAATTCTAAGGCGCCATAAACTTATAATGCTAATTAATATATACCACATACCTCAAAAAACATATTGCATAATGGCTAGATTCTCCCAAACTTGGTAGAAAGCATAAAAAATTTAAGGGGTAGGACTACGCTCTCACAGAATACCAGCATAAAATAGCAGCTTAATACTGCTGTGTTTCGTATGGTGTGTGTAGAGAACCGGAGAGCCTTTTTACTGGAAACGAGGAATTCCATCTTAGTCCTCAGGGCTGACGACGCATCTGCATTTTGATTCTTAATCGAGGATAAATGTAGATGTCTATGGGTCACAGCTTCCACTTGCCATCAGGTGGACTGTGTGCTTGTTTGTCACTTTTATTCTTTATATAAAAAAACGCACTGAATGTCGTACTTTGTTATATTTAATTTGAAAAACGAAACGACACATTCTCATCTAGTTACGTTATATTAGATTTTACTAGTCCAAACATGGTAAGAGAATTATTCTTTAAAGACATATTTACTAGGGTGGAGTGAATATGTACGAATAATGAATATTTACTTTTTCGTTAAATTTGTAATAGCATAGTGGTAAAAAGCTACCTATGGATAAGAGAATGAAGTATGATAAATATCTTTTATGTGTTACTAGCTGGAACCCGGCGCTTTGCAGCCACAGAAGACATATTTGTAGAAATATCGTTTTAAATTTGGAAGATTTATATTGAATGATATATAACTTTCGAAGAAGTTTTTCGGTGCTATACGCGCGCCACCTACCCAATTTACCTTCGCTTAAGTACAAACAATAAATTGACATAGTTTTAGCGCAATCTGATGAATGGTATGGCAGCACAAAGTACGTACACATAAATTTTTATATATTTGATAATTGTTTGAGGTACAAAGTAACACGATTTTTTTTGAAATAAGTGTAATTTCATAAATTTTTTACAACTTCATTCTGATGTATAACCACTAATAATTTATTGAAATAGTATTTTGTATGTTTTCAGTGCTTACTAGCGACTGAAACATAGAGTATTTTATATATTATATTTGAGACTGAAAGAGTGAAATGTGAAGATAGATTTTTGTTAATGATTGGATGTGTTCAGAAATAAGAGAAAAATAATTTCAAATATTTTTTATAAATAATGATTTCTTATATTTACGCGAACACTACACATTTAAATAATACTAGTTTTAATTAGTTGATTTTATCGCGTATATTTAACTTTTTAAATACCCGACGTTTCGAGCACTTTACAGCACCCATGGTCACGGTCTCTATCTCAGTCCCCCCCCCCCGCGACCATGGGTGCTGTAAAGTGCTCGAAACGTCGGGTATTTAAAAAGTTAAATATACGCAATAAAATCCGTAAAAACTAGTATTATTTAAATAATTTTTATAGTTTTGCATTAACGAATATTGACATGTTTCAGACTTTTTCAAAACTATTTTATTTGGGGCACCTAATAACGGCCTAAAAAATATTGTCGCGTTTGTTTATTGACCCTATCACTCAGCTTTTAGCTATAGTGAAAATTAAAAAAAAAATCACTCCACCCTAGTCATTATTCACGTAGTCACTATACACGTTAAAATAACGTGAGTGCGGTACCCAGAGCCGTGGTGCACGATGACAGCGGCCAGATCGTAGAGGTGTGCGGCGGGGGACACGGGGGACGCGGGGGAGGCGGGAGCGGCGCGCGGCACGAAGCGCGCCATGTCCAGCGCGCGCAGCGGGAACGAGATGCTCGTGTCCACCTTCGTCCTACGCACACACAACCCACGTTACCTTTATAATATCCATCACATTCAGAACGAATTTCGATCCCGGCGGCCTGCCTTAACGAAGACTGGCCATTGGCACAGGACAGGATTATAGTGCCAAAGTGCATGCGCAAGCACAGGTGCAGATCTGTAAAATGGACACGACTGGAGAGATCAAGCACAGGAGCAACGGCTTCACATGTTTTCCACAGCACAGCGGTGGACACCGCCGACTTCCTGAATCCGAGTACCTACTGAGAATTTCTTGACGGAAGAGCTTAATAACTGATTCTTTGGGCCCAACCCGGAATTCCAACCCGGGACCTCATGGTCAGCAGTCGTACTACTACAACCACTCTACCAACGAGGCAGTCCATATTACCGTTACCGTTGCAACAATAGCGGCGCCATCGTTGCGCCCATAGAATACTATAATACATACATAATAGAACAGGGGAGTGGGTGGAGCCCGTGTAGCCACTAACATGTCAATTCACACACCTATAAATGTCATCAACACGATCAATCGTTTTAAATTTTCGTGTTTTAAAGCGTCGCAACATGCAAATTATTTAAAAAATGGCCAATTGTGCAATAATTACGTGTCGAAAGAACAGCGGGAAATGGAATTTAAATAAATAAGACATATCCTACAACCAGTAAGTCGAAACTTATTTATATTGGGTGCGTTTGGCAGAAAAAAGCGCTAGCAAGCGCTTATAAGCGCTGAAATAGTTTTCGGCCAGGACACGATTGCTACTTCGGTAGCGCTGACACAATCCGCCATTTTGCTTATTTAATTTGTTTGTTTTGAAGTAGAGTTTATAAGTTGTTTTGTGCAATATTAGTTTCAAGTAATATAATGACATGAATAAACATATACATGTTCTTAAAAATTCATGATTGGTAAGTTTTTAATATGAATACTTTACAAACATATATTTAAATTAGGTTAGGTTCCCCGGTTAAAACTAACATCGTGTCCTGGAGGAAAATAGCTACTTACGATTTGACAGCGCGTACCGCTTACGATCGCCATTTTGCTTACAAGCGCTTGTTAGCGCTTTTTTCTACCAAACGCACCCATTTTGTAAATATTAGAAACAAAGATAAAGAAATATTGATGTGTCAAAAACATTAATCAAAAGTCAAAAATGTGTAAATTCGCTCACTCTGTTAATACAGTGAATTGGGTTTGTAGTAGTGATAATACGACGTAATTGCTTGTATGCGTGCATCCGGCGACACCGATTCTCATATAAAATAGGGTTGACAGCAATTCTATTGTGTATTATAGTATTCTATGGTTGCACCATTAGCAAAACACACCGAATCCTAAATCACAACCACTAGACCAACGAGGCAGTCCGCATTACCGTTACCGTTACAACAGTGGCGGCGCTAACGTTGAACCACTAGCGAAACACATCGAATCCTAAATCGTGTTACTGCGGTACATAGAATAGCTCCGAACTATGAGCTTTTATATACCGCATAGACAGAGCGTTGGCTTTCTTGGCGTTGGATCTCCTTGGGAGATAAGCCAAACAGCCTATTACAGTCGACTGCTGAAAATTTGCCATAGTTGGCACGCTTGGCAAGCGGGTTAAGAACCGCAGTTCTCTATTTTTACTTGTTATTAGGAAAACACAGCTACCCATCCCCTGATTCGTTTCCCTCTGTCGCCTCTTACAACGCCCACGGGAAAATATAGGGTAGGGGATATTCTCACATCGCTACTACACGAGACAACCCACAATTCGTCTTTTACTATTACTTTCAAACATTGAACGAATATGTACTAAGTAATACAATCAACTTTCAAAATATGTGAAAGAAGCAGCGACTTCGATCAACATTTTCAAAAACATAATATTTTAAAATTAACTCAGACCACTGTCTTTGAATTAATGAATAAGTATTCTTACTTTATTAAATAAGTTATATTTTAGGAGTGGTCCCATATAAACTTGGAGAAAAGCTTCCACCACTAAGGTCCGTATTAATATAATAAACCTTCAATGACGAACTAAAGTGCATAATCATTTAATACTTCATCATTCATTCTCGATTCATCCTCCTTAAGATATCAGCATCTTAAGATCATTGCTAATTAATTAGTATCTCAGTTACCAAGAGGAGTTATTCTGTTTAGCCAACCTAAAGAATCCACCCTAGGGTGGATACTCGGAAACACTTGTTCCACCCCTTGTGGGGTGGATAATCGAAATTCGTATATATTATTTTCTTCAGACTTCCCCCTCGACTGTGTGTGTTTATAGAAACATGATAAAAACTGGCTCAAGATACTTAATAGACATTACCTATAAAAATATATAATATGAAGGAAAAAATTAAACAATAAGGCTCTACACCCGAACAAAATATAAATAATCACATTTAATAAAAAAAAAAAAAGATGCAAAGAAAAAAACATTGAAATAATTAATTTAAGTATAATTAACTTAAATAACAGCAAAGAAGTAGACACGAATTGTATTACCTAAAGTAGTTATGCCATCGAAATCTTTTCAGGTGCAGACAGAGAACATTGGGTAGCCGCCTTATCCAAAACTGCTTGGTTGACTTCTGTTTGCTTTTACAACTACTGCAGAAGTACCTTTCCGTATCTGCCAACTCTTCAACCTGTAAAGAAAATTGTTATTTTTGATGTCGTGCTATCAATTGAGCAGGCGATTCATTCATTTATTAAAGCCTATCAAAAGTTCATTACTTAACATAGTCCTTTCCCACTGATTGCCTCATAAGAAGAATCGTTTAGTTTGGTTTACGACGGGCAGTTTTCCGCAACTTCACGTCTGAGCGCGTATTTTGCGTGTGGGCAAGAATAATGTGATTAATCGAGCCATGAAATCTCCTCGAAGAAGTTCAACAGCCCTTTGACGTTGCAAGCAAATTCGGAGAGTGATCCCGGATCAGATGTTTAGCCCTGTATGCAGCGACCTACGGTCATTTCAGCAATACCATACATGCCTCATAGGAAGGACATTTGCCATAGTTGCTGTTATTGTTTCCAGACATACAATAAATGAAGTTTGTGCTGTCAGATTTTACCGCTGTTGAACATTAACAGGATTAAAATTTACTAAACAAAGCTTGTTTAGTTGTTTTATGAGGGATTCATTGCAATTACCTACTACGCGTTCATTTCAAGTTTGCCGTCGTCGACCGTTATGATATCACAGCTGACGGTACCGTAGACAAATAAGTCATCATTTTTATCTACCACATCACATAAACATGATGATTATTTTTTTGTCAAATTGAACAAATCTAAGTAAGTAGTTTGTTGTCCTGTACACAGAAATTGACAGCAAACAAGTAGATATAGTAGGTACATATTATAAAATAATTTATTTAGTACAGTGAAAAATAACAGTGAATAGGGACGTGTCCAAAACAATTATAAAATATTGTAATTAAAATATTTATAGTTTTATGTTTAAATGTAAATTTAAACATTTGAAATACGTAAAACATTACGAAGGCGAGCTGCTATCGGTACTAATAGAGCGACGCTTGAGTCGCGGAGTGAGGGAGCGCGGCGGGAGGTAACGGCAATCTTGCAATGAACAAGTTATAACTGATTGTAAGTACACTACTGCAATCCACAGACATGTGCAGTTAACTGCAAACAAAGAAGGCTTCGATCCGTTACCGCCTCTAAAGACTAAGACGGAATGTGTTACAACCAGTAATTTTACCCGCTCTTTATACCCTTCAGACTGAAACACTAGTGCAAGCTCTACTATTCGGGAGCAGAAGCAGGTGAAAGGGTGATACTTTCCCAGACGTATCTCTGGCTTAACTAGAAAAGAAGCCCCACCCACCCAGTGTAAGACATTTTGTAAATACGTATACATCACACGGTACACCTGTAACCACAGGAGTACACTGGTTCCCAATAGCATTGAGCTACTCGGATGAAGTTTAGCCAAAAAGATTATATGTTTAGATGGAAAATTAAGCTGTGGCTAGCCCATCATCACCCACACAATCACAAAACCATTATCCTTTTATAATATAATAATAATTATTATAATATTACAATAATTATTAATTAATAACTTTTTTATAGTCGCCTTTCACGACATGCCAGGTAACTAACACACTTCACACATATTGTAACCCGCAATTATAACAGAACTGTTCTGGAGAACAGGATATTACACCCATTTTCAAATAGTGTTTTCAATGAATGCTACAGTGATAAATGATAATAAACCACTATAATGTTTATATAAAAAAAATTTAAACCGAATAGTGCCATAAAAACTATTTTTAATTTATCTTTTTAAATTTTCGCTCGAACACGGTAGCCGCCATGCTGTAAATAAAACGATTGTGTGTTGTCCCTGAAAGCAAAAATAGGGGAATTTATGGATACAACTGATTTAGTTAAAAGAAATACTTGGTTAAAACTAAAAAGACCCGAAGACATAGTCTATAAAAACTAGACTACTTCTGTGAAGATCATTTTGATAAAAGTATGACTTACATTTAACTATTGTTTATACAAAACAAAACATCATGAGGTTATAGGTATTGCAAGTCAAATTTTGTAAAAGATAAAGTTATCTTAGATATAGCTAATGATTGTAATCATAGATAAACAGAACTATGTATTATCAAATTATCAAAAGACACTGACATGGTATTGCGTTATTGTGTAAACTATAGTTGTTAATAGGTATTTACATTGATGTTTTAATATGCCTCAATGCAGCAGAATAAAAAACCGAATCGCATACAAAAAAATCAATGTATTATTCTTTGGTAGATTAGTACTTTCTGTTTTTACGGATCCGTCTTCCATGATGCCATTTCAATAAAATACGGAATAAAAGTCAACAATCGTGATGATAACTTGAAACATTTCAAAATAACACACAGCACATTAGCTTGTTTACTTTCCGATATGTTGACTGTCCGATACTGCAGCACTGGGTGTACTCTCACACACATGTTGCAAGGGTGTCGCGTAGTGCAGGCAGATATTTAAATTAGAATAAATATTTTCCAAAATGTTACTAACCTAGATTTTAAGATCTCTTTTTTATGCTACTAACAATTTTTATGGACAAAAGTCTGAAATAAATCAATTTTATTTATTATTTATTTTTACTTTATCAGTGACGTCACGACGGGTCTAATATGGCGGATAGCGTTTTTGAGATTTTGAAGCACAGATTTAAAAAATTATTCTTAAAATGAATTATTATAACATTTATAATGCACGTTTATGAATAGAAATCAACATATCTCGTTTACTTTTTACAAAACATATCATAAATATGTATTTTTAGGGATATTTGGCCGCCATTCTCTTTAACGCAACTAAATTAATAATAAATATTGTTATTGATTTTTTGACACATTTCAAGTAGTAACCATTAATTAGAGGCGTCAAGATCCCTAGCAGGTCTGGGGGTAGCAATCCACACTCATGTTCATATGGGTACCTACTAATAATCTTATATGTAGGAAAGTGAGAAAAGAGTTTTTATTTTTTTACCCTAGTATTTATGGCATTACATTTCCTGTACACATCATAAAGCAAACATGAGTCATTATGATCAAAATATTAGGATTTCGTTATCATATGATTTACCTGTACGAAACTTGCTAAGCAATCCGTCAGAGAGACAGGTGAGTCGTGTCGACCCGCCTCAGGTAACTCCAATGAAAGATCCAAGAACGGATCGAACTTTTTACTCTCAGTGCCGCAAACTAAGCAACGAACCTGAAACCAAGCAAACGTAAATTAAGGGGAAATATAACCTCAAATGGCTTAGCAAGATCCTCCGTTATGCCGAAAGTATTGCAGCATTAATTTTGAAATAAATAGAATAAATATGGTAAAGTTGAGGATTAATGTTAATATGAAGGACTATGTTAGACGAAAACACGATTCCGTAAAATTTTCTCGATAGAAAAAAATCAAAAGTTACCTCCAAAATAAACAATAAACCGCTGTTATTCATAAAATACTTTAAATAAGATCATGAAACTTTGCATACTAACTGAACTAACTATAAAGCAGTGCTTATGTTATTTACTTTTTTTAAAATACCATTATTTTCACTGTAAAAAGAAATTACCTAAACTATCGGCTTCTTGAAGCTTGATTCCTGCCGCCCGGTCAGTTTCGCTTCGGCCTTTGAAATGGGAAATAACCGTAATAAAAATAAGAAGCGACTAGGTTGACGTTAAGAAACAGGCATAAATATGATAAACCTAATGAAATAAGTATCTAAAGACCTATCTACTTACAGTATTAGTGATTACAAACATGTCGGTACATAGCATACGACGCGCGGGGAAAAGTGGGAGCGAAATTAGAATATGAGCTGACTTACTATATCCTCTTAATAAGTAATTTACATCATCATCAAAGTAGCCTATCACAAGTCCCCAGCCAGACTTAGGCTTTCCTCTACAGATTGCTATAAAACGTCATGCTTAATGTTTTTCAAAACATTATTTCGCCGTCTATAATCTAGACTAGCGGATCCGCCCCGGCTTCACACGGGTGATTTCACCTCAAAAATCACCGATCTAAGAGGCAAATCTTTGAAATTCCTGTCCTTTCGCTACTATAATATACATGTATTATTACATATAAAACTTCCTCTTGAATCATTCTATCTATTGATGAAAACCGCATCAAAATCGTTGGCTAGTTTAAAATGAATAAGCGTACAGACGGCGGGAAGCGACTTTGTTTTATACTATGAACTTCGATCAACAATACCAACTAGATGTCGGGTCGGTGCAAAAAATCCATCTCAGTAAATAAGAGCGCACATGAGACGTGAGCTCTTGCACGTGAGAGTGTAGCTCGCAAGGCAATAACGGGAAAAAGAACTTTTGATAACTTAAGGTTGATTTCACACTAAATGTTATTTAATTTATATCTTTTCATAGTTTATATTCATGCGGACAGTATTTAGCTCAGTTTTGTACGTGACGCGTTATCTAGTTAGTATTGTTGATCGAAGACTATGAAGTTTGTTTTATAATAAGAGAGGAAGTTTCTTTTTTCTGTTAATGTTTCTCTTCAACGAAAACATGAGAGTGATAAACAAGAACAGTCTACCTGAATGTAAATGGATGCTGTGACCTAAATATACCTACATTTATCTTCAATATAAATTCAGAACCATCTCTAGGCTAGGGCTCCCCAGTGCCAGCTTCTTCCACTCGAATCGTCGACGACCGAATGCTTTCCGATCGGCTCGATTCACTGGCGCTGCGAAGAGATGTTGCATCTCTTTGCGTATCTTATCGCATCAATCACGAGGAGTGCTCTGAGGAATTGTTCGGATTAATCCCAGCCGCCAAATTCCACGAACGCACTACGCGGCAAACCTCCCGATACCATCCACACCATCTGGATGCTTGGCGGTCCACCACTGTACGTTTCACAAGGCGTTTTCTTCCGCGTACGACTTCTCTGTGGAATAGTTTATCACCTGCGATTTTTCTGGACCAATACGACCTGGGGACCTTCAAGAAAAGAGCTTACTCCTTTCTAAAGGGCCGGCAACGCACCTGCAATTCCTCTTGTGTGGCAGATGTTCATGGGTGGCGGAAGTCACTTAACATCAGGTGAACTGTATGCTCGTTTGCCCCCTCTTCTATAAAAAAAGATATGTTTCTTCGGTGGACGAAAACCAGAACACTCATAAAATCATTCACCATATGAAACAACACAATTATGCTGCTATTTGATGCTGGTATTCTGTGGAAGTGTAGTGCTATGCACATTGAACAGATAATAATATTTTAGTGACACTACTGAGATTCTCATTTATCACATTAGAAGTGTGGATGATCCACCTTAATTATGTTATGAACCTCACACATTTTCAAAATATTACGATCCTATACATAAACTATTATTACATCTCAATTTGAAAAGTTTGTATGGCTTCCCGAACATTCCGTAGAGGGTTTTAGGGCAAGAGAGTTGGCCACATTGCCCCAATATGAATTGGCAAACCTTCTCCAAAATGCTTTTCTTTTTGATTTTTCTTATAATGGTTTGTTTACCGCCTAGCAAGTGCCAAATTAGTAATTAAATTTCTTTAACTTTTTCATTGGACTGGATGGTATCAACTTGGTTTGCATGTCTTATACATATTTTAAGCTTAAGGATAGTTGTCGAGTTTATTTGTGAAACTAAACAAATTCTACATTGAAAATATATACTAATATAAATATATATATTCAACAGCTTTGCGGCGCATAGTGGGTAACATTAAAAAAAAGAAAAGAAAGATTAATCACTTCATATTAAAAATCACCGACGACATTCGTCACGGTATGGAAATTCATTGAGTCACAGTATAGGTGTTGCTGGATTTCAGCAATGCGTTCAATACTGTTGATCATGATATCCTGTTGGGAATTCTGCGTTCTCTTAACATATCTCCAACTGCAATTTCCTGGTTTAATAGTTATTTGTATGGGCGCCGACAACGTATTCGTATCCAAGATAGACATTCTTCGTGGCTTGATACCGTTAACCGTAGCTGGCGTTCCCCATTGTGGTGTCTTATCTCCTCTTTTATTTGCAATCTTTATTAATACGATTACATCCAAAATATTTTCTCTCTACCACTTGTATGCAGATGACCTTCAAATATATTTACAAACAACCATTGAAGATCTTCCCAAAGCTGTTGAATGTATCAACAAGGATCTGGCTTGTATTCTCGACTGGACACAATCTTATGGATTGACAGTGAACCCTTTAAAATCTCAAGCTATAATTATTGCGAGTTCAAGAATGATTTCCAAAATTAAAAAATGTCAACTTCAACCTATTGTATTTAATGGTATCCTTATCCCATATAATGGACTTCCCAAAATAAAGCAGCGAAAAATGTTTGCAGCATATGCTTCACTCCGGAGGCTTAACTACCCATTTCCAACAAAATTACACTTGCACAATTTTTACTACTCCCCTATCCTAGACTATGCTGACATTTGTTACCTTAATATCACTAAGGAGCAACTTAACAAACTTGAGCGAATCCAAAATCTCTGTATACGGTTCATATTTGGGCTTCATAAATATGACCATATTCTCGGAATACCGCACTAAACTCAAGTGGCTCCCAATCTTTTTTCATAGTAATACTCACATACTTTCTGCGCTCTACTGCGTCTTATTTAATGTATCAAGTCCTCCTTATCTAAAAGAACGTTTTAAATTTTTTAGCTCTTGTCACGATTTTTCCTTACGGTCCAAAGAAAATCTTTCGCTCCAATGTCCTGTACACTCCTCGAGATTTCCTTACCCCAGTCAATTAAAAAGGCTCAATCATTAAATGTGTTCAAGAAACATTAAGGAACACTATTTGTCTCTTTAACTCCTTTCTCTTTCTCCTCTTAGTTATGGTCATTAATCTACCGAAAGTATGTTGTCATTTTAGTATATAAGTTTGTATTATTTTTTCCAATTTAGTGCACCCTACCCGTTAATCTTATTTTAATTAATTTCCTCTTCTGGGTTGTCTGGAAGAGATTGCTATGTAGCAATAAGACCGCCTTTTGTTTTTCCCTCATTGTTTGTTCATTATTTGTTATATTTATGTTTCGTTGGTGTACAATAAAGAGTATTGTAATGTATTGTAAGCTTAAGGATAGTTGTCGAATTTATTTATGAAACTAAACAAATTCTACATTGAAAATATGTATATACTAATATGAATATACATATTCAACGGCTTTGCGGCGCGTAGTGGGTAACATTAAAAAAAGAAAAGAAAGAATACTTACTTCACTCTGGAGCGTGCCGCCAAAAACAGCAGTTACTATAGAGGCGGAAGGTGTCCTTGGTACAAAACCACCATCAGATCGGTCTGGTGGAAGTAATTGCAGTAACTCTGTGTGCAACCTGGAACAATAAATAAATTCAATAATATACATATTATGTAATTATGGGTTATAGAATTCTGTGCATGGTGTACTACGAAAAAAGAGAGAGACCCATGAGAGACGGCAGATTTAGTACCTATAAGAAAGATTTATATGAGAAACCAGAGATGGCGCACACATCATAAAATATAATAAATGATAATTTCCTCTGGAATAATCTAAAGTAATTGTTTGTTAAGCTACATAATATAGCTGTGACATTAAACATAGTGAAGTTACCCAGTAGTTTTCGTAATGGCGGCAAATCTTAAGTCAATAAAGCATTTATGGCATTGCTTCATCAGTCTGCAGCAATCCACAGCTGGACGTAGGGCTTTCGCAAGGCGCGCTACTTAGCCCGGTATTCAACTAAAAGCATCCAGTTTCTACCAGTCACCTTGCGCAGATCGTCGCTTCATCTAGTCAGGGCGCGTCTCAAATTACTTTGATACTTCTAGAACAGACATGACTAACCCATTGCTACTTCAGTTTTTGATCCAACAATCAACAAAAATAATACTATTTTTTAATATCTCTAACTGTTCCAGCAACCATAGTCGCCTTTATTGCAAGTAAATTAAATTAATAAGTGATACTGTAATACTAAGTTGTTGCAATTTTAGAATGTAAATATAAATAACTGAGTCTGCGATTTGTATAATTAATGTGCTAGATATTTTCATTGTGTGACCACAGCAACATGTAGAGCAATTTTCCGAGATCTTCCAGTTAAAAGTTGTTCACAATACGACAAATACAAGCATTTTCATCGTAGTTGTAAACGCAATCGCTGAAAACTAATAAATAAAAAAAATAATTTGAGGAATATGATAAATTAATTATTTTACAAAATGTCTCTGCAACCATTTAATTTTGTATCTTATGTTCAGTAGTAGAGTTATGATAGCCTGTAATGATAAAGATGAATCCTGCTGAAATTACGCAAAAAATTTTAATTTTAGAAAAAATATTTATAGTAACCTGTCCAACATATAACGCAAGAACTCATGAGCATCCTGTTGTTGATAGCCTCGAAACCTTGGTACAACTTTCCATATGACAAGGAATAAGCATTCTGGTGATATTGCACCCTTGGAACCGCAACCTCCTGTGTTTAGGTTGATTAGTACCTGAAAAAAAAGACAACTGAAGTTATATCAAGTCCGATCAATACCATAGTTGTTAGCACACTAGCACCGTCGACAGTTCGAGTAAATTTGGGACCACCCCGATGTCTGTCAGTGTATCCGTTTGTATGTCACAAACATTCTTCTCAAAGATTTGATATAACAGTTTCACTCCGTAATTTTTTACAACGCAAACATTAAGTTCACCAATAACTCGACCATAGTTCTGCCTATCAATTTGGGGTTCAGATTTTGTGATCATTTTTTGGCACTCAAGCTAAACCAACATAGTATATGGTGAATATGAGTCATTTCTTCTTATCAGAACCTAGTATACCTATGAACCATCAAACAAATACATCGTGTGAATATGGCTTATAAACAATATATCCAATATATAAAAATTAATGTATTTGTACGTATTTTATGCACTGCCATGCTGTTCACCAGATTGTGCAATAACTTTATCAACTTACTGCTTGCACTTGCACAAAGGTTACATTAGGTGGTAGTTAATATATATATATATATATATATATATATATATATATATATATATATATATATAATCATTGAACTTCAACTTACACTATATAGCTTTTCCAAATTTAAAACAATATTTTCACAGTTATTTCTTTTGTGACAGGCGGCGTCGGGTGCCAGTTAGTAAAAAAATAAATTAATTGAACATATTATTATAATTAAAAAAAAAAAAAAAAGGTTGACTACCATGTAATATAGAGGGTTATTTTTAAAAGAGTAGCCAAATTTTGAACTTACGTTGAAATATATAAATAATGATATACCACTATTGAGTTACTGCAGTTGTAGGTGATTTATGGGCGAAAAAAGACAAAAAAAAAATTCTAAAAAAAAAAATTAAAAAAAAAAAAAAAATAAAAAAAAATTTTTCCCCTCAAAAAAAAAAAAAAATTTTTTATTAAAATTTTTTCCTTTTTTTTAAAAAAATTTAAAAAAAAATGACGTTTTTGCATACCGATCGACCCTTACGAGTGTGGGTTTGCCTATGTTACTTATTCTGAACCTTCTAAGCAAATTCGGCCGGTTATTGCCAACAACAGTCAACATCTGTTTTTTAAGTTTCCAAATTTTGACATGACCCAAATTTTGAAATGACTCATCTTCACCTTCTTATCTTTAGAGAAAATTTAACTATCTCTCCTCATCTCACGATAGGGTACTACAATGTCCGTACAACAAAATCCGTATTCCCGATCAATTCACCAAGTTCTATGGTAACTACTTCACAATTCAGGCTGCACGATCCTTGCCCGATGACATCAGAAAAGCACCCAATAAGTACGCTTTTAAAAAGTTGGTCCATGAACATCTATTAAAGACAATGTATTTTACACGACTCATGAATTTAATATGTATTGCTAAACAGATGTATATAGTCATAGTTCATGTACTAATTAAGTATGTATTTAAATATGTAAATTTGTATGTATATGTATGTATTTATATATTTGTATATATGTATGAATAGGTCATGTATGTATTATTTATTCAATATAGATTATTTTATAAAAAGTCATTTTTTTATTTACCACTGGTTCGCAAAAAACCTCTGTCCTGAAGAACCTACAAAAACCCCAGCAGGACTTTTTTTTAAGCATATTTCAATTTACAATAAATTTATTTTGTACAATTTTTGTATGATTTTTTATAGAACCAGCATGGTGGCGATCACTGATTCCCAGGGGTTATTTTCATTTATATTATAATAACCCCTTTTTGTACAATTTTTCTTTAATAAAACATTTAAACTTGTTTAATGACAAATTTTGTACACTTTCTGGGATTTTGTTGAAAAGCGTATACATTGCCCCCCATAAATGAATTACTAATTCTATGGAGTCTAGTAACTGGTATTACATGCTTATGTTTGTTGCTAGTGTTTAAAGTATGAACATCTTTATTCTTATGAAAGCTATTTATAATTTTTATGTACATACATTACATTAACATAAATATATTGCGATGCCTAAGTTAATGTTTATTTCCTTAAATTTTTGTCTAGGGGACTCTTTACAATTTAAGTTGTAAATCGCCCGTACGGCTCTCTTTTGCAAAACAAATATGACTTCAATGACAGTCGCATTACCCCATAGTACGATTCCATAAGACATTATGCTATGAAAGTAACTAAAATAAACTAATCTAGCTGTCTTAACATTGGTTAGACTTCTAATCTTTCTTACATGTGCTGCAGAACTAAGTCTGTCTGCTAATTTAGATATATGGGGGCCCCCATTGAAGCTTTGCATCAATCAATAAAGAAAAACAGTGGTATCCACTAGACTCAACTCTTCCCTATTTAAGAGCACATTGGTATTTAAATGTTTCACATAAGGTATTGTAAATTTAATACATTTTGTCTTATTGCTATCTAAGAGCAAATTATTAGTGTTAAACCAATGTATTAGTTACAATAGAGCATTAGTTACATTGTCAAAATTAATTGACTGTCGATTGAGTTTAAATATTAAACAGGTATAGTTTATTTATTAGTAATATGTATATTGTATATATTATTTAGTTAATTATTATTTGTTTTGTGTTATTTTATGCTACGAGTATATATACACACCTACGTCAAATTCTAACCACTGGGTTGACTGGTAGAGAATGCCTCAAGACATTAAGTCCCCCTTTGTATTCTTTTGTTTTAAGGAATGTAATATATATTAAATAGATTGTTTGTCACACTCGTATACAAATAAAATAACAATGCTTACTTTTCTAAGCTCCTCCGCCATAACAACATCATTAATCTCCTGACGTGTATAACTTCTAGAATGATACACTTTCCTTCCATTTGTTTTCATCTCTAAAGACGGCAGCTGATTAAAATAACAGCTAAATTCCTGTATATTATTCAAACTCTGCAATACAGCATTCATAAAACATGTGTTGCCTAAATTTTTTAATCCTACTATTCTTTTTTCTCTCTGAGTTTTTCCATTACATGGTAATATTTTTTTCTCTTTGCTCTTAGGAGGTTGCACTGCATTTTCAGCTGAACTACTATCTTCGGAGTGAGATCGTTTACGAGATCGTGGCCTTAAACTCCTAACGGGTTCCTCTGAATTCTGCAACAGAAAAATTACCATAATTAAAGCATTACCCATTATTAAAGATGGAAGTGTCTTTATGTGTGATGTGCTTGATAGCCAATCCAAAACCACGTTGTTTCATTGGCTATATCAGGATGTTCTACTTATGTGTCATAGTTGCTGACGAATAATACACAATCAAAATTCTATCAAAAACCATGAAATATATGGTTATTCATAGACAATTTTTTAAATATAGTATAAGGTTAACAGAGGACCTTACAGTCCACCTGATGGTCGGTAGATTTTGTCTATGTTCAATTAAGAATCAAAATACACATGCATATTTTACTTAATGCTGCTGTTTTACACTCATCTCTGCGAGACTGTGGCCTTACCACATTATAAAATTGTAAATCTTAAAAAATCAATATTTATTGTAGTAGAGCCAAGCTGCAGCTATAGTACTCAATGTTGCCAACTTGACGAGTTTCCTGCTAGATTTGACGGGTCAGCGAGGTTGGCGACGGGAAAAAATTGTGTTTAACGACTAACGGATTTTTTAACGGGACGATTATAGGTATTATAAAACGGATGTATGTATATACTTTGGTAGATTGAATTCTGAAAAATAATCCATGTGTGTCACGAACCGATATCAAATCAACTCATTCTTAATATTTAGAGGGGAATGAAAACTCGAAAATCCCTACTTGACAGGATTATAGTGTTCTCTACAACAGGAGCTAGATTTTAATATTGGCAATACTGATATTACTGGTATAGTTGTAGCTCATATGGGTCGGCTTGACTGGGGTAGGACCATGCTTTCATTGAATACTAGCGTAAAATAGCAGCTCAATGCTGCTGTGTTTCGTATGGTGGGTGTAGAGAACCAGTCCCATTTTACTAGAAATGAGGTATTGCATCTTAATTCTCACGGGCGACAACGCATCTACATTTTTATTTGTAATTGAGGATAGATGTAGATATCTATGGGGCACAGCAACCACTTGCCATCAGATGGACTGTGTGCTTATTTGTCACCCTTATCCTATAAAAAATCAATCAATATATTTTTTATTATACAATCAATACATACTTTTTTCAGTTATACAAAACAATAAGAAGGGATGCTTCATAAAAAGAAAAGGGAGGTGTACATTACTATTTAAAAACCAAAAAATATATAACAAAAACAAGGTGACAGTATTTGAAGATATATAGGATAGATAAAATATAGACAGAATAAGGTTCATAATAATAAGTTATAAGTGAATTTTTATAATAATGGTGAAATTTAAATAAATATTACCTTGGCACCTTTTGTAGACTTATTTTCATTAGTATTAGGTAAGGAAATTGAATTTGTTATCACTACTACGGGGTCACTAAGACTATAACTGCAACTGCTTGTTAATGTGAAACCAGAAATTCTATTCTGTTCTTTGCTGTCCGTTGATAAAAGTTTATCATTCTGCATAGAGGTGTTGTGTACAATATGACTGTTGATATCATCACTATCTCTGCTATTATGTTCAATTTGATCTATTTTACTGTTTGCCTCTAGACAATTTTCATCTCTTCTTAAATGCTTTATACACTGTCTTATTTCTTCTATCACTTGATTTTCCAAATCATTAACTATGTAGTCATCACATTTGTAACTGCAAATATAGAAACATTTATCATCATCAACTGCACAGAGTCATGGTGGCTGAGGGGCTAAGCACTTGCTGTAAATTTCACAATGTGAACATGCCAGGTTCGATCCTAACCGGCAGTAAAGATATTGTTAATTACAACACCTTTAGCCGGCGAGGAATTGAAGCGCTGATTTGTCACATGCTTAGCAGTGAAAGGAAACTTTGTGTCGAAACATGCATGTCTGAAATAAAAACAATTTTCAAGGACATATGTTTTGTTTATCATTCCTTATTCAATTTAATTTTTTCATTAACTTATATATTACTAGCGTAAGGACAGGCTGACCGTTAGTAGCTAGTTTAGCAACTTCCAATGGATTCTGCTAGGTAGAATATTTCATGAAAGTCACACAGAGTATTTGACTAGTTTCCGTAGAAATGCTTACATAGCTTTATTTTACGAATTTACATAGGTATTTACTTTCAAATGAATTAACATATAATAGTTTTACAAAATTATTGCTAATATAATAAATAATAAAATGTAAGTGGCAAAAGTACTACAGTTTAACATTATTAATGGACATGAAGTCTTAAAGTTTATACAAAAGGAGTGTAAACTAAATTTAACAAAGACTTGAGATTTATAGGACGAGGGATGTTATTAAGAAGATAATTGTATAGTAAAACGGAGAGGTTAGGGCAGTTAAAAATTTATGATCGATTGTACCTTCGTCTAAACCACACTCACAAATTGAGCTATCTTTAACCATAAGTTTTGCCAAAAATACATACAGGTAGACAAGTTTGTCCCAATCTAATTCTACATATGACAAATATACTATGTTTGGAGCCATTTCTGAATTTAAATGAATTGAATTTTCATGGTTTCCTTTTTTTCATTAATTTGGTGTATGGATTTTGTTTATAAATTAAGGGCTAGCAAAATCTTTTCAGATTAGGGATTATATATTATTATTTTTTATTTTATTTTTGTATTCAACAGTGGAACTTCTATAAGTTGTTAGTTTAGTTTTTTAAGAGTTACTGTTTCACTACAAGTCCACCTCTATTGATAATAGAAGTGTTTAATGGATTAACATCATGCATTATTATTATTATATAGAATGTAATGAAACATTTTACATAAAATTATTCTAATAGACATTACAATGGGAGGTGGAAATGTGATCAGATGTAGATAATGTTTTGTTCAATAACAAAATAAAACAATGTTCTGATTATCATCATAGCCCATAACAATCCACTATTCAACCCTAGTTACCTTTGTAGAAAAGATATCAGTAAGTTTCAAAATATAAAATGCTTACTACACGCTACTCAGTTATTTAAAATTATAAGCAACTTTCTATTTCTTAGAATAAGAAAGAAAATTAATCTCAGCAATCTTACAAATAATGTATTAAAGCTCTTAGTATGGTTGTTAATATGGTAAGTTAATATTATTATTGTACTGATGTACATTTTATAAAAATAAAACATTCATTCAATTTTTACCAGTAAACGGAATAAACATCGCAGCTCATACAAAGTTGATGGTCGAACATTTCTGCATGCTCCTTGGCATGTCCATTTATGTATCGGCCACAATTGACAACTCCACAGTGCAAGCACAGCCAATTCTGCTCTGCCGTTAAACATGCTGAAGATTATAAAAAGGATTAAAATTAACAATGTGCAAAAGGAATGTGTCGATTTATTACTTAGATACAAGTAAATAAATTTTGCTTTCTCTAATGTTTGAAGGAAAACAGTCATGGACATGTTAAAATTAAAATGAGCCCAACATAACTCCATACTTTTCAAGAAGCAGTGATAGAAGTGCCAAATCTAAATTACAAGATGTCCACTACTAGAAGTTAAAAATTAAGCTGATGATTATCAGAATTCCAATACAAGAAACCCTTATAATTTAATTCTATATTTCTGTCCTATAGCATAACTTTTAGTTTTGAAGTGAATTAAATAAAAATTAAAGATTACTTATATCTTTTAAAATACACAACAGATTTTGATGCAGTTTTTATTAATAAATGTAAATTAATACTGAATTTGGATGTTATCAATTTACAAAATGTAGTACCACTAATAGAAAAAAGATCAGCTTTATAACAGTCCTTAGAAAATTTGTTAATGCTCTTATGAAGAATGAGTTTCAGCCTGTAATTTGATCTACATAAAGACACATGTAAGGGATTGTAATAAGGTAATAATGCAGTAAAAGAGAGGGAACTGAGATATGTAATCTTTTTAATAAGTCAGGGCAGTCTAGACCATCTGTAGCAATTTTAACTATAAAATATAGAGATATCATTAACAGTTATGGAGTTACTAGGATGAATGAAGTCAGAATTAAAACATTGAGCAGCGATTACAAATATCTTCTCCTGAATTAGCAGATATACCAGAGTATGTAATACAAGAAGGATATGAAGTATTATTCTTTATATATATATATATATATATATATATATATATATATATATATACATATATGTACATATACATGTAATGTATTTCGCGGCGCAAAACAAAACTACGGTACCTAGTAATCATGAAAGATTCAAAAATCTTCCTAAACTGACGCAAATTATTCTTATTTTCCGCAGATAATAAAACATTTAGTGCCAAGACAAGAAATTTGTCTTTATCTATTACACACATATTACCATACAAGGTATTCTCAAGTTGGATTGTTAGATCAATATTAGTAGACGTAAAGTGATTCGAACTCATTGCAGTTTATCACGCTATAAGCATCAGCATTGGAACGTCACTTGCGGTCAGCGGTCACCAATGCCGCCACCCCTCCCGCACTTCACGAACAGCTGATTATTTTAAGTTCACTGTATTGATTTTTCAATCTAACCCCACATATTAAACGAGAAATGACACTGTTATCACGAATGTAATTTAAATAGATTTAATACCGTCTAATACGTAAAATAATTAAGTTTCTTACCTGAGCAATGTAAGTTCTTTGTGATAGTGTCGTCTTGAAAGATGAAACCCTTATCCACTTTAACATTATCTAACAAATGTGTACATTCCATTATACATACTATAATAAATGTTATAAAATCTAAATAAAATCGTGTTTAAATTCATAGAATCAAAGTGAAATTAAAATAATAACTCCAAATTGAAACCTCGAAAACGAACGACCGAACGAACGAGTCGAGAAGAACGAGATTCAGGTATATAAAAAGTACTCTGTGAGAACGAGCGAGTTGGAGCGAATGGAGAATAGGTAGCTATTCAAGCAGTGTGACCATCTTTCAAATACAGATCCTGCCTTACTTTGGTTCAAAATATTATTTACTACCACAAAATAAATGATAGTACTACGTACAGAAGTTGCACTCCTTTGATGTCGACTGCTTGCCGATGTTTAATAGCCTACATAATTATTATTAATCAGATAAATCGCGCGCGCAAGCCAAATAAAACTTTATCGCTGCGCGTTGGTGTCCATATTACTTTTCATCTTCTCCGCTTCCTAAGTCACTGCGGACTTTCCGTGGTTATTAAGGGATGTCAATAGAAAGTAAAAAAATACATTGCGAAATGTTAATTATGTTACTTAGGTGAAGTACCTATTCTGACTATGATCGACTGACCATACTTTCGCTCCTATGGGAGTTCTGCGATGCCTAATGCATGCAAATTGCAAGGTCATTCGTCGGGAATCGCGACACTTAGTTCGGAAGACATAGGTAGATAGTGAAAACAACAAATAAATCTCAAATACTATTCCTAACAGAAATGTGATCTATTCTACTTAGTTAAAAATCTTGTTAGTATACAAAGTTTTAATTTCAGTATTTTGCGTTATTATCACTTAAAATATTTTAATTACAAAAGACCAGTATAGGTATGTAAGTAAATACTTGGATAGTGAAGTAAATTTTAACTAATTTTTGTGATAAAGTACTTAGGTATTTCTTCTGTAGACCAAATAATTGCTTAATTCTTTTTTACTGTAAGTACATATCCAACAAAAAAATTAAATAAATTCACCTTTTCATAACTTCCTTATAAAATTCTTCGGTAACTTAAAGAATGATGAATTCTTTTGTTGGTCATTTCATTTAGTATTCATCCATGCAACAGTTATAGTAGGAACGACGTTTTGCTATTATAATTTATCAAATAATAATTTTTAAAATACATTAAAACTTTTACAACTATTTTTACCTACAATTAAATATACTAAACACTAAACAAAAACTATTTCAACAAGTATTTATATAAAACTATTTACGTAAACAGCGTTAAAAACTTTAACATTAAATCGCCTCCAACGCGCTAGCCCTGACTGCGTTATTTCGCCTGGGCGCGTCGCGATTTTAGGTATAATTATTTCACGTAGGTAGCAAGAGTGACAGAGGCCTCTCTCACTCTTACAGGCTACTCTGCTCCACTCAACTGCGGTGTATACACCACACTTTAATCAGTCACTGTGTCAGTCATCGCTAGGCGCTTGTGGAGTTGTCACGTGTTGTGTTGATTTAAAAAATCTCTTGATAAAAATATGCCGTCGTATGTAGTTAGATATTGCACAAATAATTCAAGAAATGTCAGTAAAAACCAAGGAATTACTTTTCATCGGTTAATAAGATACTTAATCAATAAAAAGGTATTTTATATTAATAATAAAACAAATTATTTTCAAGACTCCATCTCGTGTCATGGAATATAGATTATTTTATTTTATTTTTATTTTATTCAACAAGGCTTACCAACTAAATACATAAACGGAACTTATGATATCACACTTTTTGGAGAAATACATTTTACATATGCATTTAAATTAAAGGTATGCACAACATTCTTATTATAATAAAGACGTTGTTTTACAGATTACACATTAAACATTTTAAATTAGTAAAAATATAAAAGGATTTTATTTTACAATAATGGCAAAACTAAAAAAACAAAAAAAAAACTAAAAATGAATCTTACAACAATCCAAAATCGATTTTTTAAAAGTATCTATCTTTTCACAGAAGATATCTAAATTACCATTTTGAAATAAAAGGTTAAAATTTTTTAACATTGTACAAATAGGAGAGGAACTACCATATTTCGTTTTTCTCAAGGACACAGAAAATGGTTTATAATTATGCAGGCGAGCCGTAACTCTAGGAACTAATATATTAATTTATGATAGGAGAGATGGACAATCCACTTCATGGTTCAATAACTTATACAAAAAAAATTATGGACAGCTGTTCCTTACGTTGCTTTAGTGATAGCAAATTTAATTGGTTTAACCTATCAGAATAACCACTGAGGCTGCGGTAACTACCATTGATAAAAGAGATTCTTTTCACAAACTTTTTTGAATATTTTCGATACGGTGAACATTATTCAGATAAAATGGATACCAAACAGAACTACAATAATCCACATGGCTACGCACGAAGGCGGTATACAAAACTTTCATTGCCTGAACAGATTTGAATTCTTTTGAATTTCTTAAGACATACTTAAGGTAACATTCTGAAACATTTGCTAACCGTGTTATTAATATGGTTAGTGAAACTCATTTCAGAATCGAGAACAATACCCAAATCTCTAACCTGATCGACTCTGTTCAATACAGTTCCGTTTATGTTGTAAGAGCCAGGAAATTTGTTAAATTTACGGGAAAATTTTATGTGACAACATTTATTAATGTTCAAAGTCATACAGTTTAGTTGACACCGTTCCGTAACCCTGTCTATGTCCGCTTGAAGTTTTATCTGATCGACACTGTTATTAACTGTTTTGGATAGCTTTAAATCATCTGCGTAAAGTTCAAATTGAGAATTAAAAATATATAAGTGTTTTATGTCGTCAATGAACATAACAAACAGAATCGGCCCGAGATGGGAGCCTTGTGGAACTCCGGAGGCAGGGTAAATATCCCTAGATGTAAAACCATTCACTACTACTCGCTGCATACGACTACTTAAGTAAGATGAGAACCAATTCAAAAGTGGCCCATGAATACCAAAATTGTTGTTAAGTTTATGTATTAATAATGTAGTGATTCACCTTGTCGAACGCTTTACTAAAGTCTGTATAGATTGCGTCTACTTCATTACCCGAACTCATACTAGTAATTATTCTATCCACAAATGTTAAAAAGTTGGTTGCTGTAGAACGTTTCTTTAAAAAACCATGTTGTTGCTCTGCCACGGTTTGTGTCACGATAAACTAGGGCATACTAATGATTCAAAAATACTAATGGCTCTATAGTTATTTACATTGCTTTTATCACCCGCTTTATGGATTGGAATAATTACAGCATCTTTCCACAGTTTGGGGAAAGAACCTTCTACAAGAGATCGATTGTAAATGATATACAAGGGTCTTGTTAAGTCAGTAGCACAGTTTTTGATAAATATTGGATGATTACCGTCGCTTCCTGCTCCTTTACTGGAATCAAGATTTTTTAAACACTTTTCTATTCTATCACTAGTTATGTTTATCTGACCTAATGTTACAGTTGCATGAGATGTACTTTCATCAACCAAAACAACATCACTAGCCGATTCATACGCTAAAGCAAAATTGTCTGCAAAAAGATTGGTAATGCTGTCACCGTCTCTAGCAACTCTGTCTCTGAATTTCATGACTGATGGTATGTCACTCCTTACTTTACCTTCATTCTTAATATATGCGCAAAAGTATTTTGGATTTTTTACAACATTGACAACTTTTTCTATATATCTACTGTAACATTTTTTTTATCATGGTCGACGTTCGTTCTTTCAATATATTATATTCCAATTCATCTAAGCCATTTTTAAATTTTTTGTACTTTTGGCGAGCTTTTTCCTTTTCACGCAACAAACGAATGAGGTTGTAGGAAAACCATGGTGGATATTTCTTAATATTACGTTTCCGGATGGGCACATACTCAGCAATAATTTGATTTAAAATATTGTAAAATTTAGATACAGCGTCATCTATTTTTAAACATGATTGCAATTCTGAGTTCCAGTCCACTTCGTTCAAACGATTTCTTATTATCCCATAATCTGCTAGAAAGAAGTTGTACCTAGGTATAAATTTGGGAGGCAGTAGTCGAGGCCCCCGCACAGATAAAAGCACTTGCAAAGGGGGATGATATAAGTCTATTCGAGAAATTATATTTTGTGACTCTTGCACTATAATACAACATCTAGAATTACTTAATACTAAATCGAATATTTTTTGTTGATGGTTCAATACATGGTTGAACTGTCTCAGATCATAACAGAGAAAAAGTCAACAAGGTCACGGGCGATAGTGCTGTCATAATTAGTAGGTCTTAAAAATGCATCCACAGTGGGAGACCAGACAATATCTCGCTGGTTAAAGTCACCAAACAAAAGTACGTCATCATCCAAGTTATCCATAACGCTGCTACATTTATCTAAAAACTGCTCAAGATGAGTACGTTTAAGAGGGGACGGTAAATAAACACAGCATAGGTGTAGCTTGGTGGTGCCCAAAATTAAGGTTATCCATAAATCCTCACAGCGACTTTCGAAAGTGTAATTTCTATATGCATGAATAGACTTCTTAACGGCAATAAGTACACCTCCACCATCAGCAGCCATTACAATAGTGTTTGACGATCTGTCTCTCCTAAAAACCTGATAACGGTCGTCAAAAATTTCGCTGTCGTATATACCATCGTTGAGCCAAGTCTCCGTTAATACGATCAAATCAAAATCATTGACACTAACTTCAAGAAAAATGTCATTTAATTTTGTCCGCATGCCGCGAATATTTTGATAATAAATGGAAAAATGGAACTTTAATACTAATAGCACTAATCACTTTTTGAAACAGTAATATCTAATACTAATTAAACTAAAGACATTAAAAAATCCTGATGCAATACCAACTTTGCTGGGTGTTCGTCGTCCTTCCTTAGAAAGATTTTTCCATTTCTCACCCATACATATTTGAATTTGTGTTCTTTGGCCCATATTCTTGTTATTGCGTGGAGTGATTTGTTAGCTTGTGTTAGATGCTCGGAGATGTAGACCGGTGACTCCTTGTCACCATAACCTAGTAGTTTTGTGTTTAACTTTTCATTGGGATGGGATCTGTTGTACTTATATAGAGCTGCAAGTAGATTGTCACGTTTCATCTTATTAACAAGTCTACATACAACTTTTTAGGCAAATTCGACGTATTGTTTTGCTTTTGTACACGATTACAAGATAAAACATCAGTTTCAGATAGAGTAAAACCTATCACTTTGCCAATTTGCATCATTGCATTAATCAGGTTTTCATGTTTATGCTCCGGAAGACAGTGGATTTCTATGTTATTCTGCCGGGAATCTTGTTCCATTACTGACAATCTTGATTCTAGGTCTTTAACTTTGCGTTGGAGCAATTCACTTTCAGTACGGAGTTGCTTGGTATCTTGCATGTAGGCCTCTACTTTAGTCTTCATATCCTCAAATTTGGCATTCATGTAGCTTAAAGAATCCTCAAAGCTGCGCATCTCTTTTCTCAATGATGAGAACTCTTCTCTAATTGCCTCCCTTACAATAACATGTAGCTCTTCTTGCATGATGGTTCTCATAGTTAAGCGTAAATTTTCCGAATCATTATAAGTGTTGCCACTCTCTCGTGCGTTTGTATTGACGTTACATATTTCGTCAGTAGGACTCGCAGCTGTCGTCGTAGAACTCTTAAATGGTGTTTCATCATTCTTTGTCTGCCGCTGCGCAGATAACATTTCTATAGAACAATCAGGACATTTCCAGTTCGACTTCCTTTTAAAGTTCGCACTGGTAAGATTTACACACAGATAATGAAACTGCTTTTTACAGCGGGGTTGAGTACATGTGATTTTTTCGGTACTTTTTAGGGTGTTATTACAACCGCTACAAATATTATTACTCATTTTATTTACCTTTAGATGCAAAAATGTTTGAAAATCTTCAGTACGTTTAAACGAAGCACAATAATGGTCGAGTAGCCGGTCCGCGACTCAACGCGGCACGGTGACGAGTTGTATGCGCGATGTCTCCGAATGAGCCGACGACTCACCCATCGGTCGCCGAGTGAAGCGATGCAGCGAGCAGCGAGTGTTAAAATGTTCGTTAACAAAACTTTTCAAAATGTTTTCGATTATAACTTTATATTCCTCTTGTTTATCACGATACGATTTTCACTTTTTTGTTCGTAGATGTGTAGGCTACAAAAGTATAATAAACAAAGCACCAGATATTAAGAGTTTACTATGGTAGGGAAAATAATTTCACGGAGCAAAACAACACACGTCTTTCCGTCGTCGCGCTAGTAATACAGTAGATTATGAAATTAATATGTTCAGATGCGACATTTCTGTGGGTTCTTAAGTATAGGACGAATATATTATTATTAGTGATGCAACGGAAGTGTCATATCGGAAGCAGAAACGGAAACAGATGTTAAAAATATTTTTTGCAGAAACGGAAACAGAAACGGATGCGGAAACGGAAATACTATTTAATAAAAAAAAGTTTGAAATGAAACTTTTAAATAACATTCAAAATTAAGTAGCGGTAAGTTATATTTTATGAAAAGTTGTTCGGCCGCTTTTAAACCTAACAATCTGTTCCAGAGTTCTTCATATATAAGTCCAGCTCAGCTAAAGTATTTATCACTGGCGATGCTGAGTATACACCAAAGCTAAACTGGTATTGAAATATGGGCAGATCCTTCAAAGAGCCGCATTTAGATTTAGCGAGTAGGTAATTTGGTACAGCCCTAGCGCGAAAGTAGGACGTAAACGAACTTTGAATCCAAAATACTCCTTAAAGTATCTTTAAAAATAATTAATATAAACTACAAGTAAAAAATAAATAATATAAACTTCACGTAGAAAATAATTAATATAAACTTCATGTAAATATAACTGCTGCCTAATTAATTTTACAAATCTAAGTTATAACAAAGGCTAAGTTGTGACAGAGACACATTTTATAAATAAATAGGTATACAATTCCTTGACTGACCATTTTTTTTAGTTGGCAATGAAAGCTTTACAGTTTCAACTAACTTGTCAAACTCTGCAAATTCTTCGGAGTGTATCACTATAAGCGGGCTCTTTAAAGCGGTAGTTGTGCGTTATTTTCGCGAGTATATTTTGTCACACAATTTACATCTGGCTTCTTAATCATCAATCTCAACATAATAGTTCCAAACAGGACTTGTTTTTGGCTTCATGATTGCACTTAAATTACACACATGACTCAAATTACGAATTAACTAAAAACACAAAATAACAGAAAATCTTATGCACTTACACTCGCGTCAAGCCGTGTAATAAAGTTAAAAAGGATGTAAACAAACCCGTTGGGACAAGTGCCGAAAGTACGTGCACAGCTCGCTTATGGTTGGCTGAAATGCCCCTCCTCCACCCCTCCTCTAATTATGTGGCTGCGTCGCTGAGTTCCGTTCAAACTTCCATTATAAAACTTGCGGAAACGGATGTTAAAAACTATGCTGAACTTCCGCAGTTGCGGAAACAGAGTTCTGTTGTATCACTAATTATTATACACATTTTTTTGTAGAAACATATAAGTTATTATAATTAGGCAAAATTTTTAATGTTTAAATCTGCTAATTATTCTTTTATTTTATTATTATGTTTCACATTAAAGTCAAGGTGGAATAAATTCGTCCATTTTTAACTCTCGCGTGGCCAGCATTTATGAGCGACTCTTATCCTAATTTAAATAAATATATTTGTAATTTAAATGTTATGTTAATAAGTTTTGATAAACATACATTTAGTATGTTTTTTTATATTTGACATAGATACCTTTTAAAATATTCAGATAAAAATATCATCAAAACGTAATTGTGATATAATATTATGTTAAATAAGCACATATAATATACAAAATAAATGACAAAATTTAAATATTATTCTCGATATAATTTACCTATTTAACAATACTATACCTACGGATAATTCTACCTATGTTTGTTCTATGATAAAAAAAACAACCGCGCTAACACAGAGTAGCGCACATTTTTTGTTTGAGATAGCTGTTCTAGTATGTTAGTACATATTACTTCAATGTAAAAACTTGCCAAATTCTGTAGTGAAAAACGCCTAACTAATGTCATTTACTATTGTATTAAACATTTAATCACAATACGCAATACGTTAAATTGTGTTCTACCAAAAAACCAGACACGTTTACCTCTGCCTTTTTAATTTCTTTTTCAAAGTTAGATTTATGAAAGAATTGTTGCACTTGAAATAAATCAGTGAATTTATTTTAAAATGCAACATACATTCTTGTGAGTGTAAGGTTAAATAAATAAACAAATATTAATATATAACTTAGCACTGCGAAACGACTGGTGAAAAAATAAATATACCTATTACAATCTGTTTATTCTATTAAACTTACCGAAGACTGTCCACTGAATTCACTCCATTGAAATCACAGATTACCCCCTAATAGATTCCGTATACAGGGTCCCAAACGCGCGCAACACATACTTGCTGTAGCTAGCATACGAAGTAACGCTAAGAATCACGATATCAGTGTCGACCAAGTTTGTGATCCGTAGGCACGTCCGAGTTTTGGAAAATTTAAAAATAATTTTGTATCCAAAATACATTACAAATGCCTTCCTATGCAGTGAAATGGTGTGGCAAGTCAGCTAAGACATCCAGTTATCAAAAAGATGGCATAATATTTAATCGGTAAGTAAATTCAACTTACACTGGAAATATAATGTTGCAAAGTGATATCATTTGAGCACCCGTTGATGTCTTTTCGAAAGGTCCCTTACACTCATTACGTAAATTAAAATAGTTGTCTTTGTCTAACAACAGCACGTGTATCGATAGTGTTGTGATTTATAAGTGGATATTTGTTTGGTCATCGTTTACTTTTTTTGTAGTCATTATTTTATACAAATAGTGGCGTATAATTGTGGTACCTATATGTTATACTTTTCCCAAATGCCCCGAAAGCAAAAGATGTGGATCGATGCTACATGTCGAGGGGACCAATGGTTTCCCACCAACCATAGCGTGCTATGCTCAAGACACTTCACAGAAGATAATCTTCATATTATGAAAAACCGTAGAAGGCTGTTGGATACCGCTATACCATCTCTATACTTGCCAGTTTTAGTATGGACTTTTAATTTTTTTATTTTAGTACCAATTTAGATTACACAATAAGTAATAGCATTAAGTGATTGATTGAAACGTGATTTTCTAATATTTAGGTGAATGTTACACGTCGAAATTTAACTATTTTTAACGGATTTATAAACCATAAAACAAGTGAAAGTTATAATGTGATTATTGTTATTCTAGTGTTACATGAACTTCAGTAATATCCTATCATTATTATTATTATTAAGTACATCTAAATTTGAAACACGTACCGTATGGTTTTTTAACTAATAATACTACTTTTAGGTGCAACACTTGGCAAAAATACTGTCACCACCGAAAGGACATACCAGAGCACACACAAAGGATTCACACCATTTTGTTAGTGATATAAAAGACCTACATTTCGCTGACAATGAAACTATGGTCAGTTTTGGTGTTCAGTCACTATACACATGCCTACCTATTGAAGATTGCTTCTCCATTGTAACTAGGAAGCTACAAGATAACAACATGCCTGCAGAATATGCAGTATTACTCAAACACTGCTTCACATCTGGCTATCTATTGTAGAAGGAAGAGTTCTACAAGCAAGTTGACGGTGTGGCGATGGGCTCACCTGTATTTCCTATTGTCGCCGACATATATCATGGAGCACTTTTTTCATTTCATTTCATTTATTCAAGCAACCAAGGCTCATATTTTGTTAGTATTACTTATAAACTAAACTTATAGCTATGTTAGTAAGCATAATATTATTATTACATATAATTATGTGAAGTATAAAAAAAATACATTTATATTTATATGTGCCATTTTCTCACCAATCCACCCGATATGGCGCTACAATGGCACATGTATAGGCAGTCCAGCCTGCTAGCAATCACTTTCAGGATACTATTGTTACTCCCCCGCACCCTGCGCACCAGAGACGCGCATCTCTTGCGCATGGTCGCGTAAAAGCAGTCCACTCGCGCTTCCGCGAACATCCCTGATGCACTACAGAAGCGAGGCAGTCCCAGCAGCACCCTAAATGCGTTGTTGTATTGTACTAGGAGGGCGTTGTAAGCCTTTTGAGTATATCTAGCCCACAGGCTGCACGTGTAAAATGACGTGCAGTAAGCTCTAAATAGGGCTATTTTAACTTCCCTTGAACAGCGTGCAAACCTGCGAGCTATCATGTTCGCTCTTACTGACAACGCCCTCCGTTCCCTCTCAATGTCATCATCATCCCTGAGACGAGGAGTCAGAACATGGCCAAGATATTTATACCTGAACGCTCTTTGTAAAGTATTACTATTAATTGAAATAGATGGTACTAAGTCATGTCTCTTACTCCCGGTCTCAAAGACCATGACGTGGCTCTTTTTTACATTATAATTCAGACCATGTGTGAGGGCGAAAGCTTCACAAATCTTCACCAATCTTCGTAGGCCGCATATAGATGCACTCAGCAACACCATATCATATGCGTAACTGATGTTGTTGACGCAGACATCGTCTATGTGACAGCCGACTCTGATGCTCTTGAGCTCACCTATCAGCTCATTCACATACAGGTTGAAGAGCGTGGGTGAACTCAAACCCCCCTGTCTCACCCCGCACTCCAAACTGTATGATCTAGATAGGGCACCTTCCCATCTCACATTATTGACCTGGTTCCCGTACCAATATTTGAAAATACTTATGAGTTCTAAAGGTAGTTGGATCTTCTCCAGTTTATCCCACAGTAAGTCGTAGGACACAAGATCAAAAGCCTTTGACAGGTCTAAGAAACAAGCGAAGACTGCCGTTTTGCGTGCCGTGTAGTAAGTGACAGTGTGCTTAAGACACAACACCGCGCTTTCTGTAGACAATTTCGGTCTGAACCCAAATTGACTGTCGTATGGTTTTATGTATTTATTTAATTGAGAATTAAGCACACTATCGAACACTTTTGAAATGACAGTTGCTAACGATGTAGGTCTATAGTTGTTTTTATCCGCGAGATCGCCTGTTTTATTCTTCACTATAGGCACTACAACCGTACGTATCATGTCAGGGGGCATGTATCCATGTCCTAGGCAGAGATTAAATAATAAATAAAGTACCCTAGGTAGGTGCGGGCCAGCAAACTTGAGACGTTCGATACTGAGCCCATCGTGGCCAGGGGATTTACCTCTAGACATAGATTTAACTACCTGATCTATTTCTTTAATTGTAAAAGTTATTTTCTTTTCTTTGTTATGCACCAGTTTTTATGCAGCAGTCACTTTGAGGAGAAACCTTTCTTATTGTTCCTATTAATCCAAGATTCTACAAGCGGTACGTAGACGACACTTTTACCATTTTACCATCTGACAAAGCAACTGCATTTTTAGACCACCTTAACTGCATAAACTTTAAAATACAAATCACGATAGAGTTAGAAGTAAATAATACTTTAGCTTTCCTAGATGTTACTATGTATAGGAAAAAGGCCTATACCAACCGATATTTAAATGGTGAATCTCATCATTATTCTTCATAGTTTGCTGCTGTGGGTAAATATTTGTTTCAGAGAGCATAAGGGATCTGTGACAGAATACATCTGGCCGCCGAGCTTCAGCATGTCTAGCAAGTAATGCAAGACAACAAGCTTTGGGTCCCAAGCCTACGTCACAGCGACCGAGTGAAGCCGGCCACAGTCGGTGGATGGGTGCTGCCATCTGCTTGGGATCCTATAATTAACAAAATCTGTCCAAACCCAAGCATACCACTGCAAGACTTCAAGACACTGTAAGCTCGTTTTATGTAGATCGGGACCAAAAATCAATATTCGAAAACTGAAGATTGCCGTGCTAATTATGATATTGAGATGTCGAACATCTCAGTCCCCCCCTCCCGTGACCATAAGTTTTAATTAAATGCGATAAAATCCAAATTATATAGTTTTATTCAATGTGTAGTATTCGCGTAAATTTAAGAAATCATTAGATTACATGTACAAATGTATATTCTTTTATTTATATACACTGTTTTATTTTTTAATAAATTGCAAATAAAAATTGATCAATTTATTTATTTATCAATAATCATAATACATAATACATAAACACTCACGCCTGTCACCCAGAGGGGTAGGCAGAGACTACGGACTTCCATTTGGCACGATCCTGACATACCTCTTTCGCCTCCTTTACATCCATATATCTACGCATACATGCTCGTCGGTTAAGGGTACTTCTAACGTGGCCCCTTTTCAAAATATCGCCAATTTGGTCGATAAACTTTTTTCTAGGGCGTCCCTTCCCGACTCGGCCGTTCACATCTGCCATATAAATTTGCTTTGTCACTCTTTCCTCATTCATTCTTTCTACATGAACAAACCACCGAAGCATTCCTTTCTTAATCCTGGTCACAACATCATCTTGCATACCACATTTATCTCTTATCACGCAATTTCTCACCCTGTCATTCAGATTCAACCCTAGAATACTCCTTAAAGACCGCATTTCTACAGCATTTATTCTACTTTCGTGCTTCTTCTGCCACACCCAGCTTTCACTACCATACATTAAAGTAGGGCACACAGCATTATGAATTACCATACGTGCCTTTTTTGACACATTCTGGTTCCTCACAATAGAGTGTAGTGTCCCATTCACTCTATTCCCTGCATTTACTCGTCGTTCTATATCCCTATCATATCTACCATCCCTGCTAAATACACATCCCAAATACACAAAGTCATCCACTTGCTCAATTAACTCTCCTTCTATTCTTATTTCACTTACCGTTTTGCTTTCTTCTCTTTCAAAAACCATCACTTTCGTCTTATTTGCGTTCACTTTCATTCCCCTATCTTTTAATTCCCAGTTCATTAATGTAACCATCATTTGCAACTCAGCCGCCGACAAACGCAAATATGACTTGATCATCGGCATACAAAAGGCATTTGACGGTTAACTCACCCATTCTTAACCCACATTCTTCATCTTTCAAAGTTTGCAAACACCTGTCCATAAATAGGTTGAACAGCCAAGGGGAAGCTACACAGCCCTATCTGACACCTTTTTGGAAGCCAAACCAGTCTGAGTAGACCCCATTGATCCTGACACAAGCACTAGAGTCCCTATAAAGAGACCTTAATGCCTGTATCAAACCAGCGCTCAACCCAAATGAGTTCAGCGTTTGTCATAACACATCCCTGTCCACTCTGTCATAAGCCTTTTCCAAGTCCATGAACGCACAAAAAACTTTCTGGTTTTTGGCCAAAAACTTCTCCGCAATCATGCGCATGGAAAAGACTTGATCTGTACACCTCATTCCCTTTCTAAAACCCGCTTGCACATCCCAAATTTTTCCATCAGTTTCTTTTATAACTCTTTCAATTAACACCTTAGCATACAGTTTACCCACAATACTAAGCAAGCTGATTCCACGGTAGTTTTTGCAGTCCCGCTGTGACCCTTTTCCTTTATATATTGGTACTATAACTGCTTCACACCAGTCATCCGGTACCCGTTTTAATTCCCAACATAAATTAAACAAGGTGTACAGCAGGCCTGCCACCACTCCCTCTCCAGCCCTTAGCATCTCGAGTGATACTCTATCATATCCAGCTGCCTTACCTGCTTTTCATTGCTTTTCATTATTTCATCTACACTTATCTCCATACCCCTTCCACTTCTTTCGAATTTCACATTAACACACTCTTGACTCATAAACACGCTTTCAAAGTATTTCTTCCATCTGTTTAAATTCGAAGCTTCATCATTCAGAATACATTCATTCTCGTCTCTTATAGCATTCATTAGAGGCATCATTCATTTTATTATCAATAATCAATAAATCCAATTATCGATCAACGTCCCAACCCTGTCCCATCACTATGGACCGGAGCATTCTATTGTCCGTTCATCGTAACTTGACGCGTAATCCGATTAGCAGCACTGTAATTTACAGTGTTGCATGTTTCAATGTGAATAGCGTTCCCAAAATGGCAATGCATTATGGATATGGATATGGTGCTGATGACTATACTTATGTGACTTTTTAAGTGTTATTGTGTACTCTCTGAAATAATTCATATATCAATAGGAACATTCGGGATAAATTTATTAAGAGAGGGTTAAAAAGCATCATTTTATATAATTATGATCAATAAGGTATATCATAACACACCCACGATATTAGAATTTAAATTGCAAGATATTACTAATAATGTATTATCACCGTGAAATCTAATGCGATACCAAACTAAAGTACGTCCTTCTATGACTGATTGAACTTGAATGTAATACAAACATAATTCAAGAAGAACAGGGAAATCCCCCACATACACATCTAGTGTTACCATTGTCAGCATTTTGAGTTGCCATAGTTAAATCTATTTTGAATACCCCAATACTACCAGCTTTTATAAAACGTCAACCGATTATGACAGAGGCTAAAATAAGAGGTCAATATATTTAATATCTTTCTTGGATTTTCTTTTACCAACTTTACTTTTAATTGGATTTGATACGATAGATTCTTTACTTGGTCCTGCCGATGTAGACGGTACATCATGATCTGACGTAAGTGATGTATATTGTGTGTTTTTCTCAACTTGGTGATGATTCAAAGTCGGTTCTTCAATATCTCGTTCAGCAGTTGAAGTGATATTAAATTCGTGATCAACCGATATGCTTGTAGCATTAATCGATGCAGTTATTTCAGTGTGATCTGTTGCGGTGCATATTAAACTATCGGCAAGAACCGGAAAAGCTAAATCTTTCGAAGTGTCAATGCTGATAGAAGCTGGCTCTAACGTTTTATTAAACTGCTTTGTACTGCTATTAGTTGACCAAGCCGCAGTCTGCAAAAAAAAATCAATTCGATGATGTCAGATTTATGCTGAGTATTTTTACTAAGTGAACTTACAAGATAAATAAATAGGTACTGTAACAAATTATAAAAAATTGGTTACTTACTGTGTTTAGATTATAACTCAATCGTCTTCGACACTGCGGAACATTCCTTGTTATGCCGGCATTGACCAACGCCATCTCGACTATGAATGAACTACGTCGTTTCCGCTCGCGACTCATTTTTTGCTGCAGTAAGTAAAATAAAATTGACTTAAAATGAGTACTTTATTCTATCTTAAACGTAATAGAGTTTAAAAATAATCCGAAACGAAATGCTGTTTTGAAATAGGTACTACCTTTGCATAATTTGATTGAAACTTACCATCACAGACTACTAGATACTTACCATGTTTCATTTAATGCGCGCCAAAATGTGAAGTACGTCCTCCCTAAGCGACGGCGGGCGCCAGAATAAGAACCCATATAGACGTGTCACGACACGTGTCGCGATATGTCGCGCATACCTACACGACGTTTTTTAAACTCGAGCGGTTCCTTAGCGACGATAAAATAAATTTTGCGTACGGGTAAATTTATCTACGCGCCATACTTAGCCATTTAGCAAATCCAGTAAGACTATCTAACCGACATCATTAATATTAACCGTTAACAAATAAAAATATCTAAGGATAAAAAGAAATATTATGTTATACATGTAAAAATACCTAAGCTCTAATATTCTTAAACTTTTTTTCAGGTTAACTTATACAAATGACACTGTCACAAAATAAAATAACAAGTTAAAATACATAACCACATAAATTACAATTGCTTTGTGTAGGTTAAATCTACTAAGTGGTTTCAAAGGAAAATTTCATAACAAGTAAAAATACGTAAATACAAATAAATGAAAAAGTCAATACATGAAAAACCGACTAAGTTCATATTCCTAGTTGTTAGAATGTCGTAACTGCTGGGTATTCTTAAAATCACTATTTTTTGGTCGTTTAGTAAATACAAAATGTAGATTTGACCGAAATCATGCAATATCTAAGCGACAATAAAACTCGTCGTAGAACTATGAGACCTAGACCAAACGACGTAGAAAAATCTGGCGGTTCTAATGGTATATATAACTCATTTTACGGATTTATGTCGGTTAGTAAGGATTGCCTTTCAAGCGTCGATATGATTAATGTCGGTAAGGTAATACACTAGAAGCTGATAAACTTTTTATAGCTTTTGATATCCGGTGAGCAGATGATTAGCCCTCACTAACATGTAACAAGTGTAGATGTTTCATTGCATACTTTTACCATAATTCTTTTTATAATTATTATTTTATTGTTTTCAAAATCACTCAACGTGTTTCACGGCGACTTTTTTTGGTTATATTTACTAAATTATTTTAGACAACATGAGCAGATGAGGTTTTAACTTTGAGTATTCAACCAACATTGGTTTAATACTCAAAGGGTTTTAAATACTGCAGTTTCATCCTCTAGTCACCACAAATATTAAATTCAACTCAGCATACTTCACTCCGTCAACAATTACTAAGTAAAGTTCATTTCATACCCTCTAGCTACTCCAATGCTATTGTGGAGAGATTTTGAATTGTTATTTACTCCTTACAGATGGCCTTTTTTAACTATTTTTCTATGTGAGATAGTTCTCCTTACCTCTACACTACATGCTTAGATAATTAAAATCTGTAAAATTAATTTAACCTAATATGACAATGTCAGCCCTAATTGTAATCGTTAATAATTATGTGCCCAACCATGGTATCCCATAACATACAAATTAACCTTGGTAACTTCTGGGCCTGAAGCATATTAACCCATTCAAGGCGGCTAAAAATATGGTCCTTATTACCAAGGGGAGGGTGGTTTAAAGGACTGACGCCGATAGGCGTCGTACGCGTCTCATATTTAAAAGCTTTGACGCCGACCGGAGACAGAATTTTCAGTATTATTGAAATATGACCAGGGATTACAAACCTTTTTTCTGACAGTTTTAAGTTAAAAATACTTTTAATAATAGTATTTAATCTACTTTTAAGATAATTAAAATCTGTAAAATTAATTTAACCTAATATGACAATGTCAGCCCTAATTGTAATCGTTAATAATTATGTGCCCAACCATGGTATCCCATAACATACAAATTAACCTTGGTTATATGTACTAAGTATATGTAGTGCTTTAATTAATAGTTGAAGGGAAGAGAAAACATCGAGAAGGATTTTCAGTTACATGTTTTACTTAATAATTAATACTGACTTTCTCTTGAAGGTGAGGCCCGACCATCGTCACCGAGTTTATTGAGTGACGGTGTGAGAAAATTTGGTTTATAAACCAAAGCAATAAACATTGCCATCCTGCACGTGTTTTATGGCCCTTTTAAGACGCCGCGCTATTGTTTTACTAGATTTTGTAGATCCGAAAATAATAGTTATTCATAATATAGACGAATTTATTTTTGCCATTTATTAACTCCCTATTGTTCCCTGACCAACTCACGTCGAAGCTCGCCTCACGGCATAATTTGACCTCAACCTAACTGATTTCGAACAGCGTCCTGGTTTAAGGGTGGAAATGACTAACAAAGGACAGATTACCTTTTTTAGTTATGGATCGTGACATGTTAAATCTCACCTTAACTTGTTCCAAAAACTATGCCTCAAAACTATTAGAAAATACAAATATTCCAAATTTCAGCAGGATGAAAAACTGGCGTCAAATAACCAAGGATGCTCTAGACTTTTATTGGCCTACAGATACAGATGGGTGACATTAAAACGAATACGAGGGCGGCACTGAAAATTTCGGGAATCAAGGAAGTGACACAACATTACTAGGTACTTATTTAAAAATGTATTTATTGCTTTTCGAAGTATACTCCGCGAAATTTGACACATTTTTTAGGGTTCCGTAGTCAACTAGGAACCCTTATAGTTTCGCCATGTCTGTCTGTCCGTCTTCGCTTAATCTCTGTGACCGTTAGCACTAGAAAGCTGAAATTTGGTACCAATATGTGTATCAATCACGCCGACAAAGTGGTAAAATAAAAATTATGGAAAAAAATGTTTTATTAGGGTAGCCCCCCTATATGTAAAGTGGGAAGTGATTTTTTTTTAATTTCAACCCTAACGTGTGATATATTGTTGGAAAGGTATTTAAAAATTAATAGGGGTTTACTAAAATCATTTTTTGATAATGTCAATAATTTCGGAAATAATCGCTCCAAAAGTAAAAAAACAATGTGTCCCCCCCCCTCTAACTTTTGAACCATATTTAAAAAAAAAATCTGAAAAGTAGAACTTTATAAGGACTTTCTAGGAAAATCATTTTGAACTTGGATGGAAACAACAGTACCCACTACCGGGAGCAGTTGCAGGAGCGCGGAGCGCGAACATAATGGATACCCACTTTTAAACTCATAAGTGGGAACACTTATTGTGACGGACGGGAAACTACTTCTGTAGTTTAGTAGTAGTTCCCTACACTGAGCGTGGCCCGACACGCTCTTAGCCGGTTTTTTCCATACGATGGAACCAATCATTAAAGCAACCATTCCATTCGGAAGTTGGGGTCTCCAAAATGGCCGTTTTGTAGGCGTCCACAGCTTCTTCAGGTGATGAAAATCTCTGTCCACGCAATTTATTATTTATTTTAGGGAAAAGTATAGAAATTATTAGGGCTTAGGTCGGGGCTGTACGGCGGATGGTCTAATAATTCTGTGTTTTCTTGCTCTAAAAACTTTTTTGTTCTGTGTGCGCTGTGAGAACTCGCATTGTCGTGATGGAGGATGATGCGGCGGTTGCAGTTCTCTTTACGGAGTTCAGAAACGACCTGTGGCAAACAAATGCTAGCATACCATTCTGCATTAAGCGTTTCTTGTCCTTCAAGAGGAATAGTCGTAACATGGCCGGTTTTGGAGACAAACGTGGCCACTATTTTTTTTTGCAACACTCAGTGAACGAACAATTTTTGTTGGCTTTAACTCATTTTAGAACGCCCAAACTCGTGACTGGTTTTTTGTATCGGGTTCGAAAAGAAGTCCGATGAGTACAATCTGCCACTTTGCCTGGCGTATGTGGACTATGAGAAAGCCTTTGATTCCGTCGAAATTTGGGCGGCGCTACAGTCTCTTCAGCGGTGCCTAGTTGACTGTCGGTATATTGAAGTGCTGAAGTGTTTGTACAGTAGGGCTACGATGGCTATCCGAGTACAGAACCAGAGTACGAAACCTATCCAACTGCAGAGAGGTGTAAGACAGGTTGATGTTATATCCCCGAAACTCTTCACCGCTGCGTTGGAAGACGTTTTCAAGCTACTGGACCGGAAAGGATACGGTATTAACATCAACGGCGAGTACATCACTCACCTTCGATTTGCCGACGATATAGTCCTTATGGCAGAATCGCTGGAGGACCTTAGCACTATGCTCAATGACCTCATTGGTATCTCCCAACGGATAGGTCTTAAGATGAATATGTAAAAAACAAAGATCATGTTTAATGTCCATGTCACACCTATGCCGGTAGTTGTTGGGAGCACTATGCTCGAAGTTGTTGACGAGTATGTTTACCTGGGACAAATAGTCCGACTAGGTAAGTCCAACTTCGACCGAGAGGTCAATCGACGGATTCAACTCGGCTGGGCAGCGTTCGGGAAATTACGACACATCTTCTCGTCAGGTATACCGCAATCTCTGAAAACTAAAGTGTATAACCAGTGCGTGTTGCCAGTGATGACTTACGGATCTGAGACGTGGTCCTTCACCGCTGGCCGTATGAGGATCAAGGTCGCTCAGCGAGCTATGGAGAGGGCTATGCTCGGAGTTTCACTGCGTGATAGACTCAGAAATGAGGATATCCGCAGTAAAACCAGAGTGACCGACATAGCCCAACGGATTAGTAAGCTGAAATGGCAATGGGCCGGCCATATAGCTCGAAGAACCGATAACCGATGGGGAAGAAAGGTTCTCGAGTGGCAGCCTTGTACTGGTAGGCGTAGTGTAGGGCGACCCCCTACTAGATGGAGTGACGACCTGGTAAGACATGCAGGAAGTCGATGGATGCAGGTGGCTCAGAATCGTGCTTTGTGGCATTTCTTGGTGGGAGGCCTATGTTCAGCAGTGGACTTGTGAAGGGCTGTAATGATGATGAATTCAAATATGTCTCATAAATGCCTATCAATCATTTACAATTGATAATCAATCGTCAATGTCGTATTGTGTACAGAATAAAACTGTTAGAATTATTACTTCTAGCCAAACCCACAATAAGATATGACATTCATTTGCCTCAAATTTTGCCATCTGGGGCATTTTCATTATTTTACTAAAATTATTATTTACAGAGAGGTCGACTATAATGATGTTGAATGTATGTAAACATGCGCATATAAAAGGTATATCCCTTTAGAATAGAAATTGGTGGAGTTATCGCCAAAATATAATTTAAGCCTATCGGTGTCATCTACCTAAGAAACAATTTATATGACACCATTGTGCATCCACCGCCACAAATGGGATAACATTATAATACAAAGTTTTATGTAGCAGCAACACTGTCTATGTGAAATTGTATATACTTTAGTGTTTTGTCTAAATAATTTTAGTATATTTATATTTTGCACATTTAAATTAAAGTTTAATATAAACAGTGTAACCAAGTTGTACCATCATCCTACACTGATAATAAAAAGGAAAACATTACTAAAATAAGAGAAAGTCTTTATAGGTATTTATGTTTATTAAGACCTAATTACGTCTGCCACCATAGCCTCCCTGAGTTGCAGGCTGTGTCAGTTGGAGGCCATTGATGTTGTTGAAGTCAAGCATCTTCAACATGTCCTTAGTATCAGGATCAACCTCAATAATGTCATGTTCAAGGGCAGATACTTCTGGGACATAGTTATCACGCCTCTCACGCTCTTCTTCCTGCAGTTTGATAGAAATACCTCTCACTTGTGAGTGCCTCAGACGTCTCATCAAATGGGTAGCAAATCTGTAAATATTCAAGTATTATACTAACATTGATTTGTTAAATCGGGAACAATAATACTTAGAATATTAATGAATATTACTTTATTAAAAGCAATGAAAAATTTGAAACAAAAATAATTTATAAATTTAACAGATAAATCTTAAAAATAAAAGGGCTCAGTTCATGACTAATTACTATCCAGCTAAAATATTAATAAACATTTTAAAGTTAAAACAATAATAAACATTTTAAATATTCATTTAATGTTTTAACTGGCTAATGAATAAATCACTTCCTTTCAATCAATACCATATTATAATACCCTTTTCTAGTTTTAAAAATAGTAAATGTAAAAACAAACAGTAATGTTTCCTAATATTAATTACATGAGGAAATAGTTATATTTAAAAGCAATAAAAACTAAAATACTGCAGTACTTTACCATGTCAATCCTGTTTGGTATCCACCACCATAAAATATCTAACACCTAGTTTACAAAATACTTTTTCAACTACTTACCCTGCGATCTTATTACGAAGGGGTTTGGTTGGGATTATAGCTATTTCCTCACATATCCGCTTATTTGTATCAAAATCAAGAGTTAATCTTGTGTAATATTTTTCAATAATAATTTTCGCTGCCTTTTTGACGGTCTTAGTCCTGACACGACCCTGTAAGGAAGGTTAAGACATAAATACGTGAATTTTAACACTTTTCAACAAATTGACATCGAAAATAGCAATTGTTGTAGTGTTTGAATGTATGATTGTAAAGATACCAAAAGATTTTACTAAAATATGAATTTACCATTGTTTCAACTTTTTAACACAACAGCCTTAACTTGACAGGCAACAGAAAAGAAAGAGAAAAGAGTAGTAGACTAGTAGAGTATAGACTGGTATAGACTATAGAGTATAGATTATTATTGTTGATTTATAGTAGACAAAGCTGTCCTCCAGGTTAACCATTTAAGTCAGGCAAAGGTCATAGACTATACAGCCCAATTTGCCTATTAGTATTTTGGTCATATTTGTTCATATGACCTAACAGTCCGAAAAGCTACAACATCGGTTTCTAAAAGGCTTTAGTATCATAGAACATACTTTATGCGGAAGACAGAAAGGTATACTCTGCCGTTATTTCAACTGATAAGTAAGATTTAGTGACAATTGGCCAGTCATATAGCTCGTAGAACCGACAAATGATGGGGAAGAAATGTTTTCGAGTGGCAGCCACGTATTGATAAGCGAAGTCTAGGGCGCCCTCTCAAGATAGAGTTAGCGATAGACCTAGTAAGGGAAACAGGAAGTCGATTAATGCTGGTGTCTCAGGACTGTGCTATATGGTGGCCTATGTTCAGCAACAGCTGTGAAAGGCTGTAATTATGATGATGATGATTTTTGGAAACGCAGGTATAAAAGGTTATTCCATTCTAAAGCTTAATTATTCAAAAACTAAGCTTGTTAGAGTGAAGAAGTATGTTTGTGATGCATAAATATTCATATTCAAGGAGTGAGTGGAATCATAAGCAATCACACCTATTCCTTACACAGAATGAAGTCTGCCGGTTTGGCCAGCCTTTTTGGTTTTCTCTGACATTGGATAAGCAAAAACATTGTTCAAGATGCCTACGTGCAAATTTTTAACACTACCAACACACAACATTCTAACTGCTTCACCTATCCCATTCCGGGTCCATTTTATATATTCTAAGAATAAATTCTTATGCAGTTTCTTACTGATTATAGAATTTTCATGTATATTATAACCGATGGCTTAAGTTTGGCGTGCAACCCGTCGATCGAGTCATGCCACTTAAGATACAGATCGGGCGCCAAAGGCGGTCAAGGAAAGTGGACTGATTTACAAAAACAATTGATTGATGACTGTAGTTCTCAAAATAAAATAATAAAGTGATGTTATAACTGTCAATAATAAATTTTTGCTTTCTGAACAAGTTTGTTTCATTTAGCATTATTTTAGATGTAATAATCAAGATCCAACTTACGCAAAAGAGATTTTTAGTGTGATTTTTTTTTCATAAAATTATATATGAAAAAGTAAAGAGATGACCACATCTTCTTATGAATTCAAAATATAGTTGGATTCATTAGGTATGCGAAAAAAAAATAACAAAAAATTAAATATGTAAAAAAAATATTTAAAGGACTTCAAACGTAACCTTACGAAAAGAATTTACAAAAAAAGATATGAAATCATTTATTTTCAACCTACCTACCTCTTTTTTTTAATATTTTTTATTTAAAAGTTAAATGAATTCATGCCCACTATGCCACTGCAACATGAAGCCTCACAATAAAGAGAAAAAAAGGATGAAACTAAGCATGAGGTGTATTCGGGTGTGAGGATGAGCTAAGCATAGCTCGCCTGTCTCTTGACTGCCGTTGGTAAGTAGTATCTGCGAAGTTAGCTGTTTATGAGTACAAGTAGATGAAGTTCGTTGAATAATGTACAAAATTTTCTTCGCGGCATTGGTGTTATCAACGTAATAATATTATTACTCAGTTATCAATATCTTAATGTGTAGTTGTGGGTATTTTAAAGGTTAAACACTGTAACGACTTTGGAGCAATAAGTTAAACTATTAGGTTAATTCTCAGCACACATTTATATTAAAACCAAACCTTTTAACAAAATATATAATAATAATCAGCCACTGATTTAACAAAATAAATAATTAATAATTTATTTCCAAATAATGGAGCTAGAGATGACTGCTCCGTCGCACGGTCCGCAAGTAAGTGCCCCGGGTGTACTGAGCGAACCGTCCGCCAGCCCGTCTCATCCCCACCACGTGCAGTCGTCGTGGCCCGATGCCGACGTCACGGCTAGCTAGGCGGCGCCTGCAGTTCCGTCCGCCCAAAACAGATGGCGCTCGCTCCACAAAGTTGCCAACACGGCCATTCTGCAAGGCGCATGTCCCAGGCGCCCCACGATGCTAGGTAAAACACTGAAACAAAATCAACATCAGAACTAGTTTTCTCAATCTACAAGTATGAATCACAAGTCATAATACGTTTTCGAATCATCAGCAAGTGCCTACTCTGTTGCTGCTAGTTCAACCGTACTTAAAGGGACTATGCCACACTTAAGAGTCCTGGTTTTCCTAGAGCTTACCACTTGGAATCACTTGCATTTAAAGAGCTGTTCGCTACACTTAAACGTACCAAGTTGTTTTCCAAGCTGTATTTACATTTGCTGGTGTTTCTATCCTGGCGAGAATTAAGGTACAAGTGTTTTATCTAGCCTCGCGAGTAAAATATAAGCAATAGCAATACTGTATGTGAGGCTGAGTAACCACTTAATTTTATCTGCAATAAAATGATAAAGCAGTGAGTTTATTAATTGTTAGCAGCAGACAAGAAAGTGCGGTACATACCTTTAAAACTATGACTTGCCAACACGGACCATATTGTTAACTGCTTATTCCAATTTCCAGTCATCTATTCGTATCCAATACTTCATATTTTCAGCAGCTGCAACGCCATTGTACGGTTTACTGCTCCTTTCAGAACCCCTTAGGTCTGATACCTCATATCTGTCATTACCCAGAACCCTTTTTACTCGAAATGGTCCTTTGAAGGTGGGCAGGAGTTTTCTGCTTCGACCATCGTTGCTCTGGCTTTGTATTCTGATCAATACCAAATCTCCTTCTTCGTAAATTTTGGTTTTTGCCCGAGTTTTATCAAACCTTCGTTTTTGTGATATTGCACTGGCTTTAATATTTTTATTTACCTTTGCTCGCAACTCTGTTACGTCCACTAGCGATTCATCATCAAGCTCTGGCTCTACATTGTCATTGTCAACGCGCAAACGATATCCAAATAAAACCTCACTGGGAACGGCATTAATAGTTTTATGGATTGTACTGTTTAAACCTTGCTGTATTATTTTAACATATTGGTCCCACTTATCTTCAGTAGTATCTGCTCCAATAGTTTTTAATGATTCTAGAATTGTTTTATTAAATCTTTCTACCTGTCCATTTGAGCGAGGCATACCTGTTGCCACAATATGCGCGCGAATATTTTTGCTCTTGCAGTATTCTTTATACATGTTGGAAGTAAAACATGACCCTGAATCGGAAATGATTCGTTTTGGATTACCGAAAATCTTAGTTATATTATCTAATTCGTTTATGAGATCGGATGTTTTTGTAGACTTTACAGCACAGATAAACACAAACTTAGTGAATGCATCTACTAAAACTAGTAAGTACATATTGTCGTTTCGTGTTTTAACGAACGGACCTAAGTGGTCCGCGTGCAAAGTGTGAAAAGGCTGCGCGTATTTTGGCAACGGGTATAACTGTCCTTCCTTAGCACCGCCCTTATTTTTGTAATAAATACAATTCAAACAGTTTTTAATATATTTTTTTATTATGTGACGCATACGAGAAAACCAATATTTGTGCCCTATTCTCTCAAAAGTTTTATCGACAGAAAAATGGCCCACGTCATCATGGTTGTATTTTATTATTTGCCATATACAACTCTTTGGTACGACCCATCGTCGCCCTTGGGCTGATCTTCTGTACACTTTCCCACCTAACAGTTCATACGTGTCAAAAATGATTTTATTTTCATCTATTTCACCAGACTCTAATACAGTTTTAATTTTCGCAATGTCAGGGTCTTGTATTTGTACAGAAAGTAACCAGTCTCCTTCGGTTATCGATAATATTATTTCCCTTTCCGACCTCTCACCCGAGGGAATGGGATTTCGACTCAAGGCGTCCACATGTTGCATACGTGTACCTTCTCTATGCTTTATTTCGTACATGAACTCTTGAGTCGAAAGAACCCATCGTGCGATCCGGGGAATAATATTCTTTTTAGTCAACGCGTACCTGACCGCGTTATAATCTGTGATAACAGTGAAAGGTGAACCAATTAAATAAAGACGAAATTTTTGGAGTGAAGTTACGATTGCTAGGAGTTCTAACTCAAATGAATGGTATTTCTTTTCGTCCTCAGTTGTCTGGCGGCTATAGTAATACACAGGTTTTTCACCCTCATCAGCAACCTGAACAAGAATACCCGCAACGCCATCTCGACTAGCGTCCGTATACAAAATGGTTTCTTTATTTGGATCAAAAATAGATAATACGCTATCTGACGTTAGTTTTGCTTTTAATATTTGAAACGCTTGATCATGCACGGAATCCCAATACCAAGGAGCATCTTTTTTTCAATAATTTAGTAAGAGGGGCAGAAATTATAGCGCAGTTTTTAATAAATTTGCGAAAATAATTAATTAGCCCTAGAAACTGTCGCAACTGGTGGACAGTTTTCGGTACGGGAAATTTCTTAACGGCTTCCACTTTGGTTTCGTTCGGCATAACGCAGTTTTGTTTTATTCTGTATCCGAGAAACTCTATTTCAGTTTTAAGGAAATGACATTTTTTTAAATTTAAAGTTAAACCATTATTTTTAAATATTTTCAAAATGTTTTCCAAGAGCTTTAAATTTTCCTCAATAGTTTGTGTCATTAAATAAATGTCATCTAAATAAACAATAACGTTCTCAAACCTTAAATTACCTAGTACCTTATTCATCATTTGTTGAAAACAAGATGGTGCATTAGCTAACCCGAATGGGAGCCGCAGAAATTCATAATGGCCATCTTCGGTAATGAATGCCGTTTTCCCAACGGACTGTGGGCTCATAATAATTTGGTAGTACCCACTTTTTTAGGTCAAGACTCGTGAAATATTTATAACCCTGTAGTCTATCTATAAGATCCTCTATTCTGGGCATTGGGTACTTGTCCTTTACTGTTATTTTATTCAGTGCGCGGTAGTCGATGCAGAGTCTTTTCTCGCCATTTCTTTTGTTTACAAGCAAAGCAGGACTCGCGTAAGGGGATTTACTTTCTTGAATTATTTTATTATCAACTAATTCCTGCACCATATCTCGAATAATCTTTCTATCTGAATGGGAGGCTCGAAAAGGTCTGCACTGCACCGGTCTGTCAGAGTAATAATCATCTCGTGGTTGTTCACTTTCCCTAACTCTTTTATGTCTGACGCGATACACTGTTTATATTGTCTAAATAAATAAATCAGTTCATTTAAGTGAGTGTCAGTATCGATCTTAGTCTCGTGAATAACGTCACAAAATTCACTAAGTGATTGCGCATAGTCAAACTTGAATGAATTACCTACACGTGAATATATCAAATCATTTCGCTCCGTTATGTTACGGCCGATTAGTATATCACAACCTACTAAGTCATCAATGACGTAAAAGTTAACACTAACTAAAGACACGCAGTCAATTTTTAAATCTAGAGTGACTTTTCGAGTAACTGGTTTAGAATTATGCTTAGAAAACCCTTGTAACAAAACTGGCGAGGGTAGAACACTTGTTTGAAGCGAATATTTTTCCACCACCACTTCGGAAATTAAGGAACAACTGCTTCCTGTATCAATGAATGCCTCATGAACAAAATTATCAATGTTAACTGTTTTTACAAATTTATTTCGCGTATCAGAGGTGTGAATCAATTTGGTCTCCTCAGTTTCTGGTTTGATCAATCCTGTACTCTTCTTACTACGGCATACAGCCTCAACATGGCCCTTTTTTTTACAAAAATTACATTTAATGAGCTCACACTGGTTTCTTTTATGGTTTCCACCGCAAGTGTAACATTTAATAGGTTTCTGAATATTTGCTGAGCCGGTTTGGTTACTTCCATATGCATTATGGGAATTGGCATTAATATTTGAAGAGGTAACATTCATGGACGGCAGGCTAGAATTGTTCGTTTGATCCATTGTTTTGTGTTGGTTTTCACGTGTACTACCCGAACTGGTTTGTTTTGAGTTTCTGCCTTTGTAGGTACGGCCATGAAGGTAACTAGCTAAATCATGGCAAGATTTAAAATTACTCGCCTCAATAGATGCTCCTATATTACTGTCGCCTATGCTACCGACAATTATGGATATAATATCTTGCTCAGTAAAGTTTAAAGATAATCTATCGACTTTACATTTAATATCAAAATAAAATTCGTATAGTGATTGGTTTTCTACAGGTTTTTTTATTTATTATTTCTTTTTAATAATTCAAACATGTTACGTCGTGTTTGGAAACTACTAGCCAGACGCCGATTCCAATCACTCCAGTTCCATGTAGGCCACTGACTATCAGTGCGCAACAACGAGTCATACCAGACTTTACCAGAGCCTTTCAACTTATTAAGAGCTTGATAACGTATCGTTTCGTCGGTACAATCGAACGTTGCCGCATAGGATTGTATAATATTAAGCCATGCATTTATATCATCATTTAAAGGGTCAAACTCCGGTATAATATTGTTTAAGGTACTCACAGCTTTGGTATCTTTATGACGCGATACCTTTGACTTCCTTCTGGGCGGAGGTGACGGCGTTCTGGAGCTTGTACTCGTTGTACTACTGCTACTTGACGATTGTGCTCGCCTGCGATAGTACCTGCGTTTGCCCATGACGCGTAGATCCCACTTCTGATGTTATCAACGTAATAATATTATTACTCAGTTATCAATATCTTAATGTGTAGTTGTGGGTACTTTAAAGGTTAAACACTGTAACGACTTTGGAGCAATAAGTTAAACTATTAGGTTGATTCTCAGCACACATTTATATTAAAACCAAACCTTTTAACAAAATATATAATAATAATCAGCCACTGATTTAACAAAATAAATAATTAATAATTTATTTCCAAATAATGGAGCTAGAGATGACTGCTCCGTCGCACGGTCCGCAAGTAAGTGCCCCGGGTGTACTGAGCGAACCGTCCGCCAGCCCGTCTCATCCCCACCACGTGCAGTCGTCGTGGCCCGATGCCGACGTCACGGCTAACTAGGCGGCGCCTGCAGTTCCGTCCGCCCAAAACAGATGGCGCTCGCTCCACAAAGTTGCCAACATTGGTGAGAAAATAATCGTGCCCCGTAATTTTTTGATTTTTGACAAAAAGAAACATTAAAATATGGTGAAATGTTGTGTTGTTTAGCATCTGATCGAAAAAATAGACTGAAAATGACTTTTATTGAGACAACTCAGCGATCGCAGTGCCTCGTTCTATCTCAGCTACAGCGATCGTTCTCCTTCTCTCTAAACTAAAGAGCAAAGACACAGCGAAGAGATTTATAATATGTCGTAATGTGTCGATTCAATTATTTTGATAATCAATTAGTAGATTTTGCCTAAAAAGAACTATCCATTATTTTACAACCTGTTTTTGAAACAAAAAAAATATTAGTAACATTTTTGTAAAAAATTAAACATTTTTTGCATCTAAGTTTTTAAATTAAAGGGGGCCTAATATATTATAGAATATTTTTTTTAAGTTGAATTCAAATTAGTGAGAAATTTTACAAATCACTGTTTGTTTTTGTTACGTAATATCTTCTCCAATTGTAAACCAATTTTGTGATCCTTTTTTGTAAAATAGGTTTTACTCCAGGAGTTGCTCCTCCTGAAGTAAAACCTATTTTACAAAATGTAAAGACATATTTCCACCACTAAGTTAAACTAAATAGGGATGAAGCTATTTGGATTTCGAACGACTTTAAGACTGTGATATTTCTTAGTCCATCTAAAAGATTAAAATGAGTAACTTTAATGAAAACTAAACTAGGCCATTTATTCACAGAATAAAAAAGGACAATATTACATTCCGAAACTTGGTCTTTAATTTTTACAAATACTAGAACCTTAAGTGCTAGTTTTATTAGATGGGTGCTGCACCTACCTAATAGCTTGAACTTTTTATTATAAGTTTTTTTTTAAATAAAAATCGATAGAATATACGATCATGAATCGAAATTCTAGTCGATTTGTAGAAAATCGATTACTCGATTATTAATAAAATCAATTACGACGTCACTGAAGAGAAGAGAAGTGAATTTGCCGCGTTCTTGTCGTTGCTGTCTTAATTCCTTGCCGACTCGAATAGCGTAAATTTGGTTAAATTCACGATTTGTATAATTGAAATTGACCAATTAAGTATTTTGATATTATTTTATTAAATTGTGTGCAAATAATCTACAAAATGTTTTGGGGTAAGTTATTAATTTAGTGACTGCACTTTGTAACCACGTGCTTTACTCCGTCTCTTAATTTTATTATTTCTGTAACGATTTTCTATTGAAACTCATGGTCAGTGTGTATGTAAATGGCTGACGATTAGGTTTGCATTGACAAAATTGTAAATATTCAATATTTAAAATGTTATTTGTGCCAAGACCGCCGTAGGAGGCAAAACATGCACCATGAGTCCTTATGTCAAAAGATTTATTGTTTTTATTACATTGGAGGAGGTAATGTTACTGATAGAATAGAATGGAATAATTTTTTTATTCAGTATAGCTTACATGTAATTTTTACTGTAAGTCATTTTTTTACTTTACCACTGGTTCGAAAAAAACCTGTCCTGGAAAGAACCAGCAAGAAACCCAGCGTGACTTTTTTTAAATCAATTTTACAATGTGAATGGTTACAAAATATTAATAAAATTTATATTGGAAACAGCTTGGAAGCGACCACCTCATTTCCAGGGGTTATCAACCATGTATTCATTTATATTGTAATAACCCTTTTTATAGAGTTTAGTTTAATTAAATATTGTAACAGAGAGGCCTTGTATATATTCTGAGACTTGTTGTTGTAGTGTATACATAAGAATGAAATACTGACTCTGTGGAGTTGAGATAACCACCATATGCTATTAAAATTATACTATAAAACCTGCAAAATTAATACAGTACCTATATACATTTCTTCTACGATGGTTTTTCGTCTGTTTTGGTTATTAAAGTTTTACTTGGAGAATTTACAAAATTTTTGTTCTGATCTATGCAGTTGAACTTATGGTACCTTGAAGTCTTGCAGTTGTATTCTTGGATTGGGATTTAATCTTATTAATTATAGATCCCTGGAAGATAGCTGGGCTCATGGTACCACACAGCTATCTTCTGTATTGAAATTAGGATGTTTTTGATTTCAGTAGCCTCACAAATCATCCTTGGATGGAATCGGTGTTCTTCAGCGAGGATTTGTAGTATCAAATTTGATGTAGTGATGGGGGTGACCCTGTGTGTTTCACTGAAGCATTGATTCTTTAAACTATTTCTGAAATACCCTTACATTCAACTATATGCAGACCATATTTTTGTGGTTGAAATAAATTATTAGTATTATATGTGTTTTAGGGTATTGAGTTTGTTTATTTTAAAACATGTATTATAATCAAAATTTTCATAATATATTTAATTATGTGAATTTGATTTGACATTAAACTTTTTATATCCTTTATGATTGAAATCTTTTTTTAGAGAAGAATAATATATTCTGTATCAATATACCATATGCCTCGTTTGGATTTTTATTGCATGATGTATAAGTGTTGTAAAGAATATGTTTGTTTCAGGACTAATTATGGAACCAAACAAGCGCTACACTCAAGTGGTGGAAAAGCCTTTTCATATATCACAAGCAGCCATGGACATATCAACTGGAGACAATGATCCATGTCAAGTAATGGTTGTGGTTGATGGCAAAAACTTCCTTGTTTGCACGCTGCAGAAAAATAAATCCATCCAAGTGCCATTAGATCTTTATTTTAAATCTGGAGACTCTATTTCATTCTTGACTAATGGTAAAAAAATTTCATAACTTCTTGTGCTTGCAATTTCATTCACCCAAATCCTAAATCATGTATCATCTACAAATCCTACTAATATAAACAAATGAAACTCTGTTGTGTATTAAAGTATAGTCATCATCAGACTAAAAGTTAGACATGGGTCGGTCACTCAATGAAATTCCTTGCGTTAACTCAGTAACTCAGGCACAGTTTATTGTGCAGGCTCATTGCGTTAACTCAAAGTTGCACCATGGAACAACAAATTTTTAACACATCTGTCAACTCGGCCATTTGTCAAAATAAAACTGTGTGACCAGTAAGTAAAATAAAATGTGCTAAAGAAAGACTACCTACATATAAGGTACTATATATCACTACTTTTAAATTTTTTTTATTTAAAAAAAGGGCTTTGTCGCTGAAGCGATTATGACACCCTGGTACAAGAAAATTCTTAAATAGGATCCTTTTAAATTTCAAAGAGTTTATAAAAATAATGTAAAATAAGATCCGAACACATTTCAAATGTCCTAGTCCTGCACTGTGTGCCAACACATTTTGTAGAAGTGAATTAACATATCGGCGCATTGAAACAGGGTTAGTGCAATTGTGTGGCTGCAGTGTTACCATGTCTACTGAAAATCCACAGCTGGATATGGGCATATCCTAATCACAGTGACAGATTTCTGGCACAATTGTTGCTCCTGCAATTCGCTTATCTGGGTATTTCATGCCTGGTGTAAAGAGATTGTTATATTCAAATTTATCAGAAGGAATTTTATTTCCATCTATGGGACAAAATTGGGTAATAAATTAAAATAAATTATTTATTAATATTAAATAACATATAGAACAAATCACTTAAAATAAACAAATTATAAATTCAGTATAATAACTGAGAAGTTATTATACTGAATTTATATAGAAAGAAATATACATATAAATATAATAATTCTTAAAATATATTATTATTATCTATACTATATTTTTCTGTATAGATGAGGTGGATGTTGGTTCATTTTAAACCGGCTAATATTTACAAAAGATGGTGCTGGTATATGAAAATATACTATACTATACTATTTTATAAATTAGACATGTGTCATTCATTAATTTCTAGTGCCCTGATCATTCAAATATTGATTCATCTTACGAACTGGGTAATATGAGTCGATCATTCTAATGAATTATTTTGAGTTTCAGTGCTCTATGATCTGTGAGATGCACTCGGTAATGTTGGTCATCAGACATTACTATACTTTTGGTCGTAGGTCATGTCTATCATTTGATCTGGAATATTCAAAAAATGTTGTCTATCACAAATGTCAAATTGTTTAGTAATTGAATGTCAATAAAGCAGCCTAGCAGGGCTTTTCTTTCAACTTTTAGGTGTGTCATGTCATGTCATGTGCACTCAAGACACTTTAAAACTGACTTATCTTTTTAATATTAACCAATTTAATTAAAACAAACATTAAATGCTAGCTATATAATTAAACAGTTTGCTCTGATATCAACAATGATTGATTTTAAAAAATCAATATGAGGCAAATGCAACACTCATCTTCGTTTCATTAATTACATCCCTTGTAAGTCCACTACACTACCCACAACAAACAACACTCGTACCTAATGGTAATTGCAGAAAATATTAGAGATGGGCCGAATATGGATTTTACCGAATACGAATATTCGGCCCAACGTTCGGTAAAAATTGTACCGAACCGAATATTCGGCCGAACATTATTCGGCAGGATCATCTCAGTAGGTACCTAAGCAATTTATGTCAAAACTTGTTACCACAAAGCGCGTGGGATTAGCGCCGGACCCTGCTCTTCGCTTCCCGAGCTTTTCGACCTGACATGTTATTGCATCAACTAGTACTGTGCAAATAGCGACATGTGCTTATGTTTTGACTATTAGAGAGACTGATGACCAAAGTAAAGTGAAATGTACTGATGTAGTGTAATGTTTCTTTGTTTGATTCCTAAACATTTTATCAAGCTTTATATATGCTATAATTGGAAATAAATCGACAGTGCCTAAAAACATAACTCTATACAAGTAGATTTAACCCATAAATAAAATATACTTTCAACAGTAAAATTATGAAAGACATGGCATTATTCAATTCGTCCATTTCAATACAGTGGACACCTTGAGTAGCACTTTAACGAATATTCGATTAATTAACCGAATATTCGGCAAAGATGCCGAATACTAAATGGAATATTCAGCCCATCCCTAGAAAATATGAATGTTCTTGAATTTTAATATGTAATATGTTTTCACAGGGGATGAGACTACTATGCATTTTTTTCATATTTACACATGTAAGAATTAAAATCCTTTTTTTTTAAAGGTAAATGTAATGTCCACCTTACTGGATATTTAGATCCTGAGTTTGAAGAGGAGCCATCTGATGATGAAGAAGAGGCTGAAGAAGAGGAGGAGGAGGAAGAAGCACCAACACTTGTTCCAGTAAAAAATAAACGTAAACTAGACAACAGCACAGAGTCTACTACCAACAAGAAAGCTAAAGTAAGCATCTTAGTGTATAAAATTAAATCTATTTTTGAATGCTTAATTTATGTTTATATTTCTTTTTCTATTAAATAGCAAGACAAAAAAGCAGGGAAGAAAGGAGCTGCTGCCGCTGACAGTTCAGACTCTGATGATGAAGGAGATGAATTACAGAAATTTTTAGATGGAGAGGATATGGACAGTGATGAGAATGATGATTCTTTCAAAGTAAATACATCAGGTGAAGCCGACGAAAGGTATGTTTAAGGTTTAAGTGCCTTTTCCTACTGTAATGTCAGTTCAGAATGCATTTAATGTTACTCCATTCATTGATGTTGCAAAACACCAATGATTGCTAATTAATGATTGCCAATCAGCTTGTACTATGTACTGACATAGCTGCAAGCTGTATTGCTTTTCGATTTCCATTAACATATTATGTTTTTATTTTCTTCATAATATTTTGCGATCAGATCATTATTCCAAGCAGGTGACTTATGCTACAAGATAAATAGTAGGAAGTAGACAAAATACAGTACTTCAAAACAAAATTATAAAATGTATAAATTTTTAAATAAATAAAAAAACTAAAACTAATAAAAAACTTAACCTGATTTTTGATAAGACTAACATAATGTAGGTATTTTAAATATTCAATGTTATATAGTCGCACCTACTGAAATAATTAGGCTTTTATTTAAAAGTGGTAAACCAAACCTTGTGTTATTTATCTTTTTAAAACCAAACGAATAGTTAGCATTAATAGCATCAATTATCAGTCTCAGTGGTGTCTTTGGGTCCTCAAGATTTATAAATCTTTTATTTTGTCTAAAGTTATATTGCACATATTATAGTGCAAATTATGGCAAGTTAAAGTTAAAGTTTCTAGGCAGGTTGCTAATAACTTTAAGTAGAAATTACTAACACTATTGCCAATTCTTTTAATATAACTCTTACTTAGAACAACTAAACATAAACTGATGTTAAGATGTTATTTGACTATCAATATATAAGATTCGAAAATTTGAGTTAAAATCCATATGAAAAATAAAATGGTGTGTCTACCGAGTTTGAAGGGCGCCTCCCATTATAGCTAATTAATACATCACCTAATTCTAAATAAATCTTGGTCAAATCTTACTGTAATAATAATTTACTTGCTTGAACTTAGTGATGAAGAAGAGGACGATGAAGAAGAGGAAGATGATGAAGAGGAGGATAATGAGAAGGCAAACATTTCTGGGGATTCTTACACCACCCTCGACACCAGCAAGGAAGAGACTAAAGTTGATATGTCTAAATTAAGCAAGTCACAGAAACGACGGCTTAAGAAAAGATTACAACAGCAAGGCAAAGAACAACCACAAGTGAATGGAGTAGATAAGCCAAAGGTACATGATGAAATATTGATATCAAAATGTAAGCTTATAGCACATTTGTTCACTGTTGGGCACAGGTTTCTTATTTATGAGAGGGACGTATAGGAAAAGTCAAGGCACTGCTCCAAAACATTTCCTAACTTCAAATGAACTTGAAATCAGCACTTCAGATTGTAACTAAGTTTTATTAGTGCCACTGAGAATCGAACTTCTCTCTTAAATGAATCGAACTCTTGTTTATGCATGCTATGAAATTTTATGTAAACATCTTGATCATTTTTTTATTATTCAAAGTTAGTATAAGCTTGCCAGCTACAAAGCTAGAAAAATAATGTCTTAATCGATGCTGCATAATCTTTTGAAAACATTTCATATACGTAAAATTATTGGCAGAAGGATAAACAAGAAGAGAAACAAAAGGGGGAAAAAAAGAAGCCAGAAGCTAAGAAAGAGGGGCAAGAGGAGAAAGGTGCTGATAAAAAAGAAAAGAAATCTCTGAGTGGTGGAGTTTTTATTGAGGACTTAAAAGTGGGCAGTGGACCTGTCGCAAAGCCTGGCAAAGTTGTCATGGTAAGTGTTAACTAGATATTAATGTATTATATAATTGTACCATAAATCAATATAAATGTTATTGGCAAAACCTGTTACAGGCAGGCCTCTGCCACTCTTGCTACCTGCGTGAAATAATTACTTACAATTGCAAGGTGCCCCAGACTACAAACACAGTTAGGGCTAGCGCAGTCTAGGCGATTGAATGTTAAAGATTTTTTACACCGTTTACTTAAATAGTTTTTTGTAAACACTTATTGAAATAGTTTTTGTTTTGTGTATTTGTTTAGTATATTTAATTGTAGGTTGAAATAGTTGAAAAAGTTTTAATGTAATTAAAAATTATATATATGTATATTAACTATTTGATAAAATATAATAAGTAATTAGAATTAAGTAGTAATTTAACTACAGAAGTAATACCTATGTACTTTATTACTGCAACGCTTAGTTAAAATTTACTTCACTATCCAAGTACTTACTTACATACCTATACTTATCTTTTGTAATTAAATTATTTTACCCCCCGGCCACATACTTGTCGAGTGACATGAGAAGTAGCCAGGAAAGGAGGCCGAGACATAGTGTACTTGTCACTGTATTTGTCATGCCCATTGCTCCCTGTTTTGTCGGGTTTTTTGGCGTGAGTTGCTGACCACACACTCGCGCAAACCGCATCCAGTGTTGCCACCTTGGTGATTTTGTCACCAGATATGGTGATTATTCAGAGCTCTTAGCGACATTTTTTATCGTTTAGCGACTATTTATTTTTTAGCGATTTTTCAATTTGGAATTTTGCAGAACTGATTTGAGATGGAAATCCTTCTTTTTCTAGAATTAATCTATGGTCAGGGAATCCGTGATGCTGTCATTTTATAGTTATTAACTTTATTATTTTACTATTGCTATGAATTAATTTACGATTTAATTTGCTATGAATGTGTGCCATCGACATTGATTAAGAACTGTACAAATTTATTTTTACAAGCCCATGAACCAATTAAAAAAAATGGGACAAAATTTAATTTGTATTTAAATTTAAAAAACTTTGCTTAGGTATTAAATTTTTCTATAAAATTTTATTATTCCATTAGGTTTACTATGAAGGTCGCCTAAAACAAAATAACAAGATGTTTGATAACTGTGTGAAAGGCCCTGGATTCAAGTTCAGATTAGGTTCAAAGGAGGTCATCAGTGGATGGGATGTTGGTGTGGCTGGCATGAAGGTTGGGGGCAAGAGGAAGATTGTTTGTCCACCTGCGATGGCGTAAGTTTGCTGAAACTGATAAATTAAGGCTATTATTTTATATTGAAGTAAATTGTTAGTGAATTACATCCACTATTTTCATATTTTATTAGTTACATAAAAAATTTCCTAAATATATAGTTCTATATTACTTCTTACATTTTAATTAGATGACTATTATAACATTATACTTCTATAGAAATATGATGAATATGTTAGGAATTATAAATGGTGGAACCACCTTGCAGCTCTAATACAGGTATATTATGAATGGATTAGCAAAACTGTGGAAGTACCACATTTTCTCAAAGAATATTAGTGTAAAATAAAAATGGCAGTAAAATATTGCCATGTTTTGTAAAAGAAATAGAGATCCTTTTTATTGGTAGCACAGCATTCTGACCTAGTTCTAAACAGTAGTAATAATAATGCATCTAGGGTAGTCACCTTTTTTTGAACAAATATACTGTTATTCCCATAAAAGATGCAAATGTGTAATACTTTTGAGAAATTCAGGAGCAAAAAAAATACACATTTATTCATGATTGAAACATTTCTTTCCATAAAACTTTCTTGTTCCAGACTTCCAAACACAGTTAATATAAAAAAGCGCGGCAGTTGAATAAGGGATAAAATAAAGTATTTTCGTACTATATTATTTTTTTTAATCATATAGTACAATTGACTGAAATATGGTACAATACTACATATTATAGTATAGGTGGCAACCCTAAATGCATCTGTATTTTGATTTCTTGTTAAAGATTATAGATTAAAGTATTTCACAACTACAGCATCCACTTACCATCAGGTGCACTGTATGCATGTACCCTCAACTATAATAAGAAATAAATTATTAAGCTTCCAAAACAGTGACTAATTAGTCTTGTCGCTATAATATGATGATGAGTTATATTTATAGTATTAAATATGCCATAAAGAACATTTTGTTAAATTTAATTCCAACTCCCTATTTCAACATTCGCTTTTTTGCAGGTATGGAGCTAAGGGTTCGCCACCAGTTATTCCACCCAACTCCACCCTAGTTTTTGAAGTGGAGTTGAAGAACGTAAAATAAGGTTGTTGTTGATTGTGTAGGTTATATGCAGCGATCTAGGTTAAAGTTTTATGATTGGATTGAATGTTATGCGTGTATTTCATTAGGAGAATGATTACATTGTGTCTACTAATGTGCCAATATGGGGTATCTGCAAGTATATATCTCATCAATATTATTAGGACATTTTTTTTAAAACTTGTGCTGCTACATTGCATGCAGATGCTGCATATTAGTTATTTAGCACATAAGATAATAGATTTTAAGCATCAAGTTAAATTAAGTCTCAGCATTATTACTAGGCAACATAATGTGTAGTTATAATAAGATCTACTTACGAAGATAGTAAAAGGACAATAGTTTATTTCAATGTTAAATTTCATTTTTGCTAAATATTTCATTTGCTTACTTATGCTAAAGCGTTTTATTCACATAGGACATACAGCAAGATGGACCGTAAATAAGGCACCTTAGTTTTTGTGAGATAAACTATAATATAATATACATACCAGTGTTAATTTTAATTGAAAAACGCTATGCAGGGTTCATACAATTAAATTACGTTATTTTTATAAACTTTTTGTTTTGTATTCCTCTATGATATAATAGGACTCTTAAAAGTTTACCAACACATCAAAATTTATTGATATCAATATAAAACAAACAATTGTTATTGATAATGAACATAAGAATTAAAATTTTATTTGTGTAAATACTAAGTTTTATAACAGAATTAACATTAAATAATTTTTAGATTCACTTAGACTGTCTTTTGTTGGGTACAACTTTTAGTTCAGAATTCACAAGCAGGCTAGCATTATTTTGAAGGTTTATATTTCCTCAACAAGCACCGGTATATCCATTTGGCAAATAAAGTCTCAGGGGAAAGAGATGGCAAGTTGTATTAATTACATCTGTAATCACCAACTTGCCTAAAATTCATACACAGAAGTATGGTATGGGCGAAGTTTGCATGCCTTTAATTGCTACAGTTTAAAAAAAGCCTACTTGCTGCAGTGAACTTATAAAGGATAAAAACATGATAAGCAACATTGGTCTGCTCTAAAAAAAATATTTCTTTAAAAACAATTGTAATCCATATACCTACTTTCTTTTCATCCTAGTTAACTTAATTTTTAATGTTTAAATTCTTTGATATTAATATATTTTTTTGAAGCTGAGCATTTAAGTAATTCAAGAGCAATTCCTAAGGTGCTGAGAGTGCACTTGGTAAATGAGTAACAAAGATCAGCTATTTTGCTCTTGTGAAAATTAAAGTTTGCTTAGGTTTTATTCATATTTTTACATATTAGGACAAAAGCCACAATTATAAATAGAAAATTGATTTAAGCCAAATAGCCAATTTATACTAAATTGTGAAATTCCCTACTTAATATAAAGAGCATTTCACTATTGCCCTCATTCATTGATTACAGTTTATCAAAAGTTCACTGTTGAACATAAGCGTCTGCCAGTTTCTATATCTGCCTCCTATTCACAAAAAATAACAGCTTGGCAGGCCAATTTTTTTAAATTATCAACTGTTGTTTATTGCTTTGTGTTATCAGAAAGATGCTGCTGCCTTTTTTAATATTATGAGCCTGTGCTGGACTACTTTCCCACCTGATGGTAAGTGGTGATGCAGCTGAAGATGGTAAAGAGCACTAACTTATGTTAACAAAAGCCTATTCACACTTGTCATATAATCTGATGAAAGGACATGCTGGTAGATTATTTCACTCCTTTTTAGTATATATATTAAACGACGAAGCAAACAGTCTTGTTTTAATTTGTAGTATGGTGATAAGAAAGGAGTGGAAACCAACCAAGCGTCTGGTGGTCCAATGGTTAAATGGAGAGGGAGGAAATAAGTCATGAAATTTCTGCACACAATCTCAAAAATGTATCCTGTAAAAATTGTTATGTACTGTTTCAATTTCTTTCTTACATTTATCAATTATTCTACATTTTTGTTTGGTGGCCCTACCCTTTTTTTTAACATGAGGAATTGCCTATGCATACCCGCCTCGATTGGGCAAGGACAGGTTATGTTGGACTTGCACCAACTAAAACCCCATGGTGTTCCACCTCGTCGCATATTGGTAGGGCCACGGGAATGCTTTCGCACACATCCGCGACACCACCAGCGTCGGCCGCCTCATGGCGGCGCCTCCTCGGAAGAGGACTACTCCTCCTCCTTCTCCTTCTCAGGTAAGGCGCACCAGAACACATGGCGCGCCTTCCTCCACGACCCGCAACTGCACCTGCGCAAAGGACGCCCCTGTGTCTGATGCGCGAAGGCCATGGGGCCAGGGAAAACGAGCACTCAGAAGCACTAGCCTTTCTGACCCCAGCGGCGGATCTGGTCTATGGCTCCTTTGCTAACCAAGCTTCGGCTGGGGAGGGTAGTGAGAGCGGCGCCTCGCAATACCGACACTCCTCTCCCCCACCACCACCGCATCAACAGTGCGGCCCCGTTTGAGTCGCGGAGGATAGGGCGAGTGGCGCACCGCCATACCAACATACCTCTTCCTCCACCTCGGCGGTAGGGGGAGGGGACTTCCCTTTCGCCGCAGCCCACCAGCACAAATCCACTCGGGAGTGGCCCTTCGGGCCAGCCATGTGGGTTCTTCTTTGTTCACTGCGGGTGACCAAGCCACAGCTACTAACCCCCCCACGATAAGGTGAGAACCTGTCTGGAGGGGTGGTGGTCCGACTGTACCTACCTTAACAATTCAGTCCTGTCTTTTTCTAACATGTAAGAAACAATAGTTACTTATGAAAATTACTTTTATTTTATTATTTTTATGACTTGGGTAATCTCCAAGCCTTTGCATGTCTAAGTATATGTCCTATTATTGTATAAACACTAAGTGCAAAGTAACAGGGTTTCTTAAACTATTATTAGCAAGCCGGTCATTTGGTTGTAATATTATAAATTCATAATTTCCATGGTAATGAAAAAACATTTATTTAACAACATATATTTAAAATTAAAATAAAATGCATATTTGGAATAGTAATAATAATACTTGACATTAGAATCTTGAATATGCCCTTAATTTATTGTTCCTAATGATTTGTTAACTTTTGTCTATACATATGCATAAAAATAATTGTCCTATGTTAATCCCTTTGATTATCGTATAATTAATCACTCTTTTGTCTAACACGTTGGCATTGTTCACTATTATTTTCATTTTGTTCTGTTTCCGCGAGCTTGTCTTCAGACTTGTCTTGAATCTGTTTTCGTCGATAGGAACAAACGCCACCTTCACAAGTAAATGGAAATTCTGTCTTCACATTACCGTCTGCATCTTTAATAGCCCAAGGATTCCAAAAACGTAGAACGTAAGGCTGTATAAATTTGTGCCACAAGAACAATAAAACTGGAATAATGAAACATGGGACACATACCATTTTGAAAAGATGTCTAAAGAATTTTTGCTTTAAAAGTTTGTTATTCGCAGTAAAACTAAATTTCAATATACAAATTACTCTTTATAAGACATCAAAGGAATGTATAGATACACTTATCTATGATGTATAGGGATGTTCGATGATATGATTTCGAAAATTATCGATGTTGCCACATGTCAAACATCGAAGTCAATAAACCCATAATCGATTATTGCAAGGTTATTTTCAAAAGCTGGCTCAACACTTTATAAACAGAAAGAAGGTACTTCTTTGTCAAAATTACTATCTCTTCAATCAATAGCAAAAATTATTGAACTGAACTTTAAATGAAGTAGATGTTTTTTAAGTTCTTTTTTTTATTGACAGTTTTAAACTGAGTACATTGTTTATTAATTTCTTTTATTTCATCTATAATATACCGCAAACAACATGTCTATTTATAATTCATCTAATTCTAACCTATTAAATACATCTGCAAAAACATCGATAATGTTTAACATCGATGTTTTGAGTAGGATAAACATCGATGCTAACTTCGATGTTTCTGCAACATCGATTATCCCTAGAAAGACGTTTATGGAGTGTAGAGGTAAGGAGTACAGACAGTATAAAAAAGTGACCGTAGGAAAGCGCTAAATAAGGGTGGCGCCACTGTAGCTACAGTCTAAATTTTAAAGAACTTTTTATATTTTTATTGCACAGACACCATAATCCTTTTTACAATAACTATTTTATTGCTTTCAAAATCACAACGTATTTTACGGCGATTTAACATACCCCGTAGCTACTCGAGCGCAGTAGTGAAGAGTTTTTGAACTGTTATTTACTGCTTAAAGATGGACACTTTTTTCTCCTATGGGAGTTGGTACTCCTTACTTCTACACTTCATACTCCATATCTACGTTTAAAAAAAAGTTCGAGGAGTTTTGGCGGGAACTTGGCCGTAGACGGATTGTCGCTCCTGTTTTGTCGCTTGAATAATAGTTTGAAGTGGATTTTGATTCGTAAAAGTGATGCGATTTTGTGAATTAAGTGTCCGCGCGTGTGAACTATTAGAGAAAACGACGAAACAAGTGCTTTGATGTCGATATAAACCTCAAGTTCTTTTGATCGCTTGGGCGCCTTATGAATTTGAGTGGCTGTCGTCATCAACTGTCCGCTAGGTTGAGCTGTCGTCAAAAATCTCCCAAGTTCTTCGCAATGTGACGCATCAGCATATTGTGAAGAAAAGGAACATAAAATGAAGATTCCAAAAGAAAGGATAGGCTCAGAACGTCTAGGAACCAGAGCCGTAAAGCCAGTTAATAATAAAAAAGAAAAGTTTGACAGTGACAGTTGCCTACGTTAGTACCATGGAGGTTAGAATATAGCAGAACGATCGCCGTAGAAAATAGTGTCCTAGAAATATGGACACCATAAGTGAGGCGCTGCGATCGCTAGGTTTGGTCAATAAAAGTCATCTTCAGTCTATTTTTCCGATCAGATGCTAAACCACTTGCACATCCACGCACAATAAAATATTTCTCCATTTTTTTATGTTTCTTTTTGTCAAAAATTCCAAAATTACTAACTTCGCAGTCACTACTAACCGACGTCAGCGCCGCCATAAATTCCACAATTTTCCAGGACAGGCATGCTATGCTTTAGTACCTAGTGATCGTTCTCCTGTTCTCTAACCTTCATGATATGGTGTGTAGAGGTAAGGAGTACAGACTGTGTATTAAAAAGTGTCCGTAGAAAACATTGACTTACATATTACTAGCGTAAGGACCGGGCCGACAACAACTAAAACGGACCAGTGCGCTGGCCCTAAAGTTACAGTTTAGGGCCAACGCGAATCGGTCGACAGTGGTGCGCGCGCAGGACAGATTTGCCTGTCATAAATATGTCTAGTTGCGTGATAAAAGGATGAAAAATTACGATACAATTTAAAAGGAACATGGGATATCGTATCATCGGTTAATAACCATATATTAATTTTGTTACAATTAAATTATTATATAAACGCATTTTTGAAGTTTTATTTTACAGTTAGTTTAGTTACGTTACCAAGATTAGGCTAAGCTTGGATTCAGATCCTCAAAAATATTGTACATGGAAAATAAAATTATACTATTTAAAAAAAATATAATCACGTTTGACGTTTCATATTTATTTTTTTTCCAAATGCCGGAATTTTGGCGTCACGCGTCTTGTTTATCTATACGTTTCGTATTTTGACGGTTTTATTTTTGTTTCTGTTTTATTTTTGTCTAAAAATTTAGTGTAAGTTAAATTTTGAATATTGGTACCTAATATATTTTATACTAGCTGTTACCCGCGGCTTCGCCCGCATGGTCACTGGGAAATGAACTATCCATTGCTTTTTGAATTGAAAGAAAACTGAGTTTTATAGATTTGTCAGAGATACAGCCATTAAAAGGAAACTGAGCAAAATTGATTCGTCAGCCTATTTAAATGTTTTGAAACGCAGCGTATAGGAAAATAGCCTGTTTATTCCAAATGGAAATGGGATATTTTTTTAATTAAAGGAAACTGAGCATAATTATCCGTCAGGGATGCAGACTTTTGAAAAGAATCTGAGCTAAATTGATTCGTTAGAGATGCAGTTTTCTGAATTGAAAGGAAACTGAGCCAAATAAAAGATCCGTCAGAGATGCAGCCTTTTGAGTTGACAGGAAACTGAGCTTAATAGGTCCGTCAGAGGTGCAGCATTTGGAATTGAAAAGAACTCTAAATAGGAAATTTTGAATTGAAAGGGAAGATCTGTGGGAATTATGATTAATTGACTGTGGGAATTTTGGAAAAAAAAACTAACTGAACACTATTTTAAGACGCTACTGTACACAATGTTATATGTTTTCCATTCGGGGAAAGAATGTGGAGATTCTGGGCATTTGACACACGCGAACATGCTACATACAGCTGACCATGAGAGAAGCACGGTTTTTCTAAGTTGACCCCCGCTACCTGTAACGTTTGCCCTTGCGCTTTATTAATTGTCATTGCAAAACTGAGCTTAATGGGGAACTGCAACCTTTTGAATTGAAAAGGAAGATCTGTGGGAATTATAGGGATCCGTGGTATAATAACATTTTCACCTTTTCCTACGCCTGTCAAAATTGTAGGACCGATTATGTTCCGTCCAAGATGTGTCACACGCAGCCTTGTCCCATAACCATATAACATAACCGAGGAGCATCTAAATTTTGCATTAGCATGACTGGGACGCCTAATTTTAATTGAAGCTTATGTGAGGGCACTCCAGACAACTCTAGAGAATTTAGAAACTCTGAGGGATATGAAGTACTCTGTTCTGTGTCCACAACTGTGTCTACTGACAAATAGTCTGTTATTTCTCCTGCTACTTCGCTTAATATATCTGAATTTATTTTGTTAACGCTCTCATTTTTTGGTGCAAGAATCGCCCTTTCACATAACCATTTGTCTTCATGCATGTTGTTCGTTAAATCTGAATAAACGCTCGCAATTAATTCGGAATGACTCTGTACTAAATTACAAAAATCTCTCGTCAATTTAACGCAGCCCAGCATCCGTTTCCAACCGCCTATCGTCAATTTTTAATAGTGTGTCAGCATAGTTTCCAGCATTGATATCATTATAGAAATGCACTCTCATAATCGTAGTTAAACTGAATTTTGTCACCTTGTTCCATAAAAGAGACGACTTGAGCATGCTTTAATTTCATCTGCAGGTGTGCCCTTTTGAATGACAGGTAAAGTTTGGCGAAAGTCACCAGCCAGTAAAACCACCATTCCTCCCATTACATCGGTATTGCTGCGCAAATCCTGGAGCGTTCGATTTAGTGCTTCTACAGCTTTTTTATGCGACATTGTACTTTCGTCCCACACTAAAAGTTTGCATTGTCGTAGCATTATACCTCGTGCACTATTTTTGCTAAAGTTGCAGATCGGCGATTCTTCCTGGGCTAGATTTAGAGGAAGTTTTAAAACATAATGTGCAATGCAACCCCCGCTTAGCAGCTTGGCGGCTATACCGGAGGAAGTTACGGCCACAGCAATGTTTTTATCTTTCCGTACTTGCGCTAATAATAAATTTAATAAAAATGTGTTCCCAGTTCCTCCAGGGGCATCTAAAAAGAAAAGTGCACCATTTCCAGATTCAATTTGTCCTAATACTTTGTCAAAAACTCGTTTTTATTCGGGAAGCAAGCGGGGTACAAATTCGGCTACTTGCTGCTGCAAAGCTGGTATATCGTAGTATGTTTCACGTATAATTACATCACTTAGTTCATTTTCGGTTGTTCGCTGAGGGCTTATCATTCCAAAGTCGCTTAATTTTTTTGCCTACCATTGCCATTACTTTATCTTCAATTTTTCCAAGTGCTTCATTATAAATGTGTTCATTGTATGTCATGTTCGCGTGTGTCTGCTGTAACCTTCGCAAAATATCTTCCGCCATGTACTTTTTATATTTGTCCCACAATTCATGTGCATTAGATAGCCCGCTAGATAGAGAGTTGTATAAAGATCCCTAATTTTGGCTGGTGACTGGCACTGCACAGCTTCCTCCATGGTTTCATCCCAGTGATTATCGTTTTCTAAAAGATGCGGAGCTTCACATGCTTTTCTATAAGTTGTGCATTCCTGACCGTTGACAGTTTTAAGGTCTTTATATCCTGTAGGACCCCGAACATGGTGCAGCAGCAATCGTAAACAGAAACATTCAAAATTAGTTACATGAACGGTATACACACGACCAAGGGCATCTGATGACTTTACACCGGTTCAATTTGCAGCAGGCGCGCCTTGAATACGGCGTTTCCACTCCTTCCTAGATGTGTTCCAAGTATAATAGCGAGGGACTTCAGAATATAACAACGTTTTTGCAAAGGGGTCCGGTTTGACAAAGTTTAAAGAAGGCTGTTAGTGTAGTTTTTGGCGGTGATGCAATTCTTTCTTGGAAATTTCTTTCGGTGAAATATACACGCTCTCCATTTTTTAAGTGCACAGCAAGGTGAGTAACTGTTGGGTGCCTTTCGTGTAAAGGGAAGCCAAGGAGACGCCACGCTGCCTCGTTACTGCTCACATAACGCCCCACTTGAAAGGTCTTCTTAACGGGATTTGCCTCACCTTCACTCCTAAGATTAAATATTGCTTGGTCGCTTCCTTTATTGATGTACTTACAGATATACTTGATTGCGCGGACAGAGCTACATGCTTCTACATTAATGAGCGCATTAAACATTTTACATAGAATGGGAAAATACGGGACAATCCAGCTGTTATCTGAGGTTTCGAACGCTCCAGAGCGAGATTTGATTGTAACTTTCCTGCCACCATCTTCGGGAGCTCTGCGTCCGTATAAAGGGTAGCCATTGTCATTGTGCACTGTTTCTTTTAATAGCTGTTTAGGGAATTTCTTTGCACATTTTCCTTCTTTCATACATGGCGATATTGAATTTCGTGCTCCACATGGACCGTAAATCATATTTCGGACGATGGTATCATACAATTCTTTATCTTGCTCAGGATCCGGAATCTCGGCGCTTATTATGTCGTCTATTTGGCTGGGCCGCAACTTCTTTTTATGCCATATTAGAATGTGGGCATGCGGTAATCCTCTTTTTTGCCATTCATTTGAATACATGAAGCACTGCACCTCTCCGAAAATTTTCCCTTTGTTAATTACATACATAAATTTTTGTACCTTTAATCTAAATACTCTAGCAACTAAATCGTGTCTGTCAGTACTTTTTTGGCCCGGCATTAGCTCCTCGGTTATTTCTTTCCATGTGGGATTGCAAGTAAAAGTAACAAAAAGATCAGGTCTTCCGTAAGTTCGTACATAGGCGAATGCGTCTTATGTGTACTCATGTAGGTAGCGGGCACTGTTAACGAATGATGAGGGCAGAATTACCATTTTACCTAAATCTCTGGGGTTTACATTGGCGTCGCTAGAAACTGCATCTTGCAAACGTATATAATTCTCAACGCGCAGCTTTTTTGATTTAAAGATATATAACGGAGACGTTCACTTTCTGCCTTCAGATACATGTCTACCAAATTTGATGAAATAATTGTCTACACCGGGCTAAGAGGTTAAAATCATTTTCTCGCAACATCATATGATACGCATAAAAATCCATACGTGATACTTTTTTGTTCTCTCTTTTTTGTTTTTTTGTTTGTGACCGGGTTAATGAGTGGAATTCGAAAATTATAACCCTCTTGTACTTTGCAATAAATCAATGGGTATGCAGAGCGTCATAAAACTTGTGTGTATCGGCTACCCGTTACAACGTATCATCACGTGCTCGCAAGACAATGTCTCGTGAAGAAAATTGGTCACCACTAATTACGGCTGCTATTTCGTTTATCAAAGGTGCATTGTAGCGCCTTTCATGCTAGCAACTAAGCCCCTCGAGGGGTCCGATCTGCGTGAATGACGACTTTATAATCCTCTTCAGGTAGGTTTTCTAAAGCAGTTTTAAATGTTTTGACTAAAATGTTACGTTCATGCAAGAATCTTTGAATTTTGAACACTGTGTCTCTCTCAACTCCCTGGATAAATTGGCAGCGACGGTCTACCTCAATTTCTTCGTCACCCATAAAATATACTTGTAAAAATTGATGCTGTTCGTTTTCAGCTGGAAAAAGTGAATGTATTCTATAATAAATTTGCCCTTGCACCGTAAATGTAGGCGAAAATCCCGGCATTATTATTTCCCGGTCAACTCCGAAGGACGTCATTTGAAAGCATGAGTTATATTTCCGGATCCTGTTTAAAAAGCGCCGTGACTCATTAGCATCATATAAAAAGAGAGTTTTCAAAGGTTCTTCTGGTTCCCCAAGTAACGGAAGAGACACTTTGCTATTGGAACAGCACATGCCCGCGGTCTCATCTTTCCATTTTAAAGCGCTGCAAAATCGACACTCCTTGTCCATCAGTCCGATAACAACTAACCTGTGATTTTTATAACCAATCAACGGATTATAATTGACTGCCAACGACCAATTTTTCTTAAATTTTTCAGAGCTGTGCATTTGCATCTCTTCGCGCCTGTGTCTGTTCTGGTGTTTCAGATGCCCTTATAGTAGATTGACGTTCAGCTTGCTCAATGAGTCTGTGTTGAGTTTCATCAGGTGTTTCCGCGGCTCTTAAGGCGGCCTGACGTTCCGCTTGTTCCAATAGCCTTTGTTGACTTTGAGCAGGTGTTTTAGTAGCTCTTAAAGTAGATTGACGCTCTGCCTGTACAAGACGCCTTTGCTGACTTCGATCAGGTGTTTCAGTAGCTCTTAAATTAGTTTGACGCTCTGCATGTTCAAGACGCCTTTGCTGACTTTGAGCAGGTGCTTCAGAAGCTCTTAAAGTAGCTTGACGCTCTGCCTGTTCAAGACGCCTTTGCTGACTTTGAGAAGGTGTTTCAGAAGCTCTTAAAGTAGCTTGACGCTCTGCCTGTTCAAGACGCCTTTCCTGATTTTGAGAAGGTGTTTCGGAAGCTCTTAAAGCATCCTGACGCTCTGTCTGTTCAAGACGCCTTTGCTGACGTTGAGAAGGTGTCTCAAATGCTCTAAAAGCAGCCTGACGCTCTGCTTGTTCTTGCCTTCTCAGTTCAGCATCTTCTAAAGATTCTAGCGATCGAGCTAATCTTTTCGCTTGTCTTTGAGAAGATACTGTTGAAAGGCTGGACTTACGTTTGCGAGGCATTATGAAGTAACAAAAAACAATGGTATCATACAATTCTTTATCTTGCTCAGGATCCGGAATTTCGGCGCTTATTATGTCGTCTATTTGGCTGGGCCGCAACTTCTCTTTAAGCTACGACTTACGTTTGCGAGGCATTATGAAGTAACAAAATACCTATTTATAAAAAAACGTTAAAGTACCTAAAAGAAATTAAATTTCCTTTTAAAATTTTTTTTTAAAAGCAAATCCAAAATATCTAAAAGGAATAAATATTCCTTTTAAATATTTTTTTAAAATCAAAACAACAAAACCAATTCAAGACACAACACGAATCCGAAAACGATAGCCAAAAAAAGTAGAATCAACTTAAACCAAATAACAAAACAAATCGCAGAAAACCGAAATCGAAAGTAGTAGTCAATATAAATATAACCAACGAAAAATAAAGTAAGTGTATAGGTACCGTATACACTATCTATACTATTAATATTCCTTTGAAATATTGTTAAAAAACCTAAACCAACGAAAACCAATTCACGATTCTAAATAAACAAAATCCAAAATCAAAAAAGAACCCAAAAAAATTCTCCAAAAAAAAAAAGAACTGTATTCATTTCCGTTCAAGGCTTACTAAGAACTGTTTTTACCACAGTTAAGTAATAGTTAAGGATGAAAGCGTGACAGGTGGTGATAGTATTTCTGATCCATACTTATAATCACGCCTGTAACCCTTGCGGGGTAGGCAGAGCATCAACGGATTACTTAATATCGTCTGCGAGGTTATCGCCTATTCTGTGAATTACAATGCGCCAAAACGTTTGAAGAAAATCAATTATTTTTATCGCTCTCTTTCCGTACTGCGTGGAAAAATACAAATCCATACATTTTTTATCTTAATTTTGGTAAAAAGACATAATAATCCAGATATTCTGATCTTCTGTGTTCGTCCATCGTACCGTCGTCCGTCTTGTAGAATCACGGTGGCGCCACCTAGCTGAATTTAATTTTGCAACATATTAGATTTTCCCACTGGAATGATATGTTTTTCCGATGAAAAAAGTAGCCTATGTCACTCTACAGCCACTGAATATATGGGGATAGCCCATACAAAAAATCATGCCATGCCGACGCTCTGTTGCGACGTGAAAGAAGGACAAACTTTTGTTACATATTCGATTTTTCCACGGGAATGAGATGTTTTTCCGCGGAAAAAAGTAACCTATGTCCCTCTACAGCCACCGAACTATCCCCATACAAAAAATCATGCCATGCCGACGCTCTGTTGCGACGTGAAAGAAGGACAAACAAACAAACAAACCAACAAACAAACACACTTTCGCATTTATAATATTAGTAAGTATGGATTGATGGATTCAATAAAGGTAAAACGAAAAGAGTACAAAAGAAACCATATTTGCTTAATTAAATCTGAAAATCTGATTCATAAAATATTTTGAAATTCTGTTTTCAAACCGATTGCTTCTGGAGCATAGAGTTTTTATTGTGGTAGTCCCTGATTATAGTTGTATAAAGGATGCAACATAAATGCATCGATCGAGCACAGATTGACCAGAAAGGGAGCTAATTCTAATTTTATTAAAAAACGCGGTACTCATGTACAATAAAGAAATTTTCGATATCGTAGGGTTAGTATTAAAAAGTAAAAGGACCCAATTAAAATACTTCTCGACCTTTAAGTAAAATTATGGTATTTTCGCTTAGTATTATTACGATACTATATACTACAAAACATGAAATAATTGTACAATTAGGATAATTATACTACAAAATCCGACCCTGGTTATGACGTGTTATGATATGACGTTTGTATTATAACATATGCGCTACTTTTTCTTATATGAAAAAGTTATGAGAAAAATTTATAGATGGGCCTATCCTTCCTTTTGAAATCATTGGTAGAAAACCGTTAAATAACTGTACAATATAGCTACGGGGTAAATTTTTAAGAACGCGCCGAATAATATTAGTGGGATAGATGACTTTTTCGAGGTTATATTTAACAAATAAAATTATTTTAGATTTTAGAGCAACTGAGCAGTTTAGCCTTACACTTAACACCGTCGACAACATTGATTTATATATTACACGTGTGTTGTATAACTCAATGGTCGACAACTGCTAAGTTCATATCATGTAGCTGTTTCCTATAGATACTCCAGCGCTGTTGTGGAGAGTTTTTGAACTGTAATTTATTGCTTATAGATGGACACTTTTTCAACTGTTCTCCTATGAGAGATTGTTCTCCATACCTCTTGCCTCTGCTACAGTTTTTTTTAATTTATTATTTATAGGCAAAGGAATCTGTAGGCATATAGTCCGATGTAATTTGTTCACAAAATTATTCACATTATGCTGCTACGTCATTGCACTTAATCTGTCTGGCTTAAGACGTTTCCCCTAGCGAAAGACTTTGAGCGTTGGGTCCTATACAATCCACGCGCCGTTGCGTAATATATCGCGTAAAGATACACCCGAATATTTGGAATTATTTCAATTAAAAAAATAAGCGATCTTAAAAATTAAATAAAACGTGTAGAATATAGATTTTTAAATTATCTATCCATTAGTGTAATCCTCAAATAATTAGAGCGTTTCCTTTAGCAAAAGATGCATGTAATCAATAATTTTTGTCATTTTTTAAAAGTAGATTTTAAATGTATTCATAACACATAAAAACAAATTAGAACGTGGAATGCAATGATAGGATATCGAACACTAATAATGTGCTTTTAGATGTAGCTTATTTCTTATAACTAATGAGATAATGTCTCTGAAAAACGCACTTTTGCAAGGTTTTGGTCAGGGTACCGCCTCTAAGCCGATGGGATCATACGTTCCATATTTGCAGACCCTACCAGGGAATAGTAATATTTAAAAGCCATATTATAGCTTATTTCATAGAAATATTAACCATAGATTAGTACTCACAACCATAGACATAGAACATACTGGCGTGAAATCTATGCACAGATTCAGAGTTGGATTATGTACGATAATTATCGTATTTGTACGATTATTTGTCAATAAGTACGATACACTATCCTAATTTAATGATCGTACGCAAAAATACGATAATTTCTATTTTAAAAAATACCTGAAAAAATTATTTTCTATATAGCAAACATTGGACTCCGTATCAAATGTATAGACATAAATCCTAGTGTGATTTATCCTATTATCCTATTACACTACCCTGAATCAGGCTCCCCACGCCCTGATTCAGGGTGGTGTAATAAGAGAAAGGGAGTAAGGGTCCCTAATTAGGGCATAAAAGTGGACCCGGTCTGCAGTGCCCTTCCACCGTGCAGTGTAATAACACAAAGGGAGTTATTACACTTATTCGATACGCGACTAGGGATGCAAGCGATACATCAACTCTTTCAAACATCGATATATCGTTTATAAGGTTCCGAATAACCAACTATTCAAAGGTATAAAATTCCATATTTTAAAAGTTGCGAATGATGCTTATCACGAATTTTATGTTGCTAAAAAGTAAATATTCGAAACAAAATATGTCAAAGTTAGATAACGACTAAATTTTTAAAGTTAGAAGGTTTACGAGTATTTAGCTGAAATAACTCAATCCCGAAAATTTTAATTACGAATTAACAAACAGGTGAATGGTCTTTCAGCCGAAAATAAATATACTTCAGAAGTACAATTTTCTTCTATCGGTAATTCCATTTTCGATGTAAACTTGTAGTTATTTTTATTGTGATAATTAAGATAAGTTTACAACTATTGAAAATGGGTTGAAATTGTTTTATTCATTTTCTTATTAATAATTATATTGTCTGAGCTTTTACTTAATGAATAGCTTAAGTACAGTCTTATAAGTTAATAGTTGTTATTTTGTAATGAAAATTATTTTATCAGCTTACGGTATTTCGTATTTCGTTACAATAATTTTTCTGAAATATTGATTTTTATGGATGAACGTTTATTCACCTGTTTGTATTTTGGTATAGTTTCGTAGATGTATTCAGAAAGTGCAATAATACTGAAGGTAACATATGGAACTACCATAAAAATTAACACACCTCTATTTTCTGGATGTTAGCGCTGTTAGTCTATTCTATACGACTCTTACAGCTTAATCTGACTCAGGGCTTCTAAAGCTTATTAAAAAAGGGAACGGCAATGAGGTGAGGGTGATGATGAATGGTTTATGATTTGGTATTGTTACCAATCATCATGTCGCCTTTTTAGGCGTTTTTTGAGCTATCTAACAGCAGTCCGAGGGGGGGGAGGAGTGCGGACCCCCCGTCTCTGACTGCTCAGCTCGTGTCGGTCGGTGGCAAATTAATACACCACATCATAAGACATAAATTCTGTTTCTGTTTCCGTTACTAGGCACCAGGTTGTCAAAATTGTTATTTTAAAATTCAATTCGAAAGAAATAAACGTAAAAAATATTTAATTAATTCTTGTTTTGTGATAATTATTCGATAAAATTAAATGTGTAAAAATAAATAGTATAATACTTCCTAAAATAACATAAATACAATGTTTGGTTATTATACTTCTTTGTTTCCTTTCTGAAATGATTATTTATTCCTTATGTATGTATGTATATATTTAAATGATGATAAAAAGAACATCGAAAATATCGATATATAGTACATAAGCTTTGATGTTTTTAATGAGCGATGTTGCATCCCATAGATGTGCTTACTTGGAAAAATTACGACTCGAATTAACTCAAGTTCAAATTCACACAATTCGAACTAAACTCGAGTTACGCAGCTAGAGTTAGCAGGACGAAACACAGTAAATGATTTGTTACAATCACTTTAGACATATCGATTCAATAAAGATATATACTTTTTTCACTTGTGCATCCCTATGACTGAGTCGGGGGCGTAAAATCAGGGTAGTGACTGAAGGAACTAGTAGGAACTGAAGTCCCTAACTAGGTGCTACGCCCACCCTTCATTTAGGGCCCTGATTCAGGGTGGTGTAATAGGGGCATTACGCTCGAGACTTTCCCGAAATGTATAGCGGTTTGTTCACTATTCCAAAAGAATGAGTGAAATGTACATTTCTACGCTCAAGTTCACTTACTTTATTTCTATAGTTCTATTCCGCCCCGCGATTAAGAAACAACTAATATATTCTTTAGTTTGTTGTATTGTGGACCCGAAGAGCAGTCTTTATGACGAGTAAAAGTGATACTGATAAAGCTTCGGCTTCCACTCCAAAAAAGGAGCGTCCAGTAAGAGGTGATTTGGTAAAAAAGAAAAGCACCGATTACAAAAACAGAGGGTCGAGTGGGAAAATGACCCAATATTTAGCAGATTGGTTGCTCGTGACAATTTTGATGTTTATAAGGCATGGTGCACGGTATAAAGCAAGTATGTGAAACATCCATAACTGCCGAAAAACAAGTTCTAGTGAAACACTCTGAAGGTAAAAAATACTTGACAAATTTATCTGTAATAAGAGGTTCCAAATCAGTTACGTCTAATTTTGCAAGTACTTGTAGTTCGTCGTCGGAAACAAACACAAAAAAGCAACTGTTGAGAGATCAAGCTGGCTGCTTATTTGGCCGAAGACAACTTAGCCTTTAACGCTACAGATCATTTGGGTAAACTGCTTGAGGAATCTTTTCTTTCTTTTTTCAAAACTTCATGTGTAGTGTAGTCTGATTCTATGATGAAACGGAAGGAAGAATTAAAAGTCAATTTTGGAATTTTCATGACATCTTCAGTGGCGATGATACCGAAACAGCAAATACGGGAGCTACTGTTATAAATCATAAATTGGTAAATCATTTACGGCACACGGCATTCCACTCAAAAACGTCGTTGGATTTGGTTCAGACGGGTGTAATGTTATGATGGGGATTGAAAACTGCGTAGCAAGCAGATTTAGAAACGAATGTCCAGGCATTATAATTATAAAACGTAGCTGCCATTCGGACCATCTTTGTGCAAGTGCAGCGTGTCACAAACTACCCGATAGATGCGAAGAGCTAGTAAGAGGCGTATTCAGATTTTTGAAAATGAGTTCAAAGCGATACGCTTAATTGCATCAGTTTCAGGTATTTTTAGATTTAAAACCTCAAAAAATGCTACATCCATCGCAAACTAGATGGTAATGCCAATGCGTTATTTTCCTCCGGATGATGTCGAAAATAACGCATTGGGATTCCTTAAAGCTGTATTTTACCGACATGGCATTTTCTGAGAGTTTGGTATCAGGGCAATTAATTAAAACATGTCAGGTTCAAGATGGGTTCGCCAACATTCGGGAGGCCATTTTAGTAATTGTTGTTTATTTAATTATTGTTATTTTGTTTTGTTGATAATTGTTTTTTATTAAGAGTGGTTAATGATGGAGCTACAACCAAGTACGTCCAGAGATAATGATTTCTTATATTTACGCGAACATTACACATTGAAATAATACTAGTTTTTACGGAATTTAACGCGTATATTTAACTTTTTAAATACCCGACGTTTCGAACGCTTTACAGCACTCATGGTCACGGGCAGGACTGAGATGTTCAACGTCCATATGTCATAGTTAACGCGCGCTGCCCGTGACCATGAGTGCTGTAAAGCGTTCGAAACGTCGGGTAATTAAAAAGTTAAATATACGCGATAAATTCCGTAAAAACTAGTATTATTTCAATTAACCGCGGTTACCATAAATTAAAATTTAACTTTTGTTCCGATCTATGCAGTATGAACTTATGGTATCTTGAAGTCTTGCTGTTGTATGCTTGGGTTGTGATTTAATTTTATTTATTATAGGATCCCAAGCAGATGGTAGCACCCAGCCATCTTCTCTATTGAAATTAGGATGTTTTTTGAAGCACGTTTTTACAAGCTTGATTGTGAATATGGTCTCTCCAACGTAGGACAAACTAAAAGATCAATAAAAACCCGCGTTAAAGAACATATAGCTGATGTGAAGAATCGACGCTCCGGGAAGTCTGCAGTCTGTGAACACGTACAGGATCGCCCCCGTCACTACATCAGATTTGATAGACCGCAGATCCTCGCTAAAGAACACCGATTCCTTCCTAGGATGATTCGCGAGGCTATTGAAATCAAAAAACATCCTAATTTCAATAGAGAAGATGGCTGGGTGCTACCATCTGCTTGGGATCCTATAATAAACAAAATTAAATCCCAACCCAAGCATACAACTGCAAGACTTCAAGATACCATAAGTTCATACTGCATAGATCGGAACAAAAGTTAAATTTTAATCTGTGGTAACCGCGGTTAACTATGACATATGGACGTTGAACATCTCAGTCCTGCCCGTGACCATGAGTGCTGTAAAGCGTTCGAAACGTCGGGTATTTAAAAAAGTTAAATATACGCGATAAATTCCGTAAAAACTAGTATTATTTCAATACGTCCAGAGATGATTTATCTTCAAATTTTACAAAGACTATAATGAGTTAACTATCTGGTATAATAATAATGTGCGAACTTTATAATAATTGAAATATACTGTACGAAAGTAAATACTTACAACGATCAAAAATTGCGGTCGTAGTTGACTGCAATCGACGCACACTACGATAGTATCGAAATTCAAAACGAAATGAAATGACGCAGATCCAACCTCGACAAACGCTCGCGCGATAATGATCGCAGATGGCCGGTGTAGTGAAATATATTGTACTTTTATTTAATTAATAAAAATAATAGTAACGATGTAAAAAGTAGAAATAATAGTACAGTTTAAGCAAATGTTAGTCATCAGTTTAAGAAAATGTTTTCTATTATTATTAGCCGCGTACCCTGTCAGGGTATATGTATTCTGTGGCCGCGTACACACCTAGTGCACGGGCTTGTGTGGCAGCCTCGCGAGCCAATGCCTCGGCTGGTGTGGACGTGCCTCGGGCTGCCTCGGACGCACGTTGCCTCGGCCGAGCGCTGCTCGACCCCGAGCCATACGTTCTCGGTAAACTGGACGTGCTCAAAGGTGCCTCAGTGTTCGCTGTTCGTTTGGTTTTTACGGTAGTATTTTGGCTCGTGAGGTGATACGATAGTGTTTTCCTTAGTTTTACTGAAAAGTCACTTTAATAATATAATATAATAGATTTGAAAGATATCAATGAATTGTAATTAAAATGTACATTGACCTTTAAATTTAAACAAATATTTATTTTTAATTTACCTTTACATAATCAATTAAAGCCTCAATAATAGCGTCACAAACTTCTGGAATTGCTTCGATACTCGAAATAAATATAGCAAAAGCTATAAGAATCTCCGGTTGCTAAAAATCTTAAAGTTATTAAAACTCGTTCACTTACAGTGATTACCTCTCTATATTTTGTGTCGCACTTTTTAATTTTAACAAACAACAATGAGCACAAATTTTCAAATTCTTGTAGGGACATTCGTGTAAAATTATGTACAATCTGATCATATGTTAAATCTTTAAGTAATTTATTTCCATATTGGTTGCGACGCTCATAAATTTTTCTAATAATGATTTCTTAACTTTTTTACCATCCATCAAATGCAATATTCCTCTACAAGATGCAGGTGTGTACAAGCTAGATTGTGAATGCGGTCTCTCTTACATAGGTCAAACAAAAAGATCTATAAAAACCCGCGTGAAGGAATATATACCTAGCTGACGTGAAGCACCGACGCTTCGGGAAGTCTGCAGTCTGTGAACATGTTCAAGATCGTCCCCACCATTACATTAGATTTGATAAACCACAAATCCTCGCAAAAGAACACCGATTCCTACCAAGGATGATACGCGAGGCTATTGAAATTGTTGTTGAACTGTTAAAAAAAAACATCAAAATTTCAATAGAGAAGATGGATGGGTGCTGCCAGCTGCTTGGGATCCTATAATTTACAAAATTAAACCGAAACCCTAGCATACCACTGCAAGACTTCATGATACTATTAAGCTCATTTTGCGTAAATCGGACCAAAAATTAATATTCAAAAACTGAAGGTGGCCGGAATAACTATGACATTGGGACGTCAAACATCTCAGTCCCCCCCGTGACCACACAACAACACACGACAACGACACAAACGTCGGGATAATAAAAATAAATTAAAGTTGAATTAAGCGCGATATAATCCGTAAATAAAAGTTTTATTCAAAATTTTGGTACGTCTTTCCATTGACGTCCGTCGAATTGGAATTGGGAAGGTGTACTACTCCCCCTTAAAAGGAAAAGTTGCGGAGCCCCCCCTTTTTGAGTTTTTTCAATTTTAATTCTGAGGAAATTTTATTTTTTATGGATAATTATTAAGTGTAAAAAACCATGGGGATCTCTTGGGGGGAAGGAGCAACCCCCTTCACCAAAAATAAATAGAGGGACTCATTCAGAGGGATTTCTGTATCTATTTTGAGACTGCAACGTCTCCGGCGCTGCGGGAAGAGCAGCCTCTACGCCTTTGCGTAACAAATCGCAGGCATCCAGCCTCGCCTCCGCAGCTTCGGCTTGTTGGTCGCCTTTGGCGACCAGCCTCAGCCGCTCCGGCTCGTCCGATGCCTACGATTTGTTACAGCAGGCGGAGGCTGCTCTCCCTACGCGCCTCCGGCTCTATAAAAACACTCTAGGGGTAGGACAGACTCGTACCACGTGGAGTCGGGGTCTATTGATTCGGTTCCTTGACATAAGTTGAACCTAACCTATTTTATTTGTTATCTGTCCTAATAGGTGGGTACTGTTTCATACACATGTTTTATACAATTTTATACACATATTGCTTTAATTAATTCTTAGAAATCGTCAGTTTTCCGTTACGTCCCACAAGCCGGCAAAAAACAGTAAACACTACACATTTTAATTTTAATAGCTCATAATGATAATAATTCTGTAATTGAAATATAAACTGTTAAATATATGTGTATGAATGAAAACTATTTAGATGAGTACAAAATATAATTATTTACGTAAAATGTACAATAAAATGCTACCGAACGTATGACAACTTAACCGTACGGAAAACGAACGTTCAATGGCGAGAATTCGATGTAATCTGTGGTAAGGATTGACGTAACATTATAAAAATAATTGATTTTCAATAATTTTTTTCTCAAAAAGTACGCGTTTCCGCATGTTGAAATTTTGCGTGTGTGTTTACAATAGTGTAACCTGTTTCTGTAAAAAAAACATCAACCCCCAACTCGACGGACGTCAATGGAAAGCTTAGCCCTTATTTGTTATTTCAAGCAACGAACGGAATACATATAATTTCAACGAGGTTGCAACAAGGTATCAACAGTCCTAGTTTGAACCGATCAGTTGAACTGACCGTGTGTGTGGTAATATTTTGGTTAAACTATAGACATCCGGTACTCGCGTACGGTACTAGGAGTGGGAAGGGCGAGGGGGAGGGTTCAGGGGAAGCCCTTCCCCCTTTGCGGAAATGTATAGTTTACGAGTAATATTTTTTTTTATAAAATCATAACCTCACTTTTTTACACAGGAATATTGACACAAAGTTACTTCTGCAACGGCTTCGGCAGTGCGGGAAGTGCAGGCCCATCGCCCTTGCGTAGCAAATCACAGGCAGCCATGCTCGCCTCCGCAGCGTCGGCCTCGGCTTATTGCCTCAGCCACTACGGTTCACTAAGAGCCTGCGATTTGCTACAGCGGGCGGGGGCTGCTCTCCCTCCGCGCATACGGCTTTACAAAAACACTCTAGGGATAGGGCAGACAAGACTACGTAAAGTCGGGACGTACTAATTCGGTTTTAGAATCGATTCGACCAATCGTATCTATAAAGTCGGGTTGATGTAAATTTGGGAGTAAACTCTGCTATGATAGTGGTAAATGAAATAATATAATGTGAATCGTTATAATTTTGTTTTCTGAAAAATCTCTTGACTGCTCTCCACTGTGACTCAATTTGTCGTATATGAGTCCCGTCTTCAGCCACAAATGGATCTGTGTTAAAAAAACAAATTCACAATTTGCGTTTCGTTACATGCAATTTTTCGTGAAATATATTTTTATCGCAATTAATTCAAAAGGCATTTCCGAAATCCAAAAACAGTGTAAAAGGTTCAAGCTTAACCCTGACAAGCCTCCTAAACTGAAAACATAATTAAAATCAAGTAGCGGATATCTATAGTCAACTCAATATTTTGGCTTAATTCCGTTTGAACTGATATCAGTTCAACTGATGACTTTAACTGACCGTGTGTGACGACCATAAGAAAATGTCGTTATCTTCCGAATGCTGCTCAGCTAAGTTGGATCAGTCGAATGGCGACTTGGTGGAAGTTAGACATATCTAGTCCATTACTTTTTCCTAGGTATTAAACATATTTGTCAACAACTTCGAAACGACTATAGTGTCGGTAAATCGAAGGTGAGTGATGTACTCATACTTACTATTATTGTTGATACCAATCCAGTAGCTTGAAAACGTCTTCCAAAGCAGCGGTAAAGAGTTTCGGAGGTATAATTTCATCCTGTTCTACACCTTTCTGTAGTTAGGTAAGATAGACACACAAACTTATAAGAAGTACTAGCGTAGATAGACATCGCAGCCCTACTGTAAAAGCACTACAGCACTTCGATATACCGACAAACTTGTCAAATAATAATAATAATGTCCTCCAGACCGAATTTCGGCCACGGCGGCCTGCCTCAACGGAGGCTAGCCATCGGCGCAGGACAGGATTATAGTGCCCAAGTGTATGCGCAAGCACAGGTGCACTCTCTATTCCCTCACTCTCGTAATCCGATGGGACGGTAAACCGATACGACCGGAGAGAGATTAGGCGCAGGACCAACGGCTTTACGTGCTTTCCGAGGCACGGGGGTAAGACACCGCCAACTTCCTGACTCCGGGCGACCGGGTTAGTTTTTTGGCCCAACCTGGGATTCAAACCCAGGACCTGATGATCAGCAGTCGCACTACTACAACCACTAGACCAACGAGGTAGTCAGTACCTTCAGTTTTGCCAAGTTATTTTGCCAAATAACTTGGCAAAACTGAAGGTACTGTAACTGTACCCGAATTTCGAAGGAATAAACGGCTTTGTCATCCAACATGAGCTATGTGCAAGTATGCAGCAAGCTAAACTTGGAAGCTAAAAAGGTTAAAAAAAATCTTATAAATATTTAAATGATATAATATTATTACACAATCCAAAAATTTACTTCAAAGCGACGTTATATAAAACAAGAACATATTAATAAGCTTTGCTCGTAATCACATCTTACACTCGTAATCTTAGAAGTCTAAAAGAAAACTTGTTCAAAATATAGTCACCTTTACAAAAGCAGCATTTAAAAAATATTATTAAAGTGTTATAACTACCTCCTTAATTATATAAAACTAATCGATTTTTGGAACAAAGTTATCTACTTAAACAAAACCTAAAAGAAAGTTGTCTAATGAAAATATATTTTTATTATGACAAATATATTATATATCATTGTATATAAAATAAATTATTTAAATTCTAACAACACGTTAACAAGATATTATCTACATATACAACAAAAGTTATAGACTAATACCCTGTTTTGTAATTTGCACCATTAAATACTTAATGATTAACATTGTATGAAAAATGCTTTAAAATCGTTCGTATCTCGTAGGTACCTAAAGAGTAAAGCAGACTGCACTAAAGATATTTAAATTAATCCCTCAGATATTCTGAGATCAATTCATTTAAATAAAGATTCATACAACAACAGAACTATTTAGATTGAAAAAACGGTACGGTTACTTTGTATGATAGCAATAAAAACCCTTGCAGTGGTCTTAATTTTATCTTTTGATCTGAAAATAAACATTTTTGTAAACATAGTACTTTAATTTTAATACATCTAGGTATACAGTCGTTTTTTAGTAGATACTCGGTACTTGGAGTACTTATTCGGTATTCCTCGGCCAAACAGCTCGGTTTAAGTAATGAATATTCCATTATACTTTAGTAGGTATCTTAGTTTTAGAGAAAGGATAAAACGAAAAAGAACATATATTTAGTAAGTAAAGTTACATCCATAATTTTAACTATGTACGTATAACGCCAATTACTCTAAATTAATTTACGATGCCTACAACCTTCGCGGAAGTGCAAGCAACAAGTTGACAAAATTATAACGCAATCTGTGATGAATGGTATTAGTGTTGCATGAAATCTTCTAATTAATATATATCAATCGACAAAACCTTCGAAATATTTTTAACTCTAATAAAAAAAATACGCTCTAACACTATGTATGTAATGGTATGAATTAAATGCGATCAAACAAACAATTATATTTTATTTATTAAATAAATATTATTTCAAAAATATCTGCTACTACTTAACTGGTTTGAATTGATAGCTATGACGTCACATTATGGCGCCAGATCAGTCCTATTCTTATTTGAATTGCATAGTGCTTTCGGTAACTCTGTAAAACTTGTTACTACGTAAAAAAAAGTCAAACAGAATTTCTTTTTTTATTTCCAGCACTCGTATTCGAATTTCAACTAATTTATTCTCATGAAAATATAAACCAGTCATTAGTAAGGTTGATAGTACATACTTAACTATATGAAATTATAAAAACAGATTTCACCGTTAAGACAATGACTGTCGTTGAATGCAATATAGGAACTAGGGCCATCGGCAGACCGGGAGGGGGGGGGGGGGAGTAGCCACATGCAGGCGTTCTCCTCTGTCAAACGTACCTAAGTCCACGCGGTCCAAAGCGTATAACAGAATCTAGTTGCGCGGTTAAATCGACGTCCTACAAAAATGCCGATTTGTTCAGTTTTTTGCTGCAAAAAAGACGTCACGTCAAATTTACAAAAGATTAGAGAAAGAGAGCTCATTTTGTTCTATGTGGAACGCTTACAAAGTTCGTTTATGTTCGTCCTAATAATTTACTCAACGGCGCCTAGTGCTAGTTCATACCTACTTAGACTAGTCTTTGTTGGCACTTAGCAATGGTTTAGTTTGCTGAATGTACCAACGACATAATTTTTTTTATATGGTTTGTTCAAAAACAGTGGCTAGTAGTGTCATGAAAATTTTTATTGTAATAAAAGATATACTGAAAGTTTTAGATATAAAGACTAAATAGCATGTATATTTACGTATAAATTTACGTTTCCTTAAACCGTTTTTTTAACATAGCTTTTTAATTATAATTAAAATGATAGTTTACTTTCTGCCATAATTGTTTCGTTCTCTTTCCTAACAGACGTGGGTAAATTTTTAATTTTATAATGAACAAAATGGGGGTTTTGTGAAACTGCCAGTGTTCAAAGGGCCGTCTGCCATAATTAAGAGAAAAAAATATTGATGCACCTGTTTTTTGTATAAATAGTGGCTTGAAGTCGATTTTGATACGTCAAAGTGATGCTAACAAATGCTTGCACATGTGAACTACGAGTAGAAATGATGAAACAAGTGTCAATGTGTTGATAAACCTCAAGATAATTTTGTGGCTTGAGATATTGTTGTCATCGATGCTGGTTTAAGTTATTACCGAAACCTCCAACCTCCCAAAAACTACCCATTTTTATGAATCAACATATTGTGGGGAAGTTTTAGAATACATAATTTCAAAAGATAAATTCATATTACATGTCAAAATTACAACCGTACGAGTCTATTACAAAAGAAAAAAAAACAAATTATAGAACCAGGCGTTCCGCCTTTAAAACAACCTAATCGTATAGCTTGTTCGATGCCTTGGCACGTGCCGCATCAAAGGTTGTGGCGTACACCCGCAGTAGAATTTGGCATTTTAAAATGCAGCGCCGTAGTGAAAGGTTATTTGCTACCTAACTTGCGTTTATTATTTATATTCGTATTTTATTACAATAACCATAAGAATAAAATGGAATACTATTTCATAAAATTTTACAAACACAATAAAAAAATAAATAAAGCAAAATATTAAGTGCGGCTCCGGGTGTATCGACACTATCTTAGTGAACAGGCTATACTTACATTTGAGTAACATAATAAATTATTATATAAGGTTGTTGGAAGTCCTTAGAAGTTGAAAAATCGTAATCGGACGATTTTAAAACGACCATTAACTACAAAAATAAGAAACTTTGAGCTATTATAAAGACAATAATATATGACTATTTAAACCATACAAATAAGTTTTCTAATTAATAATCGTATAGAACATTGAGATCTTACTCACAGCACTTGTTGTACTCACAACACAAAAATTTAAATTTAACAGATTTAACAATAGTATAATAATTAAATTCAATAATATTTATAACGAGAATAAATATCTAAATTTAATGTATGTAACACGACTTATTTAGTAAAGGGCACCCATCTTCGATTATATAGTTATATGTAAAGGCACATGCAAAGTCTTTAATGGCACTCATTTAGACTGATTAAAGAGAAAGCGCGGGTCATTTTATAGCGTAGTTACTTTCGATACTCGCTAGCGCTCCTTTTAAAGAAGCGGGAAGCTCTGGCAATCGGTATACCGGATCAGAAATTGGTGGCAAAATCAACGCGTCCACAGACTTCTCGTAACTATTATACGCTAAATACAGCTGTGACACCCGATTTATCTCATCCTCTGTCATAGCCACTGAGCGTAGTTGTTTTTTAAATTCAAAATCACATTTTGAGCAAATTTCTTCTAGAAAGAAGGTTTTCGTCCCTTTAATTCCGTGCTTGCATCGTATCGGTTCGACAAACTTGTACCTTTTGTTTTTACCATTATGTTTGTGAACTTTTTCGTCACCATCAGAAAGCAAGACGAGGAGGTCTTCACTTCTCCCCTTTGAGCAACCTCTCCTAGCAATTACCTCTCCTCCACCCTGCATAAGCGCTGAGCAAAATTGCGCCGAAGGGTTTTCAAAGTCGTAGTACACACATTTGGACTCCGAACTAGACATGCTATTGTTCTCCATATGTAGACTGTACCGAAGGCAGATTTTCTTTGGCTTGTTGGTGCATTTCAGGTATACATGTATCGGTATCTCTATGGAAGCGCATCCCGACTCTTGTATTTCATATGGCGGCTCTTGGAGAACTGTAATGATAAAAACAATAAGTAATAAAATAGTATAGAAAAACACAAAAGGATTCTTATAATATGTCGTCTGGGTAAACTCCAACCTCCTATCTCTTCTAAATAGTAGTGTATGCACTGTTGTGCTCTTGTCTAAAAGGTAAATGTATATAGCGTTTGTTAAATTACATTATATATTATATGTGTGCTCCCGGCGACACCGATCCTCGTACAAAATAAGGTTGACAGCCATTCTATTGTGTATTATAGTATTCTATGTCAAGTACCATAGGAGGCGTATTGACTACTGGGCAGTAAAGGGCGTTATTTGGAATATTTTATACTTTTGTATACTACAATTCAGGAAACAATGTCTCCACAATTCCATTGTGCGCTGGATGCCACAAAAGAAACTTCCATAAAGAAAATTCCTCACCTGCTCACACTGTAATAATACGTAAATATGACCTGGAATGTGGCAACGTATCCAGTAAGTATTTTTACAACAAGAGCTTTAAAAATAGAAAACGGTGGAAATGTCCAGCCTGCTACTGTAAAACACGAAGAACTGGAAACTTAGATGCACCAATAGGATCTACAAATAACAATAATGATAAAGAGAATTGCAAATAATCTGAAACAAGTAATGTGACACTTAGAAAAAATTTGAATTAACTTTGTAAAGTGTAACCAAAGTGATAACTCGAACACATGACAGCTATTGAGGACTTTATTTTGCTAAAAATAAATTGATAAAATATAAAAGGAGAATAAATAAAAAATAAAAAATGAAAATTAATGCAAAAAAATAATTTTATTTGGCTTAGAAGAATATTACAAAGAACCAAAATGCGATTGGTGTGATGTAATACATGGACTGTTCCGGAACTTGAGGCAAGTGGATCTGAACATTGAACATACATATCGAATAGACCAATACAATAAAAAAGGAAATAGGCCTTTGCTTGTGGAATTAATTAGCAAGATAATGGTAAAATAATTGACAAAAGTAGTTTCTTAAGTAAAGCTGGCCTATTGATCTCAGAATTCTTAACTAGGCCCTCACGATTGGAAAGAAAAGCCTTACTTGAGAAAATGCTTTCCACTAAATACAACAAATATAATAATGTCATATGCGGGGGGATTTCAACATGGATATATACCAACAATATAATTTCTGGTTTTCTTAACTTGATGTTAGAATACAAATGCAGCCTACATATTAAAACACCAACTGATATTTTAACGTCGTAGAGCCACACTGCAGCTATATTATGGTTGTAGCACGAATGGGTCGGCTCGACCGGGGGAGGACCACGCTCTCACTGAATACCGGCCTAAAATAGCAGCTTAATACTGCTGTATTTCGTATGGTGAGTGTAGAGATCCGGAGACCTTTTTTACTGGAAACGAGGCATTCCATCTTAGTCCTCAGGGGTGACAACAGATCTGCGTTTTGATTCTTAATCGAGGATAAATGTAGAAGTATTTGTGTTACAGCATCCACTTACCATCAGGTGGAATGTGTGCCCGTTTGTCACCCTTATTCTATATTTAAAAAAAAAACGGCGGGAATCACGTCTACATATCAAGACCTCATATTTACGAACTTTAATAACCGTAAAAGAAATAGTTTCGAAAAAATAACAACCGAAGTACTACGACTTAACAACTAGAATGGTACACAGAAAAACGGAATTATAACAAAAGTGCAATAACTCAGTTTAAAACACAGTTACAGGTAGTAGATTGGATTGAAATAATAGACGAGATAAATGAAAATTATGATATGTTCCACGATAGGCTAATAACCTTATTGAACCAAATTATTCCGAAACGACGAATCAAAATAAAATCGGAACCAAAAAATATTGGTTAACAATAGGAATAGAGAATCGTGTTAAAGTAAAAGATTGCTAAAATACTTACAACAAAAACGAATTACTCAATACAAAAATTAAATTATAAAAAAATATGCAAAACCATTAAAAAAGCTTCATCATTCAGATACCAAAATCCAAACTATGTGACAAATAATAAATGAGAGAGCAAATAAAAAAAATGCAAAGGAAAAGCGCAATATAAAATTAAAAATAAATGATGTGGTAAGTTCAGATCCAAAACAGGTCACCAATATTAAAATAAACACTAACATTTAATAACTTTTTCGCGTCGATTGGTGAGCTCAACACTGAGCCAGCGGCAGGTGATGTGTCTGAGCCCAGTCGGCTGTCCCGAAGTGTTTAAAATTATTTGAAGCTTGAAGAATAAAAGAAGCCACGGCATAAATGAACTTTCACATGACTAAAATAAAGAATGTGCAGACAAACGAACCTTACCGTTGACAATAATGCAAACAAAAATTGGGCCATCGCAAGTAAACACAATGTATCTCACAAGTAATACATAATATATTAAAGTAGACTGTTTAGTGCGATTGCCAAGTCAATTTATTTATTCAAAACATATTTTTTTTAAAATAATGATATCTTCACAATGAGATCTTGTTAGGTTAGCTAATTACATAATAACTTAAGACAGAAGGACTCTTAAGTAGGGGCATGGATCTCATAACTTTTACGTTAGAAGAACTGAGTTGCGAGACTTGTTTTTTTTTACAAGTTATGTTTTTGATTGCATCTTATTTATTTTTGTAGTTACCTAGTACTACTTTTTTCCTTTCCGGTACCTTCTACTTCTTGTATACCAACAACGTACCTATCTCACACCTATTATTCCATTATACTAAACATATACAGGTACACTGATTCATTAACTGCAAATGTAACTTTGTAATCCTATATTTTATATAGGATTACAAAGTTATTTATACAGTTGGTGTATCTAGAAAACTGGACCAAAATAGCAAAATGTTTTAGTTTTTCCTTGATTTATGCACTAAACACTAATTGTATTCTAAATTTGAAGCTTCTATGCTAGAAGTGCCTTAGAGTTTTGATGATCGGTCAGTCAGTCAGTGACAAAATTATGAATCTTTGACTAGTTATAAATCTTAAACTACTGTTTCAAATTGAATAAAACTTGAAATATATCGTTTTGGCATTGTATGTACGCCTGCTTAGTTACTGAAAATTCAGGCTTCTAGTTTTATCCACCACGAAGTTATAGGGAGGCCTAAATTGCTTCGCGAAAAGGATGGTACGGCCGTGCCTCTTCCTTGCCTGACTTGGCGGGGGCAATGCCGTGCCCCCTCATAAATCAATCCTTTAACGGAGGCAGCTTTCCAATACAACAAAAGAAGACAATCATAAAACCTGTTCATAAAAAAGATGATCATGCCGTTCCAATTAACTATAGCCCAATTGCCCTCTTGTCGACTGCATCAATTTTTTTTTGAGAAGGCCATTTGTAACCGCGTTACTAAATTTTCTGAAAAATACCGGATACTTAACGATTGCCAGGACGGCTTTCGAAAATACTGCTCCACAGTTTTAGCAGTGTACAAATATAATAGTGATGAAGTTGCCAAAATTTTAGATAGTAAACAATACGGTGAAGGTATCCTTCTAGAGATGACGAATGCGATAGGGTTAACATAATATACTATTAAATAAATTGTGTGGGTTATAAATGGTTTGCTTCGTACTTGAAGGACATGCAGCAATCCGTTGAGCTCGAACACTTATATAGATAGATATTAGATACCACTACCAAACATATTTCATACGCAAGTGTCTTCGATTACAAGGTAACAAAGGCATCGATACCTCAAGGAAATATCGTTGGATGTGTTTTATTTTTGATTTACGTCAATGATCTTCCTAAGGCTATAGAGGAAACATCTGTCTTATATTATAATTTGCTTAGTTATTTTTTTATAATTTGTGGAGCGTAAAATATTATTGTGTAGAATTCAGCCATATTTTACTTTCACCCCAATTTTCTAGAAATTTTATACTACCTTGCGGGAAAGTAACGTGATATTTGCCGAGACTCTCCCTCTCCCCGACGTGAGAAACGGTTCGAATTGGGTGAGATTCGGCTCAAAAACCTTTCTCCTCCAAACACCTCACGTTATTAATAAACTCCCTCTAAAGTGATAAGTTTTTACATAAAATTAATAGATCTTCGGTTTTTAAGGAATGTTCTATAATATATTTATAATACATACATTGCATATAGTTAACGAGATAATTAAATAGTAGTTAAATGAAGTAGGTAGGTTTTTAAATTAAACCACTAAACCTATTATTATAGTTTAATATATTTGTAGGTTTTATGTTTAAGTAGGTTCTACGCGGACGAGGTCACGAGTAAAAGGTAGCAGTTGATTAAAAAAATCTAGGTTTAATTGTCATTTATATAACCTCAATTTTGTATATTTGTGTTAAAAACCAATATCTTGATTTTTTAACTTTCATTCCGAAATTTGGCATTTCAGACTTTGCAACATTAGTTAAAAGTTACAACGAACAAACTTATTGAAGTCTTGAACTATTCGTATTACATGATGGTGTGTGAAAGATAGACGTATGAAGGCCATATCTAACTTTTCTTTTTTTTATAAAACATATAATGTGGCATATTAGATAACTGTCTACCTTTGGACCCCATGGATACCCGCAGCCAAATTAAAGAGCATAAATTACCTTTCTATGCTCTCCAGGACGAAATGCGTGAGTTGATAACTAGTGAATGGCAGGAGAAATATGTAAGAGGGTAGTAGTTGATCAAGAGTCAAATTGTGTTTTGCTTTTGAATGAAATGTTCTTGCCTCTTTTTGGGTAGACGAAAGCGCTGGACGGGTGCAAATGGAAGACGACCTTGTGGACGAAGGGGCTGATGTCGCCACCGCGAGCGCCGCGCACCCACACGCGCCAGTCGAGCGCCAGCGCCCGGCCGAGCGGCGAGCGGCGCGGCTCGCAAGCGTGACCCACTTCCAGCCAAACGCGAACGCACATCTGGACATTCAAAATACACGGATTCATATGCGCCCCGCACATCTATATGTACATATAAATAAAACTAAAGTGTCAGTATGTAATGTTGAAATAACAGGCTTCTATTGCGCTCAAGGAATAATTGCATGCCATTAAGACTGTCTGTTCGGGCTAACCTCTATAATGGCTTAACAGATTATGATAAAACTTTACAAACAGATAGAGAGTAATTCCAGGGGGAATCTAGGCTATATTTAATCCAAAAAAATCAAAACAAAAATCGATTTTTTGAGATTTTTTGTTCTTTGATTATCTGAACTCACAATAAGGCCACAGTATAGAAATTGAAGCCGTGGTAGCTCAGTTGGTAAGCGCTTGCTGTAAATGTCATAGTATGCGAGCAACCGGGGTTCGACCCCAGCTAGCACCGACTAAAATATTTCTGATTTAGCACGTGCTCGTCAGTGAAGTGTAACATCGTGAGGAAACCCTCATGTCCTCGAAATGGGAAAAAAATATTTCGAGGTCATGTAAAGTTCACCAACACGCATGGGAGCAGCGCGGCGGATACTTCCTTACCCTAAAACCTCTTAGAAATTAGAGGAGTCCTGTACCCAGCAGACCCATAATGTACGTATATAATTATATACGTACGTTATGGTACGTTATATATATAATGACTTTTGCCTTAAAATTCATATGTGTTTTGAGGATGCTAAAAACAAAGCTTGTGACTGCCCATTAATTGAAAAAGTCTCTCACACTAAATATCTGGGCGTCGTTATAGATCAGAGGCTATCGTGGTACCCACACCTTGAACATGTCATTAATAGGAGCCGAAAATTGATTTGGAAGATCCAAAAAACTCTAGGACACGTAATACCTGATAGTACTAAGCAGTCGGACTCTCCCAGATATCTTCTTAACCAAATATACACGTCCCTTGCACAATCTATCATAACATATTGCATTCCGGTGTGGGTTGGAGCTGCAAAGACCAAATTTCTTAACTTGGAAAGAGCCCAACGAACCCTTATTAAGGTCATGTATTTAAAAAAAAAAGACGTTTTTCCACTGAACAACTGTATACAATAAGTGGTCTACTCTCTGTTAGACAGTTATATATGTTACTATTAAAATCCTCAAAGCACACAAATCCCCGCCCTTTGACCAATGCATCTTGAAAAAGCGGCGAAAAGATGTTGTGGTTAAGCCTTCTGGTACCAAAACAGTTTTTGCTAGTAGGCAATTTAGCTCATGTTCTGCATTCCTATGTAATAAAATAAATAGAGAATTGAACATAAACGACAAAACGTACAGGGAGTGTAGTCGAAAACTTATGAAGAAACCGAATTTCTGCTGTACCGCATTTTATAATTCACTTTTATGTACAATATAATATAACCAAATAATTCTTCATACACACACACACACACACACACACACACACACACACACACGCGCGCGCGCGCACGCACGCACGCACGCACGCACGCACCCACGCACGCACGCACGCACGAACGCACGCACGCACGCAGCGCGCGCACGCACGCACGCACGCACGCACGCACGCACGCACGCACACATACACACTTTTGTAATTTTTGTAAATTTTGGTTGTTAAAGTCGATTAATTTGTTTTTGTCATTTTTGGTTTTTAAATTAAAAAATGTATGTTTAGATCTCAGACGAAATAAAGTTTAGATAAGGAAGAGCGGGATTTCCAAACACAGGCATTACTTGCTTAAATGGAGATCCCAATCAACTATGTCATTAATTTAAGTTTGGGAAAAAAATTAAATTATTTTTTTATATAAAATTGCCGCTGTAAATAGAAAAACTCGAATACCTTTTTTTAATAAAAAATATTGATATTAATCGAATTTTTTATTTTCGTTATCTCTAAAAAATAAAATAAAAGTGGCTAGTCCATTAAATCGGCAACTTCATACTTTAACCCCTATTATTTGCCTACTATACACCACGCTGGGTAGGCAGCTATTATTTTTTTTATAGAATAATGGTGACAAACGAGCACACAGTCCGTCTGATGGAAAGTAGACGCCGAGGCCCGTTGACACCTACATTCATTCTCGAATAAGAGTCACCGGGATCTTGTCCAAAATACTTCAGGATTTTGAGGTTATAATTTCACCAATAGCAACAATAATTTCACCAATAGAAGACAAATAAAACATGGTAATTGCCATGTTTTACTTGTCTTCTAGACAATCATTATAATAGACTGCATGAAAAAGTGATTATATTGCTAGAAGGGTATACCGTGTAGTGGCGACATAAGAGTATCCAAGACTTCATATTGTTCCGTGGGCGTCGTAAGACGCGGTTATTGGAAATGTCAAGAAACCTTAGCTTCTGATAAATTAATAGTCCATTAATTGGGTGAGGTGTTTAGGGGGGCCGAGTTGAATCTCACCCAATCTCATGTGAGGGAGAGGGAGGATCGCGGTAAATATCACGTTTTTTAACGCAAGAAATATTGTAAAATTTCATAAAAATTGGATTTAATTAAAGTAAAATATGGCTAAACCCTACACACTAATATTTTTCGCGGTTATGTGAACTCCACAAATTATATATGTATAATAAAAGTAATTGAGCAAATAATATATATATATATATATATATTATATATGATGTATGTATGTATGTATGTATAAATCTTGACTAATCTGTCTTGTCTGTAATTATTATTATAATAATAAAACTATATATAAGCATAAAAATAACTAAATTGCCTATAAAAAAATTAATATAAATAATTGATAAAAAAGCGACAGTAGCCTAATGACAGGGCGCGGTTCGAATCCGCCATTGTACTACTGGCGTGAACCACTCGTAACACAAGCAATTTAAGCTTACCACGAATGGTTAAGGGGAATATTAGTAATGTTTATAGCATTGTTAAAATTCTTTTTTTTAAATAGGGATGCATTATCATAATTGATAGCAATTAATTATTTGGTAATACGTAAAATTTTATATGGTAATAAAATTATATGCAAACTTTAACATTATAAAGTAACTTGCTTATGAATAAAAAAAATGTTACTTCCGTGTATGTACAGTAAAGTAGGTAATTTATATTATTGCTTGTAACGTTAGTGTCGAAACTTTTCCGTAGATCGAGTTATGAACAATTAATAAACAACTTATTATAATTAAATAATGATGTAACTATTAGTAATCGAAATTAATAATAGAATTTTTATTAAAAGACGAACGGCAGACTCTGTAATAAGGTATTTTAATAGATATTGTTTTCGTTAAGACAATGCGCCGCCGGTTAACATCAAGAATTAAAGTCGTGATATCAATATTTTAAAGAGCTTCAGAAGTGCCTCTTTGATTGTAACAATTGATATGTAAATAAAAAATAATCATTTAGTCGGTCACATACAAAAAATAATTTACAGTCAAAATCAGTACCTCTTCCGTTTTTGAAGTCGGCTAATACAGTCTATACCAAGTTGTGTAGCAAAAACAAGTAATTTAGTTTTTACTAATGTTTAACGTACGCAAAAAATGACCCTGAAGTCTCCCATTAAGAAGCTATACTATTATTTATTATTTCTTCTTTGGATATACTAGTACCATAGTAAAAACAGAATAGTAGACTTTCTTCCAAGAAATGTACCGAACGCCGGCAATATGTGTGCGTGATTGGCACGTGATACATATACGTACATACACGTATGCACGAGCCACAGCACGCACAAGACGGCACTTGCTGAGTCGGGAAGATCGGGCTGAGTCGGGGACGCCCTACGCCACGCTCCGCAATCACCTTTGTTTGAGACTTTGTTGACTTTTAATAAAATTTTCCTAGCAGTCATTTTTTCGTTTTATTTTCTCTTTTTGTAAAACAAATGAATATATGCGTTTGCTCAAGTAAATTAGCTTTTTCTTAATAGGTTATATTACTATATCTATATATAGATACATACCTCATAAGGCATATAAGTACATTAATTATCATATCACATCAGATCAAATTAATTTTGAACATTAAATCTGAGCTGACATCATATGCTCAGTGTTAATTTACTCGTATTTTAGATAATTGGCATTTGTTGTAATGTAAAGCTGGAATTTTTTTCGACAAATATTGATTATTTGAGACGATTCTTAAGAAATTATTAACAAATATGCTGCATAGGTACGTATCCGTATGAGTTATCTTTGTAAGTATTAAAACTATTTATAAAACTAAATGAGATTTAGCTGTTAAACAAAAAGACAGTGACAACCCTGCAACAGTAGACATTTAAGTCTCGTGCGGCGTGGGAGTCATCCTACTATTCTGCTTTTACTATGCTAATATTATTATATAATCTGTGGCTATACAAACTCCGAGATAGGGACCGAAATGTCATCCATCCGTTACAAGCCGATGTAGATCGCTAAAAATATTTCGAAATCGTGAATTCTACCCGTGCGCACTACATTAGTAGTACCAAGTACGTAGTCTATCATTTATTGTGGTAGTAGAGTAGTAGTATTAGCGAAGTGTTTCATTATGCACAGACCGGTCAAAACATAAACTGCATAATTATCTTTTTTATAGAATATGGGTGACAAACGAGCACACAGTCCACGTGATAGTAAGTGGATGCTGTGACACATAGACATCTACATTTATTCTCAATTACGAAACAAAATAGAGATGTTTTGTCACCCCTGAGGAAGGAGATGGAATAGCTCATTTCTAGAAAAAAGGGTCTCCTGTTCTCTACACTCACCATACGAAACACAGCAGCATTGAGCTAATATTTACGCTGATATCCTGTGAGAGCATGGTCTTCCCGCGTCGAGCCGACCTATCCGTGCTACAAACATAATGTAAGTAGCTGCAGCGTGGCTCTATCACGTTTAAAATCATTATTTTAAATCTGTTTATAAATAATTAAATATGTCAATACTACAAATGAATTTAGAAACTCCTTACTGTTTGATGCATAGGTAGTTAAAATTAAACAGTTTTAACTGTAACTCAAGTTCAATTGGAAAGTTCGTCTGCTGTTAGTACTGTTACGCGCTCAAGTCGACGATACACTAGCGCCATCTAGTGTCAGGAACGAGAGCGAGGGGAGCATTGAGAAAATGACATCACAAATCACTCAACCGACAGCGCCTAGTCGAAACTCGAACGCTCGGTACCTTGCGCGTGTTTACTTGAACATTCTGGATATTTCTTTGCTAATTTAAATATATAGGCGCTGCAAGATGCGATCGAGAAGAGTTGAACTCAGCGACACAAGCGAAGCTTCGGAGCGGAATTAAGTGAATTAGTGTGTTTAATTATTAGTGTTTTTAGTTTTAATTTGTGTAAAGTAAATTAAAGTGTTAATTTAGGTAATTTTATCGGCAATTTTTATTGTCACGAACCTCAAGCTCGTAACAGTACGTTTTGTACAATAACTATCTAAACGTATTCAAATTTTTATTTTTATTAAATCGAAAGAGTGTACTAATACTGTGGTTCTGTGTAAAATTGAACGAGATCGACGATAATTTAAAGTTGGTTTACTACTTTTAAATAAGTACCAGTTTTTAAAGTTAAGGCGATACACCGACAAAAAATTGCGATAGTGCGTTTTTCAGAGTCTATTATCTCATTAGTTACGAGAAATAAACTACATCTAAAAGCATATTATTAATGTTCGATATCCTATCATCACATTCCACATTCTAATTTGTTTTTATGTGTTATAAATACATTTAAAATCAACTTTTAAAAGGTGACTAAAATTATTGATTACATGCATCTGTTGTTAAAGGAAACGCTCTAATCATTTAAGAATAGAGGATATATAATTTAAAAATTTATATTGTTCACGTTTTATTTAATATCTTAAATTCATTTTTTTTTTAATTGAAGTAATTCCAAAAATTTGTGCGTATTTCTTACGCAATATATTGTAGCGAGAGCGCGTGTATTGTATAATATATGACCGAACGCTCAAGGTCGTTCGCTAGGAGTAGCGCCTTAAAGCAGCAAAAAATTATAAACAGATTATAAATTGCATATAATATTCAAACATAAATTAATTCAAAGTTTTCAAAGACAAATGAAATAATATCTTTGTAAGCCATAAAACACTTGAATAGTGCAGGAATTAAATTCGCGAAAATTTTAAACAATATTAAAAGTCCACTGTTGAACACTAGACTAGCTAGACTTCCGCCATAGATTGCCTCATAGAGACATGGTTGTCACGCTGATTTTTTTATATTTCCTGTCGTTATCCATAAAGATGGTGCTGCCCAACCTCTGTTACATGTTCCTCTGTCGCCTCTTAACAAACCCACGGAATGATATTGCCACTACATAAAATATCACCCTATATATTATAACAAATATTAACGGTTACATAATGTTAGAGTAACATAGATATAGAGATAAGGAGTTTTAACATTATCGCGATTGAAAAGCATTATGTGAGCAGTGTCACATTGTCATTATCTCTTTTATCCGTCCTTGGCCCTGCAAAAAATTTGTCGGTTGTTTGGTTAAAAGATAATTATCTTACATATACTGTTACACAAATTTTAGTGAATTAAACTTTGCGATAGTAGTAGATTAGTACTTTGAAGTAGTGGATTAGTTAATAGGCTCTCAATGATTCCTAACATTGACTAAAATATAATAAATGAGGGTAATATAATCCGGTTAATATAGTCACTTTCTTATAACTCAAAAACTACAGGCTTGTTTGATAGATGGCTCTGTGATAAGGTAGCTCTTTATCGGTCAATCAAATAATAAAGGGAGAAAAAGGCGATGCTTTATCAAAGCCATTTTGACAGTTGATATTATAGTAAATATTTTAGTCGATTTTAGTATGGTGTAGTATATTTAGTTTTTTTTAGGTATATTTTTTGAAGTGTTCCCAATTATTGCCAAAGCTTATTTGTTTTGTTCTTAATATATTGGTTGTAATATACGACTTTGTGGTTTTGTCTCTGTTCTTCTCCTAGTTTTGGTTTCATAGGGCGGTAAAGCTTAAGGTATATTACCCTCACGTACCTCATTTGCTAAATAATACCTCAGACTAATAAAGAAAGAGCGTTGGGTACATTTCAAGTGACGCAAAAACCAAGTCAGAACATAACCAAAAAATGTATTATGTATTAATCTATATTTATATAAAAAAATATTCAATTTTTTATATTTTACCAATATGCATTTAAAATCATTCGCAACCAACATTACCCGTGTCCTCACTGCACTCAACGCTCTCCTGGACACAAATCCTGAGTGCGACCTGTTTGCGGATGAATGGACGTTAACATTGTCTGAATGCCTGAAGTTTTTTAAGCGAGAAGAATAAATATGTTGTCATTAATATATGTGATTTTTAACCGTTTTGATAAAAGTGAAATAAATCATAAACATATTTCTACTTGCATATAATATGTATGCGTTTAGCGGTGAATTTTCAAGGGATGATAAAGAAAGAAAGAAGACAGAAGTGTGCGTTAATGGGTGTCAAGAAGTTGACCATGGTTTTGGCATTACTTGCAAAGTACATATCTAAGCATAGCACCTGTGTTTTAAATGATACGATTTTCACCTTCAACAGAAATACTTGAAACTCAACGAAGCAAAAATCTGGTATAACTTAAAAGGCACAAATTGAATAATAAAGTATCTTTTTACATCGACTGCACGTTGTTATTTGGCATATGACAGTGAGGTTGTGACAGCAATTTTTTATCTGAACGCAAACAAAGAGGTTATAAAATAAAAAGGATTTCTTATAAGGAATAGCGTGTTTTGTGACATTCCCTAGGAGAGGCCTAAATTCAGCAGGGGATTTATGAAGTGCAGTAACGATGATGATGATGATCAATATCGTGCCCAAAGTAAAACAAACTAGAGTCATCTGCGTAAAGTGTAATATCACCTGCGAGACCGAATCCTTGTCCGCTGTTAATATAGATTGAGAACAGGAGAGAGTCCAGGATTAAATCCTGAGGATCCCGCAAGAGATAAGCAAAATTAGAACTCTCATATCTTTACCTCCTGACAATGATTGGTTAGGTATGATTTAAATATTTTGGAGCCTTTTTGCGTAATTCCCATACTTTGTAGTTTATTGAGTAATAGTTACTAACTGTACTAAGTTCCTTTTTTAGATCCATAAAAATTCCAAGAGCGACATTTTCCTGATAATATTGAGTTTGATTTTTGTAACAAGATCTATTGTTGCAGAAACTGTGTTTGATTTGGTTCTAAAAACATATTGTTTTTATAAAGAAAATTGACTGAATTCAGATACTGATCAAGTCGATTACAAAGTTCTCTTTCAAAAACCTTTGACAACACTGGTGGTAGAACAGAAATAGGATGACAGTTTCACAACCTAGAGCAACTTTTAGATTATTGGGAAAAACTCCTATGTCTGAACATCTAGGTATATATCCACGCTTTTATCATCATTTTATCGTCGTTTATACCGAACTTGGCCCCTTTTCACATTTATGATTTTGGTGAGACTTTATATTTATTAAAATTAATAGAATAATGAAAAAAAATATTAAAAGAAAAATTAGTTTTCCTTAAGTTACACATTATAAATTTTACTGGATTAAAATTATTTATGACACCAATCAGTGGATGATAAGAATAGGCAATTTACCACAACGATGCGTATGCTAAGATGCTTTATAATATTTAAAAACAAAGTAACATAATTAGAGATATAAAGAGTTTTTGAAGTGAAAACTTCTTTAGAATCGTTGTGGTTTGAAACTCGATGAAACGAAAAAGCGACACTAAAAAGAGACAAACATATACATATCTAGGATTTAGCCTGTGAGAATATGAGACAGTATACAGTGTACAGTGTTTTTTCTTTATCCTATCACTATAAGATAAGAAGTGTTTTAGAAGTGAAAACTTCTTTAGAATGTGATTTGAAACTCGATGAAAAACCGAAACTAAAAAGGGACAAACAACATATACATATCTAGGATTTAGCCTGTGAGAATATGAGACAGTATATAGTGTACAGTGTTTTTTTTATTATCACTATAAGATAAGAAGTGTTTTAGAAGTGAAAACTTCTTTAGAATGTGATTTGAAACTCGATGAAAAACCGAAACTAAAAAGGGACAAACAACATATACATATCTAGGATTTAGCCTGTGAGAATATGAGACAGTATACAGTGTACAGTGTTTTTTTTATTATCACTATAAGATAAGAAGTGTTTTAGAAGTGAAAACTTCTTTAGAATGTGATTTGAAACTCGATGAAAAACCGAAACTAAAAAGAGACAAACTACATATACATCTCTAGGATTTAGCCTGTGAGAGTATGAGACAGTATACACTATACAGTGTTACTTATTATCTCTATGAGATAAGAAGTGTTTTTGAAGTGAAAACTTCTTTAGAATCGTTGTGATTTGAAACTCGATGAAACGAAAAAGCGACACTAAAAAGAGACAAACATATACATCTCTAGGATTTAGACTGTGAGGCTATGAGACTGTATACAGTATACAGTGTTTCTTATTTATCTCTATCTTTGTATAATGTAATTTTTGTAGAGTTTATTTATTATAACAATATTATAATAAATAAACTACAATTATCCTACTTCTGATACTCTGCATTCCTATCATTCTCTAAAAGTTTAGTGTTCTGAAAGTTTCACTTCTACCGCGTGTGAACTGCGCAAAGATTTTTTGACAGTTTTATCGTAACTAACGATGTAACAGTCCATTTAAGGATAAGTGACTACCGCAACCTGTAGATACCTGCAATTAACTCCTTAGCTCACTACTTAAAAGACTTAGATAAAATACCTTACAAATGCAGTGGTAGCGACTTTCTAACACTTCAAAATAGAATATAGCAGCGGGTACTGGGTACCCACTTGCTTGATGGGAGAAATAGGTAAGTTAGTGGTATCAAACCAAACAGACTCTCGGCATGAAAAAAGGCGTCTCCATTAGCAGGCTGATGATGAACTAACTAGACTAACTGAGCCATAGCCATCTGGCTAACAATTGGAAAATCAGAAATGGATAAAGAGGAGTTCTTCGAATTCATTTTAAAGAATCACTCTTCAATTTTAATCATCATCATAATTACAGCCCTTCACAACTCCATTGCTGAAAATAGGTCTCGAGTTATATTGTATTAAATAAAAACCTTCTGTTAATAAATTGTTGTATTTTGTTAAAGAATATTTTTATTTCAATTACATTTACAATTACATTAGGATGGAATTACTCAATTTTTATTATAAAAATAAAAAGATGTTTATTTTTAAATTTCAAACAATGTATTTCTATTTTTTTTTTAAAAACAATTGTTCTTGATAAAGTTAAATTTTAAAAATATATCAGTTTTTGTTAGCGACATTCAGCTATTATGTACTACGTACTAGAGGCGACACTGCATTCAGCTAATCTGTTCCACTCAACTGCGGTGCATACACCGCACTTTAATCAGTCATAGAGATAGTCGTACTAGGTAAATTTCGTACTAGGTGTGCCTAGTCCAATTCCGTATAAATACTCGATCCAAATACCTGTTCCACCTAGTCCATAAAGTATCAAGTACATATAAAGTTTAGTATTGTTGGAATAGGAATAGGATACGCTATAGTTTCAAGTACCATATTTTCAATGATGAGATGTATGAATTCATTTGATAATGAATTCATACATCTTCCCTTCATTCTTTACAAAATTATTATAATTATTCTCGTAACTAAATTACGAGAATTAAGGTTATATGAGAAATAAATTAAGATCATTTACTTCCAATTACTTCAAATGCTACTTAGTAGTACTTCATATTTTGTAAAATTTGTTTTAAAAGATGGTTATCTTTGATTTATTTGAAAAACTCTAGAATGGGAGTACTCACCTATTGATTTTGTATGTCTTGATTTTAAGCTGCTATGTTTTTTTTACTATTGCTATAATTCTATAATTGGTTGATGCAGCTCATACTAATGACGGAAGGGAGAATTTAAAGTGGATTATTTTCAATTATCTCTCATATAATCTTAATAGTAACGAGCCTAATTATAATATTTTTTTAGAATATTGCTTGCATAATTCTTATAAATAACATTAAAAAAAAGAATTGTTCTGAAAAATAAAAAGTGAGTTTGTCAGTTCCGGCGCACGACTGAAGTTCACTCCTTACGAACGATTATAAAATATATAGATTAGTAAATGTGGGTAAATGAACGCATTTTTATACTACTTAAAGCATGCATGACACTTTTACTTATATTAATTATTTAATCAAAATATATTACATAATCATCGAAACGTAAATTATTTACGCTTCCAATACTATGTTATGTAGTCATGGAAACATGAAAACAGCGTCCACCGAGATCACATTCGCATGAGTCCGTACCGTATTTGACAATAGACACTCGCCTGCCTTGTACTCTTGTATAAGTATTTGGTTGAACTAGTCCGAGTCCCGACTAGAGATGAAGCGTATATACTAGAACAGATCCAAGGACTAAGTATTTAACGAGACTAGGTTGCACCTATTCCAACTTTTAAAATACTTGATCCATCTAGTCTCACTGTGCCTACGCGTCGTACTCGTATTTTGTTGCCGTAGACTGTAGGTAGTTTTACTAGGCGCTCAACTCGGGTCGTCTTCGCCTAAATCATTAGTTTGTCAGTCATTTGAATTTGAACCAAATTTTAATGAACATAAAGGTAACGTGACGCGCACTCGTGTTTGTTGTGTAATAATATATTCTGTCCTTTTTTAACTAGACTATTCCGTAGTCTTTCTATCTTTGTCTGTCAATGCTCGAGACTCGAGACTAGTCGGGACTCGGACTAGTTCAACCAAATACTAGTACGAGACTAGTCGGGACTCGGACTAGTTCAACCAAATACTTATACAAGAGTACAAGGCAGGCGAGTGTCTATTGTCAAATACGGTACGGACTCGTGCGAATGTGATCTCGGTGGACGCTGTTTTCATGTTTCCATGACTACATAACATAGTATTGGAAGCGTAAACAATTTACGTTTCTTTTCTTAATTCTTTTTTTAATGTTATTTATAAGAATTATGCAAACAATATTCTAAAAAAATATTATAATTAGGCTCGTTACTATTAAGATTATATGAGAGATAAATGAAAATAATCCACTTTAAATTCTCGTTTCCGTCATTAGTATGAGCTGAATCAACCAACTATAGAATTATAGCAATAGTAAAAAAAAATAGCAGCTTAAAATCAATCAATATCAATAGGTGAGTACTCCCATTCCAGAGTTTTTCAAATAAATCAAAGATAAACATCTTTTAAAACAAATTTTACAAAATATGAAGTACTACTAAGTAGCATTTGAAGTAAATTATCTTAATTTATTTCTCATATAACCTTAATTCTCGTAATTTAGTTACGAGAATAATTATAATAATTTTGTAAACTATGAAGGGAAGATGTATGAATTCATTATTGCACACGTTTCAACAGTACACACGTAAAATATGATACTTGAAACTATAGCGTATCCTATTCCTATTCCAACAATACTAAACTATGCGTACTTGATACTTTTTGGACTAGGTGGAACAGGTATTAGGATCGAGTATTTATACGGAATTGGACTAGGTGCACCTAGTACGAAATTTACCTAGTACGACGCATCTCTAGTCCCGACTAGTCTCGTACTAGTATTTGGTTGAACTAGTCCGAGTCCCGACTAGTCTCGAGTCTCGAGTATTGACAGACAAAGATAGAAAAACTACGGAATAGTCTAGTTAAAAAAAGACAGAATACATTATTACACAACAAACACGAGTGCGCGTCACGTTACCTTTATGTTCATTAAAATTTGGTTCAAATTCAAATGACTGACAAACTAATGATTTAGGCAAAGACGACCCGAGTTGAGCGCCTAGTAACTACAGTCTACGGCAACAAAATACGAGTACGACGCGTAGGCACAGTGAGACTAGATGGATCAAGTATTTTAAAAGTTGGAATAGGTGCAACCTAGTCTCGTTAAATACTTAGTCCCTGGATCTGTTCTAGTATATACGCTTCATCTCTAATTCAGTCACTTGCTAGGCGCCTGTAGAGTTGTTACGTGTTGTGTTGATTTAAAAAAAATCTCTTGATAAAAATATGCCGTCGTGTGTACTTAGATATTGCACAAATAATTCAAGAAATGTCAGTAAAAACCAAGGTATTACTTTTCATTGGTTAATAAGATACTTAATCAATAAAAAAGTATTATAAATTAATAATAAAATAAATTATTCCTAAGACGCCATCTTGTGTCATGTAATATAGATTATGAAATTAATTTGTTCAGATGCGACATTTCTGTGGGTACTTATGTATAGGATGAATATATTATTATTATAACACATTTTTTTGTAGAAACATATATGGGTTATCATAATTAGGCCAATTTTTGTGGAATAAATTAGTCCATTTTTAACTGTCGCGTGCCTAGCATTTATGAACGACGCTTATTCTAATTTAAACAAATATATTTGTAATTTAAATTTTATATTAATGAGTTTTGTTAAACATACATTTAGTATTTTTTTTATATTTGACATAGATACCTTTTAAAATATTCAGATAAAAATATTAAAATGTAATTGTGATATAATATTAAGTAATATAATGTTAAATAAACAAATATTATATACAAAATAAATGACAAAATTTGAAAATTGTTCTCAATATAATTTACCTATTTAACAATACAATATATTATTACCTACTGATCGTTCTACCTATGTTTATTCTATGATAACAAAACCACCGCGCGAACACAGAGTAGCGCACATGTTTTGTTTGAAATAGCTGTTCTGGTACGTAAGTACATATTACTTCAATGGTTAGCGATCATAAACTTTTTTGATCTGTGCATATTCATAAATTACTTATAGTTAATAATAATAAGCCATAGTTTTCGAAATTTCAAGCATTAAAGTTGTTAACAATGTAACAATTAACAATTTCACTGGTGTCAGCGGTTTTATTGGGAGCGAGCAATATACTGTACTTATGGCAACGATCGCTTAGCACTTGACCTATCACGGCTCTTTTCAACATTAAATAAACGCTCGCTTGTCATCGCTTACCAATGATGACGTTAATTCGGTTAAAATGATAGTGAAGACATTTTTGTGGAATTTGCAATAGACACTCAGCACGTAATTATATTGTATATATTTCACTGTTGATATTGGTCTAAAAATATGTTTTGATTATGGCAACAGATTTTTTAAAATTGTTATAAGCAAGTGCTTGACTATAATCCAACCTGATGGTAAGTAATGATGAAGACCTAGATTGTAAATCGTACTGTCTTAGCGTAACAATGTTATTTAATTTTGCCTTGAAGACGCCTGGATTGTATGAGACGAAAAGAATTATCAAAATCGGACTAGTACTTTGGAAAAAATTATGCGTGGTCATACTTTAAAAAAAATATACGCGTCGACTTGAGTACCTCCTCCGTTTTTTTTTTGTTGATTGAAAAGGTAAACTAGCTTATTCCACGCCTTTGAGATGGTTTGAATGCGTGGAACTTTGATTACATAGACAGGTAGTTATATAGGTACCTAATCAAAGGCGTGGAATATCGTCAACAAAGAGGTGAATAATAAAATTACCGTGCCTACAGCCTGGTTATCAAATGATAGAATAAGGGAAATGACTTTATATAATTATAGAAAAGGGGAATTACCATTTCTGTATTAATTAACGATTGTGATTACATTGTGATGGACTGTACACAGGATACTGTGCTGTTAATACAGCACGTACATTCCTGTGTATCATGGATGCTTTAATCTTTGAACTGATAATAACTAATAATTATTATTATAATTGTACCACGGAAATAATTAAAATATATACATATGGACTCAAAGGTGACGAAATTTTTCGCAACATAAAATAATGTAAATACTCCATTTTCCAATGCATTAATACATGTACTTATAAATTTGTATAAAAGCTTAATGTCTGCAGACACCTGGTAAGTCATTCGCAAACAATAGGAATAATAAAATAATGAACAAACAAAATGAAATGTGACTATAATATACTAAGTAGTTACGAGTATATTGCACGTGTATTACGAGTACGTAGGTATTTTTTCAGACATAACACATTATCATCTTATTTCAATAATGAATTATTCTAAAACAAAAGTTTCGTACGTACATCAGCAACAAACTTTAACATTGTAGATCACTCAATATTTTCTTCTAAATATAATGTTAGCGATCGGAAATAAAAATTATAATGGTTCTACCATTATAATTTTTATTTTAATGGTTTACTCTCTAAATGTTTTGTTTATGTATTTTAAAAACTAGGTACCTATAATTGCCGGCACGAAAGGTGAGCACCGATGAGCTATGGTGGGGGTTGAACCAGCGTAGGTACACTGTCGGCCAAAATTATTAGGTACTGTTGTTATTTAAATTCATAATTGAATATTTTCGCTGACTTTTTTTCGAAATTCTGAGTCGTTAACTCCTTTAACTATACGACGTACAGTAGCTACGTAGACATTAGTCGTTTTAGCAGTCTGTTTATAAACGTCTATCATGTTTGTCGCAATACCTAATTATTTCATGTAACAAAACACTGAATAGACCATTTGTCGGGATTATCTATTTAACTCCGAATTCTTTCTTCTCTGCATATTTAGCCCAAAATCCGAATGCTTAAATTATAACAAAAAAAAATAACAACAAGAAATATCAAAAACAGTTAAATACAAGAAATACACAAACAACAAAAATAAACTAATTAAAAAGTTGTCAATAAAATTGCTCTCAAGTGTACGGTAGTCGAATGATACGTGCGAACCCAATAGACGACGAGAATCGGCTGACGAACCAATCACGTCGAGCGTCAGCGTGGTCAACGTCATATTATCAACCAATAAAAAGTGTGCTCACGACTCGTGGCGGCAATTATACAGCCTAGTTTTGTTTTTGTTTTTTAACTATATTTCAAATAATTGCTTACTTTATTAGTCATTTTAAATACGTTGTTATGTTAAATGTTAAATTAAATTATGTTAAATGTACAGATTGGTACAATAGTGTAAAAATTAATTGAATAGAATAGGAAAGATTAACTTATAGAATGAAATCAATATTTCTTTTTTTCATCATCATTAGCCCGTAAATGTTTACTAGAGCCTTCTGGACCTTGACCTCTCCTGTGGTGGGAAGAATTTAATGATCGCGGTACCGGATGTCTCCTCGCATCCAATAATATATTATTTTTTTATACGGGTGTCAAACGAGCAAACAGTTCACTTGATGGTAAGTGGATACTTTGACCCGTAAAGATCAACATCTATCGCTGATTATGAATTAAAATGCAGATGCGTTGTCACCCCTGAAGACTAAGATAGGATGTCACGTTTCTAGTGAAAACGGGTCTCCGGTTCTCTATACGAGATACAGTAGCATTAAGCTGCTATTTTACGCTGGTATTTTGTGAGAACATGGTCCTTCCCCGGTCGAGTCAACTCGCTCGTGCTTTAACTATAAAATAGCCAAAGATATTTTTAAAACATCTTTGAATATAGCTGCAGCGTGCCTCTACCGCGTATTTACTTTACATAGCGCAAACATAATGATGCTAACCAAATAGGCTATGCGATAAAAACATATTATTCATAAACGATAACGCACGTACATCTTAACGAATTTACCTACCTATATGATTCATCAACAGGTGTACTGTATTCCCGTACGTCATCATGACATTATACGAAAATAATGCAATAAATATAATATCAGCTTCAATAAAATAAAAGATCCATACGTGGCACGAGCCACGCTGCTGCTATATTAATACGGTTGTAGCACGAATTGGTCGGCTCGACCGGGGAAGGACCACGCTCTCACAGAATACCAGCGTAAGATAGCAGCTAATACTGCTGTGTTTCGTATGGTGAGTGTAGAGATCCGAAGACCCTTTTTTACTGAAAACGAGGCATTGCATCTTAGTCCTCAGGGGTGACAACGCATTTGCGTTTTGATTCTTAATCGAGGATAACTGTGGATGTCTATGGGCCACAGCATCCACTTACCATCAGGTGGACAGTGTGCTCGTTTGTCACCCTTATTCTTAAAATAAAAACCGGCCAAGAGCGTGTCGGGCCACGCTCAGTGTAGGGTTCCGTAGTTTCCCGTCCGTCACAATATGTGTTCCCACTTATGAGTTTAAAGGTAAAGTTGGGTATCCATTATGTTCGCGCTCCAGCAGCGCTCGGCGCTCCTGCAACTGCTCCTGGTAGTGGGTTCTGTTGTTGCCATCCAAGTTCAAAATGATTTTCCTAGAAAGTCCTTATAAAGTTCTACTTTTCAGATTTTTTTCATATTTTCTAAACTTATCGTTCAAAAGTTAGAGAGGGGGGGGGACTACACATTGTTTTTTACTTTTGGAGCGATTATTTCCAAAATTATTGACATTATCAAAAAAATGATTTTAGTAAACCCCTATTCATTTTTAAATACCTTTCCAATAATATATCATACTTTAGGGTTGAAATTAAAAAAAAAATCACTTCCCACTTTACATATAGGGGGGCTACCCTAATAAAAAAAAAAACAATTTTTATTTTACCACTTTGTCGGCGTGATTGATACACATATTGGTACCAAATTTCAGCTTTCTAGTGCTAACGGTCACAGAGATTAAGCGAGGACGGACAGACGGACAGACAGACATGGCGAAACTATAAGGGTTCCTAGTTGACTACGGAACCCTAAAAAAAAGGTCCTTAGAGTATGTGTGAGCAAGCTATGCTTACCTATTTATATTCTAACGTACCTTACCTACGTCACTTTTAATGACAATTTATTAGAATTTGTTTTATCCCCGTACAACCCGTGGGTGTCGTGAGAGCCGACAAAGAGAAACAACCCAGGAGGCTGGAAACAGCAGCATCTTCTCAGGAAGTGTTATCAGTAACAAATCAAAGTTATCTAAACGGAGGATGCCAAACCACTTGCCAAGCATAGCAGCTGTGGCGAAATCCTAGGAATAATATAAGGAAATCTTTGGGGGGAGGCCCATGTTCAGCAGTGGACTTGTATAGGCTGTTATGAATAATGGACGTAAAAAATAGTTTTAATCATTTCTTGTATTTACGCAACACTTACATATAAAAATTACTTTTACGGATTTTATCGCTTATTTTTACTTTTTATTTACTTTTATTTTTAATTCCCGACGTTTCGGGCGCTTTCCAGCACCCATGGTCACGGGGGACTGAGATGACTGACGTCCCGATGTCCTTGTTAAACCCGGAGTACCTTCAGCTTTTTTAATTATTGTTTGTGGTCCGATCTATGCAAAATGAACTGACTATGTCCTGAGTTCTTGCAGTGGTATGCTTGGGTTTAGTTTTAATTTTGTTGATTATAGGATCCCAAGCAGGTGGTAGTACCCAGCCTCCTTCTCTATTGAAATTAGGATGTTTTTTAATTTCAATAGCCTCACGTATCATCCTTGGTAGGAATCGGTGTTCTTTCGCGAGGATTTGTGGTCTATCAAATCTGATGTAATGGTTGGGTCCGTCTAGGATATGATCACTAGGATATGAAGCATCAACGTTCCGGGAAGTCTGCAGTTTGTATAAGTAAATAGAGTAATAAGATTATAAAAAATACTTATGGAAAGTCAATTCTTTAATTTACCACTGGTTCGCAAAAAAAACCTCTGTCCTGGGAAGAACCAGCAAGAAACTCAGCGGGACTTTTTTTTTTCAAATAATAGCTTACAATCATGTTTACAATTAACAACACAAGACAAATTAGAAATAGCTTGGTAGCGATCACCCTTCCCACAGGTTATTATCATCCATAAATTCCATAATATTATAATAAACCTTTTTATACAAACTTAGTTTAATAAAATTTTTAACTTTGCGTATGTTACATTTTGTATATTTTCTGGGATTTTTGTTGTAAACGCGTATACATCGCCCCAAGAATGAATTACTGTAATGTAAAATTTATAGTCAAACAATATTCAAAATTATTTTACCATATAGTACAAAAATTGTGAGCATAAATGATTTCTTTAGAAGTTCTTTTATTCAAGTGTGTTTGATAGCGAGAGATAACTGCAGCGCTGGGTGTTCAACGCAATTTTCACGCGTATGTTTACGCGTAACGAAACTACATAAATGAGCAATGGAGTAGTGAACAAGAAATTCGAGTTGGTATAGAACGAGCCCGTAGTGCCTTTATGAAACTAAAAAAGTTTTTGTATTGTAAACGTTTAACCTAAAACTCCGCATGAGACTGGTGCGCTGTTATGTATTCAGTGTCCTACTTTATGAGGTCGAAAGTTGGACCTTAACCTCGACATTATGTTCAAAACTTGCTCCGAATGTCCGACTATGAGAATAACAAATGTTGAGGTTCAGTGTCGAATGAATAAGCAGTTGGAGGTAATGAGGACCGTGAAGGAGAGGAAACTGCAGTATTTTGGACACATCATGAGAGGACATAAATATCGTATTCTTCAGCTTTGATTTAAGGAAAAATCGAGGGAAAACGTCGACCTGGCAGAAGAAAAACATCCTGGCTGAACCTTCGTGAATGGTTTAACCACAGCACTCGTTCTTTCTTTCGTGCTGCAGCTTCAAAGATAAAGATAGCTATGATGGTCGCCAACCTTCGCAGAAAAGTGGTACCCTGAGAAGATGTTTACGCTCTGGTACCTCACTGGCCCGTATCACTTAGCCCTCACGCATCTTCCTTGGTCAGCACCTCGCACTCTCTCATCAGAGAGCACTCACAATTATGCGTCAATGGCCTATGATCACAGAAATAGTAATAAATTATTACGATTTCTGTGCATATGATACTACGTTTGCTCGCGTATCTCACTAACTCCATTACCAATACTAGGTAGGATTCGCTTATACCATCATCAAAGGATGGTATCGAATATACCTAACATACGAATACATTTGTTATAATTTTATAATGAATAATTTTACCGTGTAGTGGCTGTGTAGGAATATACACTGTCCTTTATTGTCTTGTGAGTGTCGTACCAAGCGACAGAGTAAAACTGAAGCAGGAGATGGGAACTGCATCCTCCTGATAACAACTCAAAGTTATAAAAAACTGCGGTAGCTGAGCGTGGCAACTATGGCAAACCTATGAGGCAATCTATGGTGGAGGCCTATGTAACGATAAATAGGTTAGCAGTAAACTGTTATAGGCGGTAATAGATGGATAGATAGATGAATGACTAGGTAATTGTGGGGATTTCCGCGAATGAATTTAAATCTTTAAACACCATACTAAATACGTAGATTCTAACGTCAAAAGTAACGTAGTTAATAGTTATTGTAGAATTGTAGAAAATTAATATTCTATTTCAATCTTTGCTCCATTTCTAATATTGAAATTTGTTCTTATTTAAGATAACTATTTAAAAAAAAATTGAGATTTTGAGATACGAGTATAAGCAGCATAGCGTTACGGTAGGCCAATTCTAACCGGACAGTCGTGGGATCATTAATTTGAATACATTTATCAAGGTGCCTTATAGTCGTTTACATAATAATTCGCTTTTGATAAACATTGGGGCATTTTAATATACTGGTTATAAAACATTAAAAAGTTTGCTTCAGAATTTTTATTTATAATTAATTTACCTCTCCCTAATTAATGTAACTCGTAGGGAGTTAATTCATCGACTCAACCATAAAGGCTCGAATATTACTGGCACGTGAAGATAGCTATAAGTTGGTAAACTATTTACTAATCTGTGCTATAAGTCTATCTTACCAATGAGTACCGTAGTGTGAAAGCGTTCATATAACACCACAGTGACGAGACGGACATGATTAGATTTTAATCGATAAATGCTGTTCCGTTTCGTTCTAGAATTTCACCATAGAAAAACATTCAATTGAAATCATAACTCACGGTTTATTAGCTTTGAACAACTATAAAGTTTATGTATGGAACTCTTAAACCGCCACGGCCCGGATTTTTACTTTTTAAAAGGAAATGACATGTTTATTTGTTACTAAAACACTTAAAAAACCATAGCAACAAATTAATGACATTAAAAAACAAGCAAAGTACACATAGGATTGCAGTAAGGGAGAGAATACCGACTCACCATGATGCTAGGACTATAGCGGTATTACCGCGCGCAATCACAAAACTATTTGAAAATTAAGTTTATTTCACAAAATGTATTTTTAGGAATCTTCTTCGATGGAAGTGATATAGAGTAAGCTTGACAATTGCCCATTTAATTCATACATTATTTGTGTTTGAGACATTCAATACGGATTATTGATAATGTTGGAAATGATCCGACTTCCCGGTGATAAACGATAAATGGGTCACATTATTATCAGTGTATTTCCATTGAAAATCAATTAAAAACGGACACGTATGTAATGAACATAAAGACATAGTTTACATTATCGTCATAAGAGTTATAGATGATAGTAGATCGGGAAAAACCGTGAAAGTGGATGTTATTTAAATAGGATAGAAAAAAGTTTGGAAAGTAGGCAGAAGTAATAGCGGGGAGCCGGTGTTGCATAGCCGTAACCGTATACTGTGAGCATAAGTGAGTATATATGCAACATTTCTCGGAAACTTGCTGCTTTAAGCATGAAAACGGAGATTGTATGTTTACGATTATTAGTAATGGGTTACGATAAAAATTCTCACGCGTGTAACTATTTAATAATTGGGTTGCTGATGGCGCGGAACAATATAGCGTGCCTGTCATCGATCTGGTTTTGTTTTGTTGATGTTTTTAATTTGGTCTATTAGAGATGTGTTACTTTTGAAATACTTGACCGATTGAGGGCATTTACATGCAATATATTTCATATCTGTCTTTTTTGAGACGATGGTTCATAACTGTCCATGGATCCGATTAAAGTTACCAACTCTCGAAAGGATCAACCTTTTTCATCATCACCTTTTTCAGATCAACCGAATTTTATTTAATCGAGTACGGGGGGGGGGGGGGGATGAAAGAAAATCTCAATAATTTATTAAATTTTAAAATTTATTTTTACTTTGCTTTCGAGCAACATCTAATATTTGTCGATTTCGCAAAGCGAGTGTGAGCGACGAATGCGTATGATTTTTAGAAAAACCGGAGAAATTATTGCATCCTGGGAGGTCGGGAGATTAACCATTATTACTGGTTGGGAACCCTAGATCCGATACGTCGCGCTATAGTCAAGTTTTTAATTAATTCTATACTTTTGGATCAAAATTACTTATATTCACTTTAAAATGGTGATTTATAGCCAAAAATCACAAAATCTGGACTCAATAAGTGGAGCTTATATTTACACACAGCCCGGAGTGAATTCAGAGTGAAACTCATCACTCCACCTACCGGAAAGGACGGGACGACGTCTGCCGAGTCAGCGAATGATTTATTTATAAATCTGTAAAAAAGGTTCGAGTCTAGTGTGAACGTTGTATAGATTTCATTAAGATAAATTATTTCAATAATTGTTAATTTACGTGTTCAGCGACTTTGTTATCTTTACTTCAGCATTGTATATAACCTTTAAATAAATTTATTTATTCTTAATCATATTTTGTTGTGTCAGTTGTTTTTATACAGAAGAGGGGGCAAACGAGCATGCGGCTCACCTGATGTTAAGTGACTACCACCACCCATGATCAACCGCAACACCAGGGGTATTGCAGGTGCGTTGCCGGCCCTTTAGAAAGGAGTAAGCTCTTTTCTTGAAGGTCCCCAGGTCGTATCGGTCCGGAAAAATCGCCGGTGGTAAACTATTCCACAGAGAGATTGTACGCGGAAGAAAACTCCTTTTGAAACGTACAGTGGTGGACCGCCAAGAATCCAGATGGTGTGGATGGTATCGGGACGTTTGCCGCGTAGTGCGTTCACGAAATTTGGCGGCTGGGATTAATCCGAACAATTCCTCAGAGCATTCCCCATGGTATACGCGAAAGAAAATGCAAAGAGATGCAACATCTCTTCGCAGCGCCAGTGAATCGAGCCGATCAGAAAGCACTCGGTCGTCGACGATTCGAGCCGCTCTGTGCTGGATGCGGTCAAGTGGAAGGAGCTGGTTCTGGGGAGCCCCAGCCCAGAGATGGGAACAGTATTCCATGTGCGGCCGAACCTGCGCCTTGTAAAGTTGCAGTTTTCAAAAGACTTAAAAAGGAGGAGGTTCTTAATTCGAGTGTACGTACTTTTTTTGTATGTACGCAATATCTTCGCAGATTGTGAACCAAGAGTGGTCCCATTCGATTTTGAAGAAAATTTTCTGACCCCAAGGGTAAAAAATAGGGGAAACAGTTTCATATCTTCGCAGATAAAGAACCGATTTTAATTATTCTTGTTTTCCTCAGTAGTGTGGTCCGTTATAAGTATTGAGAAACAAATTGCTCCTAAGAGTTGCAAATAAATAACTACTTTTTTTTAGCAATTTGAAGCAGGTTTTTAGTTTTTATTTTATAGTTATTTGAGCTATATGACCAGAGCATTGCCGCTTCAGCTTAATAATCCGTTGAGCTTTGTCGGTTACTCTGGTACTGGTGATATCCTCAATACCAAGTCTATCATACAGAGAAAATCCAAGCATGGCCCTCTCCATAGCTTGGTGAGCAACCTTGAGGTTCTTCCTACGGTTGTCGTGAAAAAACACGTCTTAGATTTATATGTACACGCACTGGTTGTACAATTTTGTTTTCAAGTTTTGAGGTATAAGTACGTGACGAGATGTGTCTTGTAAATTTATGGAATGAGTAAGACTGAATACATTGATTGTGAACACAAACATTGAAATATAATGAAGAAACGACTTTATAATAAATAATATAAAGAAGGTTTTGCAAGAGCAGTTTTTTCAATGTTATGTCTTATTTGATTGAGATATAGATTACGAGTTATTTGGCGGTCTGTACTCATTTATCTTATTTGGGTTTTTTTAATGTCAAATTTATGATCGCTTAGAAATATGAACATTCAGTGAGTTAATTTATATTCTTTTTGACTCTAAGCCATTGTAGAGGTAAATATATTCTGTACTTGATACCAAATGGAGTAAGATACTGAATAGGAGAAATTGTTTTTCTTTTTAATGTGCCATAATAAGCAACGAGGCGTGTTTTACGCATGATAAATCAGTCTGTTATTCAACTACATAAAAACCAGTTATATTTGGTGCGCATCTGGAAGCAGTTGGTTTTGGAATTTTACTTGCCAACCAATGTTGAATGGAGTACGACTAAGCGATTAAATTTACTTATAAGAAAAAAAATCACTGTTATCTACTACATTAGGCGAAATCTAAACGCTGCTGGTTGATATGATGTTGGGTGCTTTATAGCCAAACTTTGTAAACGATTTATGATCGAACAACACTGATATGTAGGTAAAGTGTTTATTGTTGGAGCAGACTAACAATTCTATAGTGTGCGTGTATTGACGTTCACTTAACAGAGTTGATTATTCGCGCCGTTACCGAATTAATAATAATACTACGTAGCGCTGCGCTGAGATCTTACTATTGTCGCATTATTACCTATTTGGCACTCACCGGCTTGTCATGTTGCTGAATAAGACCTTCAGTCATTTTCTAATATGTGATAAAACCGCCTCTGCCCGTGCGGTGACGGATGACATCTGTAACAGGCCATCGAGGTCATGTTATTGGCGGCATTCATGATCACAAGACACTAGTTGCGTTGGATACAAAGTCTCACTTGTGGTGCGTTGGATGTAGGCAAAGATGCATGAAGGCTGCTCTTGTTTCCCGGCAGGAAGTCAAACTCGCGGCATTTCTGACAGTAGGGCAACGTCAAGGCGGGTTTATCACTGAATCACTCGCAAAATGCACGGTATGAGCGGGTAAAGCGCGGGACGCGGCGGGGCGTACGAATGACGTGAGCGCTCCGTCCTCCGACCGTCGCTTCCTCTTCCCTCTTGGTTCTACGCAAAACAAGTGGCACATACGTTCCGTTATGCAAGAATAATATTTGTTACACAGTGGAAATTTTAGCTTCTAAAGTTGCGCCTAATAATTTCCCAAATTTGTAAATAAGAGTTTTAATTTTTTATACGTTTAGTTTTGTTTAAACTTCTTATGTTAAGTATTGTCCCTAGCACATAACAATCTACATATTATGCATATGTGATATATAGGTTATATAGATTAAACTACATACATAATACGGATTATAAAAGCATTAAATCATTTCAACAAAATGTGTTTACTTTGTTTTTATCATAATAAAGGAATAGAGAGGTACTAATTATTTATTTAAAGTTAGCATTTATGAATTTATGATATGCTTAACCTCTACATTTTTCGGTACAACAATGTACCCACAGATTATTTAGATATTGGTGTTGAATTATTTTTATTGCTGTTTTCATAATTTTTTTTTAATTAAACACCAATATGACTGGGCCTTACCTTTTAAAATATTATTACTGTGCATTTCAGTTTCTTGATTATTTAGTAAGTTTTCTGAACATGAATTATATAATTAACTAACAAGGTGAAACATGTAGCAAAGTTTGCTATTGAAAAATAGCAGGCGCTTTCTGAAGACATTTTCTTTCTTATGTGAAAGAGCGTTCATTTTAATTTGCATATTAGATATTATCCTATAATTATTTTAATCACGCAAACCAAGTCAACTGAAGACACAAAAGTTAACAAGTTAACTTAATATAAAACCAACATGTACTTGTACTTTTGTATAATACAGCATTTCAAACCAATGTAATGTTTTGTGGCTGTCGTATTAATATTATTAACATGAAGTACTGCTTAAGACCTTTAATATAAGGAGAAGGAAAATCAACCTAATCTCCCAGCCATTCAAGCGATTATTGACACCTGTATTTGAAATTCAAATAACACAATCTGACTACTTACAAACAATAGTAGTAATACCTTTTTTATATCTGTAGATAGGTCTGTAGACCAGTAATTATGTAGTAATTAGTTATAAGCTACGTGGTAGAGCCACGCTGCAGCTATTTTATGGTTGTAGCCAAATGGATCGGCTCGACCGGGGAAGGACCACGCTCTCACAGAATACCAGTGTAAAAAAGCATCTTAATGCAACTGTGTTTCGTATGGTGAGTGTAGAGAACCGGAGACCCTTTTTTACTCGAGACGAGGTATTCCATCTTAGTCCTCAGGGTTGACGACGCATTTGCATTTTGATTCTTAATCGAGGATAAATCAAAGAACACAGAAAGAAAAAAAAAGAAAGACATCTGTCTATTCACTTACCATCAGGTGAACTGTGTACTCGTTTGTCACCCTTATTCTATATAAAAAAGAGTTTAAATTACATATGACACGACCCTTAGTTACCTATCTAAAGTAGATCATTTTATAATTTACACATGAACGAAGCGCTTTAGAACAGCCTAAAAATTAAAATGTAAATTATTTGGAACAATTCACAACTATATTTCGGAGAGATCAAGGAATCAAAACACACTCTTATTTAACTGCTTCGACCAGAATAGTGGCCTTTATAATATTTCACTCCAGTTCTGCTTTTGCTTGCTAGCTCTGTAAGGCACAATCTCGGTGCATCAAAATGATGCATCAGCAGAACTGGGACGCAAACTTTTAGCTCCTTATGCAAAGGCACGCAGATCGAGATCGATGTGTAAAACTGTATTTGAAATTCAAATAACACAATCTGACTACTTACAAATAATAGTAGTAATACCTTTTTATATCTACAGACCAGTAATTATGTAGTAATTAGTTATAAGCTACGTGGTAGAGCCACGCTGCAGCTATATTATTTACTAAGATTTTTCAGTCAGTCGTTAGTCGCTAGCGATTAGTCGCTAGTGATTAGTCACTAGTGACTAGTCGCTAGTGACAAGTCGCTAGTTCCCCACCAACTGTATTAAGCATTCCTCTATAAATAAATATTTCGTAAAAGTTATTCCATTTTTCATTATGGTCACCAGTAGGGACTCCTACTGGAGTCAACTCCTAAACTCTTTTGAGTGGTCTTAAGAATATCTCAAATTTAGAAAAATACCTAGAACATGTATTGTTGGTGACGGTTATGTACACTTGTTATTGATATAGTATATCAGTGTGCGTGTTACTTTTTAAAGTTTAGTGTTAATGTTTAATAGTTTAATAGAGTCGTGGTAGCTCAGATGGTTAATGCTCGCTGTAAATATAACAGAACGCGAGTACCCCGGGTTTGATACCCGCCGGCACCAATGAAATTGTTAAATGCAATTTTAAGTGCTCATTTACCACGTGCTCGGCGGTGAAGGAAAACATCGTGAAGGAAACCTACATGTCTGAGGAATAAGAAAAAAAATATATTTCGAAGACATGTGAAGTTCGCCAACACGCATTGGGGCAGCGTGGCAGACAATTCCTTGCCCCAAAACCCTCTCAGAAATGAGGGGAGGCCTGTGCCCAGCAGTAGGACGTATATAGGCTGTAACTTTACAACTTTACTTTAATGTTTAATACATATATTGTACATAACTGTGCTTATGTAATAAATAAATAAACATCGTCTAAATAGCTAAATTTAAAAATTCATGTCATATTTTGCCATCTTTATAGGAGATATTTTTATTTCCCTTGAATTAATATCGTATAAGGTACGTACGAAAAATAACATACGGTCGAATTGTAAAGTTGCTGTATCTTTGAAGTCGCCTAAAAGACGAAGGAATTGATGCTTATAATTCATCAAAAAGCTCTCTTGAAGTCTGCAAAAATATAGTTGTGAGAAGGTAATTTATTTTGGGTTTCACAAGAGGATAATAACCCTAAGCATCGCAGCTGTGTATTAAAACAACATCTAAACACTAAATGGTCTTCATAGTTAAAGACAGCCTACTCCATCGAAAATATCTGGAGTTTTGTCAAGCATAATCTCAGAGGAAAGCGTACACAAACGCTTATAGGGAATTAAGTTACCAAATATAAAATTAAAAGTGGCGATCTTTACCTTTACAATTTGCAAATATAAAACTGGTGAAAAGTATACCCAAACGTTGTAAGACGATTTGAAAGTAAGAATAAAAAAATTTAAAATAAAAATTCTAATACATTTAACAATATAATTTAACATAATAACTTACAATATTTTATCACCATTCTCCCAGTCGTTCCTTACTGAATTTTTTTTCTATAGTCGTATTTTACTTAAAACAGTTTTAGTCATAAAAATGTGATTATATTTTTGTAAAAGTAAAATAAAATAAAGTCATGTTTATTATAGTTAATTATGTATCAGAGTTCAGAAGAAGAAAAACAGTAAATGACATATCGATATCAACAATTATTATTAAAATTGATGTATGTAATTACTCAGAGACGGAATACGAAACCCATCCAACCGTGCCTCCTACCGGATATGTCTTAAGATGAACTTGGATAAAACAAAGATCATCTGTAATGTCCATGTCACACCTATACCGGTAGTTGTTGGGAGCACTAAGCTCGAAGTTGTTGACGAGTTTGTTCACATGGGACAAATAATCTGACTAGGTAAGTCCAACTTCGACCGAGAGGTCAATCGACGCATTCAACTCGGCTGGGCAGCGTTCGGGAAATTACGACACATCTTCTCGTCAGGTATACCTCAAAACTTGAAAACGAGATTGTACAACCAATGCGTGTTACCAGTAATTACTTATGGATCTGAGACGTGGTTCTTCACTGCGGGCCGTATGAGGAAACTCAAGGTCACTCGGCGAGCTATGGAGAAGGTTCTGCTTGGGGTTTCTCTGCGCCATAAACTTGGACATGTGGATATTCGCAGAAGAACCAGAGTGACCGACATAGTCGAACGGATTGACAAGTTGAAGTGGTAATGGGCTGCTCATATAGCTAGGCGGAGTATAGGGCGACCCCTTACCAGATAGGAATGATGATCTGGCAAGACATGCAGGAAGTCGGTGGATGCAGGTGGCTCAGGATCGTGCTTTTTCTTCTTCTTTTTTCTTTCTTTTGGCGTGCTTTGCGGAATTCTTTTGGCGAGGCTATGTCCAGCAGTAGACTTACTCAAAGAAATAAGTACTATTTCACATTCCTTTGTGTTTACCTTGTTGTTTTCTAGTTTGAAAGGTATGGCAACATCTGTGGCCGCAAAAGTAAAAAAGACACCACATATTTTTAAAGCCTAAATATAAAATTGGCACGTCTTCTACAGGATTTGTCATTTGTATACCAATGAAAAATTAATAAAATAATATGATGTGTTTTTATAACTTACCCCACATAAATGAGTCTGCACATTATCTATAATTTCAGAACTTACAATGGTACAGTGTTCGTAATAATCGAAAGTATTTAATCTATATAAATAAAATGAGAGAGGTTTGCAGTTGTGCGCGTCACCGAAAAACTACTGGGTAGATTTCAATACGGTTTTCTAAGTTTTATTTCTTAGATACTTGACCCTTATCTAAAAAAATATTGCGATGTCTACGTTTAACATATAGTTATTACAGTTTTAAAAACGCGGACGAAGTTGAGTATCAGCTAGTTTTCAGATTTTTGAGACTGAAAAAAAAAACATAAAATACTCCTTTTAATTACTACTGGTAAGCTTAAAAAGCTCGTGTAACGTCACTCGTTACTGCCACGTTCACGACTGTAGTTGAAATAGTGAGGTCGCGGCCCACACCCTGCACTTAGGCTACTGCTGCTTCTAGTTTTAAATACCATAATTAAAAAGATAAGAAACCCCTCCTTATCTTTTGCCTGACTTCCATTCCCGAAATGCCGCCCTTTACTCGTAAAATTTGCTGCCGGGCTTTGTATAATGCCACTGTAACACATTTGTCACGGCTGTTAATATTTTTTAGCATAATTTCTGAAATATTTATCAGTAAACTGTTCGGCGGCGTACTGCCTGCTTCTGAGAGTGACTTTGAGTCAGTTGATCTGCTAGAGGACGCCCTTCCCGCACCCTTCATGCTGGCATGCAATTCATGCAAGTGTTTGTAAGAATAGTGTATCGATAATAGTACTCAGTACTAGGTGCAGTAGTGTGCGTCATGAGTTGGCGGAGTCTCTTTAACATCACCAACTGCGACGTCATATGTTGTCCACAAATCTGATTGTTATGACTTTCTCGTCCTTTCGATTTTACTTGCAACGGCGGATTTCAATCACATCGGCGTGCTTTTTAGATAGGTGGTGATGGAATTTTTTCACATAGTTAATCTATGTCATTAAGGAAATGTAGATTAGATTAATTCTCGTTATCAAGATGGTTGTCCGATAATCAGTAGGTATGAAAGTACCACCGCCAGCAGCATTCGGCATCAAGGAAGTTGTCAATTGTCGATCAAATGATATCACTCAATCTCAAGCCGCCTTATTACAAAAGGTCGTTTATAATAATTATAAGTAAATGGTATTAAAAAAGTGTCTGATTTAATAAATAAATGACGTGGAAAATATGCGAACTAAAATGTATTGTATGTTTTTTGAATGCAATAAATGTGGCCCGTTTATCATATAACAGTCCACCTGCTGGTAAGCGGATGCTGTGGCACATAGACAACTGTATTTATGCTCGATTAAGAATCAAAATGCAGAAGCGTTGGCAACCCTGAGGACTGAGAGGGAATGCCTCGCTTCTAGTAAAAAGGGTCTCCAGTTTTCTACACTCACCATACGAAATATAGCAGCATTGAGCTGCTATTTTACGTTGGTATTCTGTGAGAGCGTGGTCCTTCCCCGCTCGAGCTGACCCATTAGTGCTACCATTATAATATTATAGTCACAGCGTGGCTCTACCGCGTAAATAAATTGTATTGAATATTAAAGGCTATTCCGTCATATTTCCATTAACTGGATGCTTCTTAATTGCTATGGCTTTATCTAAGATTAAGTACAAGTTACAAATATACATTTACACTCACCACACACATATATTTTACGCTGGATTCTATGAAAATGTGATCCAACTTCGGTCGAGCCGACCGATTCGTGCCACAATCAGCAAATAAATTGACGTTTAAAATAAATTGATTGGATTTGATAGCAAGTGTTAAATTTCGCAAAGACTCCTTTAGTTAAAGGGACTCCTTTTTTAGGCCGAAACTATCAATATACACTTTTTGTAATAAGACGGAAGGGGTTTAGGTTAGTTAAAGTTACACTATATACGTCTGACTGCTGGCCACAGGCTTCCTCATACTTTTGGGAGGGTTTTAGGATGAATGTGATGAAGTGAAGATGATGATGAGTGAAGTGTCAGCCGCGTTGCCCCATTGCGTGTTGGCGAATTTCACGTCTTCGAAATATTAATTTTTTCTTATTTTTCAGACTTGCAAGTTTCCTCACTGTGTTTTCCTTCACCGCCTCTGAGCTACCAGGCTCTGTTGGTTGGTTATTTGTATTTAGTAACTAGCGGCCTGCCCCGGCTTCGCCTGGATGTGGTCTTTTAATGTGGCGTTACTTAGATTTAATCTTTAAAAAATCTTTACAAAAGATATATGAAGTAAAATTGTTCAAAACGACTATAAATCAATAGCACGCACGCTACAGACTATAAACTATAAATTTCTAGCACGCTATTAAATACGCTATCTTATAGCGCGCTATTTATAAGAAAGCGTGTAGGAGGCCGACAAGAGCGTTAAGTTTTGCAGCACGCTATAAACTCGTGGCACGTTACATTACATTTCGTTCATTTCATAGACCGCGTGCTATATACGAACATTATTTCGTAATAAGTCGCATTTCGCTGAGGTGGCAATGGAGGGGAAGAAAGGTTCTCGAGTAGCAGCCTCGTACCGGTAGGCGTAGTGTAGGAAGTCGATGGATGCAGGTGGCTCAGGACCGTGCTTTGTGGCATTACTTGGGGGAGGCCTATGTTCAGCAGTGAACTTGTGAAGGGCTGTAATAATAATGATGATGATGAAGTCGCATTTTAGACTAAAATAAAATAAAGCGGTAAAGAAAAACCAATGAACGCCTTCTCATACTTTTCAGGATTACGACTTTCTATAATCCTAAAAATATTTTAAGGCATGTACATTTTAAAACGAAATAAAATTAATTATTTTTTTATTATAATTGATGTAAACGTTATTTTAACCTTAATATAAATTATAAATCAAATAAAGGTGTATTTAAAAGTTTATTGATTGTATTTATTAAAATCTACTATTTACATACACTATTATATATACACTTTTGTATCTATATTTACATTTAAAAACATTAGTTAGGCTTCTTTTATAGCAGACAACTGTGACCTTCGATCACCTATAAGTATACATTATACACTAACTAAATAACGTCTAACACCAAATTAGGTCGCGAGCGATAAATAGCGTGCTACTAGATCAAATTTGCGTCACACGTCCTCTCCCAACAGCACTGCTGCTAGAACTAGTTGCCGCTAGATATTAATAGCGCCAAAACGCCATAGCGCTATAGCGCTGTGGCAATAGCGTCATGGCGACTACTTACATAACACGCGCTATGTGTTATGGAGAGATAGCGCGCTAGTTCTTTTAGCAACGAACAAAGTGTGTCAAGTGACAATGACAGTGACCGTATTCACATTGGCTCCCGTATTAAAATAGAATAAAAAGTTAATTTGGCTATTTTACCGTCTCAGACTTCATATATCAAAGTAATAGTACGTTATGATTGTGCACAAATGTTATCTTAGTGAACTATTAAAGGTTTTTGAATAAAATTTGTGTTACATACAAATGTTTATTGAGCTTAGTTTTAATGATGTTAGCAAAAATATAAGTGGCAGCAGTATAATCTAGATATATCAAGTGAGTAATAAAATAAGACTTAATACTAAGTTCAAACTATTATTAAAACTAGTATAATTTTGTGGATTTTGTAAATTGAGCTATGTTTAGGTTCAATATAACCGTTGTATCTCAGGTTAAAGTAAACAACACTCAGCTGACCAATCAGCTGTTGTTATTTATGCGGCGTACCGGATGACTAACGACACCTAGTATAATCGTGTTGAACTAAACTATTCGGTCAACATAATATTTGAATTATTGATTGAATTAAGACTATGGCTGAGATCTAAAAAAAAAAAAAAAAAAAAAAAAAAAAAAAAGGTTTTGGCATGCTCTGATCACGAATCTGATCTAGATCCAGCCAGTACATTTAATACTACGCTGTGCAAACTATCGGCCGTAAGACGCGGACATGACCTTGCGTCGCTCTTGAGCGTTCGGACGTCCGAACAGAATCTGGCCGGCTGGATGTTTGGTGCGTCCGCGGACAGTGTGAACGGGGCACGGGACGCGTCCGCGGACGTTTCGAGTGTCACAAGCGAACCAACTGCGCTCGCGACATGATGTGGCATGATGTGTAATGAAAAAAATTAATTGAATGTGTTCATGGCCACGAGTGCCTATAAGTACATATTAGTACATTCATAAGTATATTTTTTAACGTTTATCATCTTTTTGTAAGTCTGGATACAATGTATGAAATTCATCATACTCGAGTCGTTTTACATTAATATCATGGACAAGGAGTGTTTGGGTCCCCTATTTTTTGGAGGACCGGTAAGCCGCGTCTGTCAGCCGCGGCTGACGGACGCGTCCAATAATTTGTTCTCAGCTTTACCGTATAATTTCGGAGAATGCTGTTTCTTTCTCATTGCGACATAGGATAATTCATTGTTGTCAGTGGAGCGTAAGTTTGTTTTATTGTCACAAATCTTACAAGTCCATTTTTTCCTTGTATTAGAGTCCTTTAGGCGATATAATTTTTCTGAATATCCAATACAGTCGAACTCATAATTATTTTTGCATATTGAACATAAAATTGTATTTCTAGAGTCCACAGTGTTTTTACATTTATAACATGTGAGTAGTTAGGTTGTACCAGTTCTGGCGCACTTGTAGAAAGGTTGTACCAGTTCTGGCGCACGACGTTCGTCGACTCACAATCCTAAAATAAAAAAAAAGGTTTTGGCATGCTCTGATCACGAATCTGCGGTCCATTTTTGCGTAGGACGCACGGTTCCGGAGATGTGCAGTGCATTAACTCTTATCTAATTGATATCCGCTGCGAGCCTCAACCGTCATTAGCGCTCCATTGTCCTTATCTACTTATCTATTGTTGATTGACTACCGTCATTATCTATTATTCGTCAGCGTGTGGGTCGGCTTATGCTATTGTATTATACTCCTTTGTTCCTATCTACAACACTAATCTGAATCATCAATAAAACACATTACCTAATTTTGTTAAAATTTTTATTTATAATATACAAAATCTTATTACTTATTATCTATAAAATAGGAGCGAAACATCTCATCCACTAACATATCGTTGTACAATGTGTTCTCTGTAAATATACTCGTAAAACTATGCATTGAACATCCCTGAAACTTATATAGCAAATACATTAAGCAATATTCGCCACAAACTGAAGTCCTGTCAACATTCGAGTTCCATCTTTTACAATTTCGTACAGGTGCCCGTCCATATGAATCAAAATATTCACCGACGTCATTCGTATCGATATATAAAGCTACCCAATGTGACCCTGGTTTATCATCTGTACCCAAATTGCATATTACCTAGTCAGGTCATAAATGCACACATGTTTAATGTAAAATAATTGAAACAAGTTTATTCATTATGTAACCATTTATATACCAAAATGAACTTAACAAAACATAGATTCTTATGACACTATAGTTTATTCAAAATGACCTCCGTAATTTTGAATACAGGCCTTCAATCTGCGCGGCCAGTCGTCTATCTCACCACGAACGAGGTCCATGTCATATCGGCGGCTGCCTTAATTAAAGATGTCTTGAGTGACTCGAAATTGGGATGAGGCTTTGAGCACGCTTTTTCCTCCAAGTGTTACCATATCTTGTAATCTAACGGATTCAAATCTGGACTGGTCTTTGTGTCGGATGTAGTCGATTTCACGCGCCGCCAGCCAGTCTTTTTTTGTTTTTGTTTTTAAAGAACGTTACCTCCACACTAGGTTTTTCTCCTGTATCGTGGGGGCAGTTTACAAACACAAATTTCACAAGGACAAACATCCAAACTCGGAACAATTACTTGTAGGTCGTACAAATACTTGTTCCGTGCGGGATTCGAACCCGCGACCCCCAAGCGCAGCCACTCATTGCTAAGCCACTACGCCACGGAGCTGCCAAAAGTCTTGTGTGCTCTTCGCTCTATGAGCTGACACCGAATCTTGTTGGAATACCCGGTGCCTGTTATTGAACATGGTATGAGAAACAGGTTACACAAGGTTCGTCAGGACTGTATTTTGATACACAACTGCATTCGTTTTTAACCTTTCTCACAAAAATGTACCTCTGTTAAGCCCCAATAAGAAACTCCCAACCATACCATGAGCGAGGATGGAAAATGACCTCGTTGGACACGCGGAATACGGTTGCTCGCTTCTTCACTACTGTGTGCGTACACCTTATCATTTTGTTTGTTGTAGCTCTCTTCTACGGTAAAAATTTTTTTATCCGAAAAAAGAATTTCCCGATATTTTTTTCCCGCGTACCGCTTCACCAAAGCGCGGCATCTCTTCAGTCTCAGATCCATTAGACGAGCATTCAAACGATGTCCTGTTTTTCTTCGATATGCCCGAAGCCCTAAGTCTTCATTTAACGCCGTGGTTCTGCTTAACCCCATCTGAAGGGCCAACAGTTTCTGCTTACGTTTGGGATTTCTTTGAATTCGCACCTTTACAGCTTTTATCACTGCTGGAGTCCTAACAAATCGAGGGCGACCACTTCTTGACCTGTCATCTACACTAGAGTCTTCATTGTATCGTTTGATGGTACGATAAACGAATCTTTTGGTTATATTCAAATTTTTCAGTATATCAAAAAATTTAATTGGCGCGTAATCGCAACTGCAACACGGTCTTTTTTAAGCGTCCACTCCATATGTAAAAATGAGTAAAATTCTAAAAAGTATACAGTTTTATTTTCATGAACAATTCGAATTCAATAAACTTTTTTTGTGGCCAGCATTCTAAAAGAAAACTTTTTACTGTGTGACAATACTTATGACCTGACTAGGTATATACGTTGGTACGTGGGTGTACATGGGCAGTCTGTTAGCAGCATAAACATTATTTTCTAGACTGGGGTGAATCTTTTTCAGATGTTGTTGTACATCTAGTGTATCCATGATATTACTGCTATTAGTAGATTACTACAGTACAATCTACTCAACGACTAACATAGGAATGATTAATTATGTGATTTCTAAATATTAAATTGCATTTTTTCTGTTATACAAAACGTATTTGAGTCATCAATACACTGAATAAGACGCAACACGAAGAATGTGAGATAAGGTTGTTGACGCATAAAGTTATTATCAATTCTACTGTAGAAATTCTTTAGATTAGAATTATTACTTACTGGTACTATATAAGACCAAGCAACTGCAGTCATGGAGTTAGTGTATGGTCGTTTGACCGCAGTGTATCTATCAATAATACATTTGCGTTACTTCAACGCATCAAAGGCCATAGATGTAAGTGTTTAATCTATTGACAAACTTACTTTTCTTTCTGTTATTTTTTACGTGTGTATGATTTTGAATGACAGGCCTGTTGGTCTAGTGGTTAGTGACCCTGACTGTTATGCCGGAGGTCGTGGGTTCGATTCCCACCCAGGACAAATGTTTGTGTGATGAGCACGATCATTTGTTCTGTGTCTGGGTGTAATTTATCTATAATATTTATGTATTTAGAAATATATAAGTATGTTTATCAGTTGTCTAGTACCCATAACACAAGCTCTGCTTAGCTTGGGACTAGATGGCGTTGTGTGATAGTTTTTGTGGGTCAACAGAAAAACAATTTTTAAAAATGTTGACGACGAACGATAGAATTTTTAATATTGAAGAATACAAATGTCCAAAATACAATGATTTGGTAAATGTCATAAATTTAAACAAACGTTATGTGTGTAATAATCATATATTTGCAAAAAATAATCACAAAATGTATTCTTCAATATTACAAATTCTATCATTCGTCGTCAACATTTTTAAAAATTGTTTTTCTGTTGAACCAATTTTGTATTATATAGTATACTATAACTAATGTTTTTGGGAAATCAAACAAAATTTATGATTAATTTAAAATTTTATTTTCAAGTAATAACCACTTGTAAAAAACCCACTCTTCGTCACAAGAACAATGTAAAATTTTGTGATTATTTTTTTGCAAATATATGATTATTACACACATAACGTTTGTTTAAATTTATGACATTTACCAAATCATTGTGTTTTGGACATTTGTATTCTTCAATATTAAAAATTCTATCATTCGTCGTCAACATTTTTAAAAATTGTTTTTCTGTTGAACCAATTTTGTCTAATGTTTTTTGGAAATCAAACAAAATTTATGATTAATTTAAAATTTTATTTTCAAGTAATAACCACTTGTAAAAAAACCCACACTTCGTCACAAGAATAATGTAAAATTTTGTGATTATTTTTTGCAAATATATGATTATTACACACATAACGTTTGTTTAAATTTATGACATTTACCAAATCATTGTATTTTGGACATTTGTATTCTTCAATATTAAAAATTCTGTCATTCGTCGTCAACATTTTTAAAAATTGTTTTTCTGTTGAACCACCTTTGTATGCGATCACTTCGTCTTTGCACAAATTTCTAATATACCAATTTAATATGGGAATGATGTTCTCTTGTTTGTAGGCACATTTTAATTCTTCGGTCACATCAAAATATGGAACGCCGTGCACGTGTATTTCACAATAACGAACAGTTTTTTTGTCTTTTGGCGACAAATAATTGAAAGGATAACTTGGCTGAAACAAATAATGATCGATAAACGAATCATTTTTATTAGATAGTTTTACGTCTAGAATAGCCATTTCTCTACATTGAAAATGTTTATGAGGATATGTAATGTAAAATCCGTTCATGTCGATGATGGATCTAATATTTTTTAGATTTTGTGTCATTTCGAACCAAAATGTTAAAAGTATTTACACGTGACTAAAATATGTTTGTTCCAACAAACTTCACATAACAATTCATTCTTCATTACTTCCCATCACCCCATTTCTTCCTTCTGCTCTTTTCTTCCTGTAATTTAAGAAAACAGAATCACATTTACTAATGATCAACTAATGACTGTCATTGTTAAAAAAGTATTTTTTAACTTTTTACTTTCTGCTATTGTCTTTGTATTTATGGCTAGGAAATGTCCGCGGCGCGGTGTCAATGCGTGTTGGCGAACTTCACATGCCTTCGAAATTTTCTCAGACATGCAGGTTTCCTCACGATGTTTTCCTTCACCGCCGAGCACGTGGTAAATCAGCACTTAAAATTGCAATTAACAATTTAAGTGGTGTCGGCGGGGATCGAACCCGCGTTACATACTGTAAAATTTACAGCTTGCGCTAACCATCTGAGCTACCACTGCTTAATCATATACACACACAATATTTAAATATAATTTGTTAACACTAAATCATACACACGTAAGAAAATAACAGAAAGAAAAGTAAGTGTGTCAATAGAATAAACTCTTAAAATTGCAATTAACAATTTAATTGGTGTCGGCGGGGATCGAACCCGCGTTACGTACTGTAAAATTTACAGCTTACGCTAACCATCTGAGCTACCACGGCTTAATCATATACACACACAAAATATTTAAATATAATTTGTTAACACTAAATAATAATAATAATAATAATATTCCACAACTATCACACAACGCCATCTAGTCCCAAGCTAAGCAGAGCTTGTGTTATGGGTACTAGACAACTGATAAACATACTTATATATTTCTAAATACATAAATATTATAGATAAATTACACCCAGACACAGAACAAATGATCGTGCTCATCACACAAACATTTGTCCTGGGTGGGAATCGAACCCACGACCTCCGGCATAACAGTCAGGGTCACTAACCACTAGACCAACAGGACTGTCATTCAAAATCATACACACGTAAAAAATAACAGAAAGAAAAGTAAGTTTGTCAATAGATTAAACACTTACATCTATGGCCTTTGATGCGTTGAAGTAACGCAAATGTATTATTGATAGATACACTGCGGTCACACGACCATACACTAACTTCATGACTGCAGTTGCTTGGTCTTATATAGTACCAGTAAGTAATAATTCTAATCTAAAGAATTTCTACAGTAGAATTGATAATAACTTTATGCGTCAACAACCTTATCTCACATTCTTCGTGTTGCGTCTTATTCAGTGTATTGATGACTCAAATACGTTTTGTATAACAGAAAAAATGCAATTTAATATTTAGAAATCACATAATTAATCATTCCTATGTTAGTCGTTGAGTAGATTGTACTGTAGTAATCTACTAATAGCAGTAATATCATGGATACACTAGATGTACAACAACATCTGAAAAAGATTCACCCCAGTCTAGAAAATAATGTTTATGCTGCTAACAGACTGCCCATGTACACCCACGTACCAACGTATATACCTAGTCAGGTCAACTTTTTTTTTAGAATGCTGGCCACAAAAAAGTTTATTGAATTCGAATTGTTCATGAAAATAAAACTGTATACTTTTTAGAATTTTACTCATTTTTACATATGGAGTGGACGCTTAAAAAAGACCGTGTTGCAGTTGCGATTACGCGCCAATTAAATTTTTTGATATACTGAAAAATTTGAATATAACCAAAAGATTCGTTTATCGTACCATCAAACGATACAATGAAGACTCTAGTGTAGATGACAGGTCAAGAAGTGGTCGCCCTCGATTTGTTAGGACTCCAGCAGTGATAAAAGCTGTAAAGGTGCGAATTCAAAGAAATCCCAAACGTAAGCAGAAACTGTTGGCCCTTCAGATGGGGTTAAGCAGAACCACGGCGTTAAATGAAGACTTAGGGCTTCGGGCATATCGAAGAAAAACAGGACATCGTTTGAATGCTCGTCTAATGGATCTGAGACTGAAGAGATGCCGCGCTTTGGTGAAGCGGTACGCGGGAAAAAAATATCGGGAAATTCTTTTTTCGGATAAAAAAATTTTTACCGTAGAAGAGAGCTACAACAAACAAAATGATAAGGTGTATGCACACAGTAGTGAAGAAGCGAGCAACCGTATTCCGCGTGTCCAACGAGGTCATTTTCCATCCTCGCTCATGGTATGGTTGGGAGTTTCTTATTGGGGCTTAACAAAGGTACATTTTTGTGAGAAAGGTTAACGAATGCAGTTGTGTATCAAAATACAGTCCTGACGAACCTTGTGTAACCTGTTTCTCATACCATGTTCAATAACAGGCACCGGGTATTCCAACAAGATTCGGTGTCAGCTCATAGAGCGAAGAGCACACAAGACTTTTGACAGCTCCGTGGCGTAGTGGCTTAGCAATGAGTGGCTGCGCTTGGGGGTCGCGGGTTCGAATCCCGCACGGAACAAGTATTTGTACGACCTACAAGTAATTGTTCCGAGTTTGGATGTTTGTCCTTGTGAAATTTGTGTTTGTAAACTGCCCCCACGATACAGGAGAAAAACCTAGTGTGGAGGTAACGTTCTTTAAAAACAAAAAAAAAAGGCTGGCTGGCGGCGCGTGAAATCGACTACAACCGACACAAAGACCAGTCCAGATTTGAATCCGTTAGATTACAAGATATGGTAACACTTGGAGGAAAAGGCGTGCTCAAAGCCTCATCCCAATTTCGAGTCACTCAAGACATCTTTAATTAAGGCAGCCGCCGATATGACATGGACCTCGTTCGTGGTGAGATAGACGACTGGCCGCGCAGATTGAAGGCCTGTATTCAAAATTACGGAGGTCATTTTGAATAAACTATAGTGTCATAAGAATCTATGTTTTGTTAAATTCATTTTGGTATATAAATGGTTACATAATGAATAAACTTGTTTCAATTATTTTACATTAAACATGTGATAGAATTTATGACCTGACTAGGTAATATGCAATTTGGGTACAGATGATAAACCAGGGTCACATTGGGTAGCTTTATATATCGATACGAATGACGTCGGTGAATATTTTGATTCATATGGACGGGCACCTGTACGAAATTGTAAAAGATGGAACTGGAATGTTGATAGGACTTCAGTTTGTGGCGAATATTGCTTAATGTAGTTGAGATATAAGTTTCAGGGATGTTCAATGCATAGTTTTACGAGTATATTTACAGAGAACACATTGTACAACGATATGTTAGTGGATGAGATGTTTCGCTCCTATTTTATAGATAATAAGTAATAAGATTTTGTATTTTATAAATAAAAATTTTAACAAAATTAGGTAATGTGTTTAAAAGATGGAACTGGAATGTTGATAGGACTTCAGTTTGTGGCGAATATTGCTTAATGTATTTGCTATATAAGTTTCAGGGATGTTCAATGCATAGTTTTACGAGTATATTTACAGAGAACACATTGTACAACGATATGTTAGTGGATGAGATGTTTCGCTCCTATTTTATAGATAATAAGTAATAAGATTTTGTATTTTATAAATAAAAATTTTAACAAAATTAGGTAATGTGTTTTAGTGATGATTCAGATTAGTGTTGTAGATAGGAACAAAGGAGTATAATACAATAGTATAAGCCGACCCACACGCTGACGAATAATAGATAATGACGGTAGTCAATCAACAATAGATAAGTAGATAAGGACAATGGAGCGCTAATGACGGTTGAGGCTCGCAGCGGATATCAATTAGATAAGAGTTAATTGATCTGCACATCTCCGGAACCGTGCATCCTACGCAAAAAAATGGACAGCAGATTCGTGATCAGAGCGTGCAAAAACCTTTTTTTTTTTTTTTTTTTTTGTAGGATTGTGAGTCGACGAACGTCGTGCGCCAGAACTGGTACAACCTAACTACTCACATGTTATAAATGTAAAAACACTGTGGACTCTAGAAATACAATTTTATGTTCAATATGCAAAAATAATTATGAGTTCGACTGTATTGGATATTCAGAAAAATTATATCGCCTAAAGGACTCTAATACAAGGAAAAAATGGACTTGTAAGATTTGTGACAATAAAACAAACTTACGCTCCACTGACAACAATGAATTATCCTATGTCGCAATGAGAAAGAAACAGCATTCTCCGAAATTATACGGTAAAGCTGAGAACAAATTATTGGACGCGTCCGTCAGCCGCGGCTGACAGACGCGGCTTACCAGTGTGCACGGTAGTCGAGACGGCGTCTTCGGACGCCTCGCTTCGGTCAAGCTGAGAACAAATTATTGGACGCGTCCGTCAGCCGCGGCTGACAGACGCGACTTACCAGTGTGCACGGTAGTCGAGACGGCGTCTTCGGACGCCTCGCTTCGGTCAAGCTGAGAACAAATTATCGGACGCGTCAGTCAGCCGCGGCTGACTGACGCGGCTTAGCGGTGTGCACGGTAGCTGAGACGGCGTCCTCGGACGCCTCGCTTCGGTCATTCCAGAAAGGTTTTGTCATACGAGAAACATGACAAACAGTGACAGCGAGGACGAATTTATAAAGTTAGCGGCAGCTGCTTTATGTCGTCCTCCAAAAAATAGGGGACCCAAACACTCCTTGTCCATGATATTAATGTAAAACGACTCGAGTATGATGAATTTCATACATTGTATCCAGACTTACAAAAAGATGATAAACGTTAAAAAATGTACTTATGAATGTACTAATATGTACTTATAGGCACTCGTGGCCATGAACACATTCAATTAATTTTTTTCATTACACATCATGCCACATCATGTCGCGAGCGCAGTTGGTTCGCTTGTGACACTCGAAACGTCCGCGGACGCGTCCCGTGCCCCGTTCACACTGTCCGCGGACGCACCAAACATCCAGCCGGCCAGATTCTGTTCGGACGTCCGAACGCTCAAGAGCGACGCAAGGTCATGTCCGCGTCTTACGGCCGATAGTTTGCACAGCGTAGTATTAAATGTACTGGCTAGATCTCAATAAGCCGCGGCTGTCAGCCGCGTCCGTCAGCCGCGTCCGATAATTTGTTCTCAGCTTCATTCCATAAAGGTTTGTCATTCGAGAAATATGACAAGCAGCGACAGCGAGGATGAATCTATAAAGTTAGTGGCAGCTGTTTTATGTTTGTTGCGTTGAAATTAAAAAAGAGAAAAGGAGTGCTTGGGTCCACGATATTAATGTAAAACGACTCGAGTATAATGAATTTCATACATTGTACAAAATGTACTTACAGACTTACAAAAAGATAAAAAATAAAAATATAAATTTCTTTGCAACTTTCCGCTAAACATATAAAATGATGTGTCTTACCTGGATTGAAGCGCACCTCCCGCCCTCCCTCAATTGCATACACTAACTCCGTCACCACTAGACCAAGCACCACTACTCTCAACACCACTATTCCAGGCAAGACACACCATCGACGATAATACGACACGTGTTTGAATATTGCTTAATGTAGTTGCTATATAAGTTTCAGGGATGTTCAATGCATAGTTTTACGAGTATATTTACAGAGAACACATTGTACAACGATATGTTAGTGGATGAGATGTTTCGCTCCTATTTTATAGATAATAAGTAATAAGATTTTGTATTTTATAAATAAAAATTTTAACAAAATTAGGTAATGTGTTTAAAAGATGGAACTGGAATGTTGATAGGACTTCAGTTTGTGGCGAATATTGCTTAATGTATTTGCTATATAAGTTTCAGGGATGTTCAATGCATAGTTTTACGAGTATATTTACAGAGAACACATTGTACAACGATATGTTAGTGGATGAGATGTTTCGCTCCTATTTTATAGATAATAAGTAATAAGATTTTGTATTTTATAAATAAAAATTTTAACAAAATTAGGTAATGTGTTTTAGTGATGATTCAGATTAGTGTTGTAGATAGGAACAAAGGAGTATAATACAATAGTATAAGCCGACCCACACGCTGACGAATAATAGATAATGACGGTAGTCAATCAACAATAGATAAGTAGATAAGGACAATGGAGCGCTAATGACGGTTGAGGCTCGCAGCGGATATCAATTAGATAAGAGTTAATTGATCTGCACATCTCCGGAACCGTGCATCCTACGCAAAAAAATGGACAGCAGATTCGTGATCAGAGCGTGCAAAAACCTTTTTTTTTTTTTTTTTTTTGTAGGATTGTGAGTCGACGAACGTCGTGCGCCAGAACTGGTACAACCTAACTACTCACATGTTATAAATGTAAAAACACTGTGGACTCTAGAAATACAATTTTATGTTCAATATGCAAAAATAATTATGAGTTCGACTGTATTGGATATTCAGAAAAATTATATCGCCTAAAGGACTCTAATACAAGGAAAAAATGGACTTGTAAGATTTGTGACAATAAAACAAACTTACGCTCCACTGACAACAATGAATTATCCTATGTCGCAATGAGAAAGAAACAGCATTCTCCGAAATTATACGGTAAAGCTGAGAACAAATTATTGGACGCGTCCGTCAGCCGCGGCTGACAGACGCGGCTTACCAGTGTGCACGGTAGTCGAGACGGCGTCTTCGGACGCCTCGCTTCGGTCAAGCTGAGAACAAATTATTGGACGCGTCCGTCAGCCGCGGCTGACAGACGCGACTTACCAGTGTGCACGGTAGTCGAGACGGCGTCTTCGGACGCCTCGCTTCGGTCAAGCTGAGAACAAATTATCGGACGCGTCAGTCAGCCGCGGCTGACTGACGCGGCTTAGCGGTGTGCACGGTAGCTGAGACGGCGTCCTCGGACGCCTCGCTTCGGTCATTCCAGAAAGGTTTTGTCATACGAGAAACATGACAAACAGTGACAGCGAGGACGAATTTATAAAGTTAGCGGCAGCTGCTTTATGTCGTCCTCCAAAAAATAGGGGACCCAAACACTCCTTGTCCATGATATTAATGTAAAACGACTCGAGTATGATGAATTTCATACATTGTATCCAGACTTACAAAAAGATGATAAACGTTAAAAAATGTACTTATGAATGTACTAATATGTACTTATAGGCACTCGTGGCCATGAACACATTCAATTAATTTTTTTCATTACACATCATGCCACATCATGTCGCGAGCGCAGTTGGTTCGCTTGTGACACTCGAAACGTCCGCGGACGCGTCCCGTGCCCCGTTCACACTGTCCGCGGACGCACCAAACATCCAGCCGGCCAGATTCTGTTCGGACGTCCGAACGCTCAAGAGCGACGCAAGGTCATGTCCGCGTCTTACGGCCGATAGTTTGCACAGCGTAGTATTAAATGTACTGGCTAGATCTCAATAAGCCGCGGCTGTCAGCCGCGTCCGTCAGCCGCGTCCGATAATTTGTTCTCAGCTTCATTCCATAAAGGTTTGTCATTCGAGAAATATGACAAGCAGCGACAGCGAGGATGAATCTATAAAGTTAGTGGCAGCTGTTTTATGTTTGTTGCATTGAAATTAAAAAAAGAGAAAAGGAGTGCTTGGGTCCATGATATTAATGTATAACGACTCGAGTATGATGAATTTCATACATTGTACAAAATGTACTTACAGACTTACAAAAAGATAAAAAATAAAAATATAAATTTCTTTGCAACTTTCCGCTAAACATATAAAATGATGTGTCTTACCTGGATTGAAGCGCACCTCCCGCCCTCCCTCAATTGCATACACTAACTCCGTCACCACTAGACCAAGCACCACTACTCTCAACACCACTATTCCAGGCAAGACACACCATCGACGATAATACGACACGTGTTTCGCCTCTACACGAGGCATCCTCAGGTAATATAGACTCTATGGCGGCTGACCGCTAAGTGAACGCACCCGATATACTATGTTTCTCTGAAACGTTTTTGCGAGATGGTTACGATAAATACTTACAAATAAAAGGTTACGAATTAGCAACTGCATTTTGTAGAGAGAAACAAAGAGGCGGAACTTGTATTTTGGTACAGCGCAATATAACATACAAAAAATTAATAAATTACAATATTATGCAACGCCAAATACATTTGAAGCTTGTGGAATTGAAATTCCTGTACACAGATTTATTATATTATGTATTTATAGAACTCCCTCGTCAAACCCTACTATTTTCTTAGATAAGCTGAACAAACTTTTATATGACTTACTTAGCAGTCATAAGCCAAACATTAAGCTAGTTGTAACTGGTGACTTTAATATTAATACCTTAAACAGGGAAATATTACTAATTTTTTTCAAGATCTATGTCACAACTACAATCTAAGCATTCACATCAAGGTACCGACACGGAAAAACTCTTGTAAAGACCATATTTTAAGCAACATCACAGACGCAACGGCTACCATTCTACCTCTATACCTGTCTGACCATGAAACAGCGCAACTACTGGAAATCACCATAAAAAGAAAACCTTAAAGACCACGGCATATTTTATTTACAAAAAAGACAATTGCGCTGAGAACATACGGAAATTTAGGGAATGTCTTAAGAATATATCTTGGTCTGATATATACTTACAGACTGATATAAATAACGCGTTTAATACATTTCATGAATTTCTATGTTTAATTTATAATTTATGTTTTCCACTTATTAGAATAATGATAAATAATAATAATACTACAAACAATTGGATAAGTCGAGGTTTAAAAAGAAGTTGTAAAACTAAAAGATTACTCCGATATAGATACTACAAGAATAAATCAGAATTAAATAAGAAAAGTTACATCACATATTCAAAGATTTTGAAAAAATGTATTCAAAGATCGAAAAGAAATTCTACTATAAAATTCATACACAAAAGCAAAAATAAATGTAAAGCTACATGGTCTGTGATAAAAAATGCAATCTCAAATTCAAATTTCGACCATGGCGTTACGGATTTAAAAATAAATAATGAACTGATTAAAAATCCTACTGACATAGCTTCGATTTTCAATAATTATTTTACTGATTTCACTAATAATTTGACCATAATAAATAAACCAAACAGCTATACTAGTATTGAAAAATCACTACCTAACTCAATGTTTGTTAAGCCCATGACAGAACAAGAGGTTAAAAAAAGAAATCCTATCTCTTAATAACACTAACTCGGAAGGATATGACGGTATTAATACGAAAATAATTAAGAAGTCTGTAAATGAATTAGTCTTTATTTTAACATATTTAATTAACTTGTCATTTTCATGTGGTACTTATCCAGAAACATTAAAATTGTCGATTGTAAAGCCATTATTTAAAAAGGGTAAGAGAAATGATATTACCAATTATCGTCCAATTACATTAATACCAATATTGTCAAAAATACTAGAAAAATGTATGTACAAAAGATTACTAGATTTTTGCAAGAAATTCAATTTAATAAAGAATGACCAATATGGCTTTCAGAAACAAAAAACTACAATATTAGCCACATTTTAACAAAAATAAATAACAATTTTTTAACCACAGCATTATTTCTTGAGTTATCGAAAGCCTTCGATCTCGTTGCGCACAGCATACTATTACGAAAACTGGAAATGGTCGGTGTCAGAGGACTTCCACTAAAATGGATATCTTCCTATTTAGCTAACCGTAGACAATGTGTCGTAATAAAAAAGATTGTAGGAGAGGAAATGCTGTCCTTCTCATCTTCTTATAAAGAGAACAAACATGGCATTCCTCAAGGTAGCGTGCTGGGTCCAATGTTGTTTCTTCTTTATTTAAATGATATAACTCTAATCAGCAGTCATAAATGTATTTTATTCGCGGACGATATTTCAATAATTGTAAGCACAAGAAGCAAAATAATTCAATACGTAATCATGAAATCGACATTAACAACGCAATTGATACAATTATTAAATGGCTAGACAAAAACAATTTAAAAATTAATCTTAATAAATCAACTTATATTCAATTTAATAAATCAAAACACACAAAATACAATTTAAATCTTAATATCGACAAATTAAACGAAGTAACACAAACTAAATTCCTAGAAGTAATAATCGATCAAGATTTAAGCTGGAGAGGTCACATACATCATATATGCAGTAGAATTAACCAATTTGTTTATGCACTTAATAAAGTAAAAAATGTTAAGACAAAAACCTGCTGTTCTAACGTATCACGCTTACGTAGAATCTTTACTACGTTATGGTGTTGTAATATGGGGCAATGGTACAGATAAACAGAGATTATTTACTGCGCAAAAGAAATGCATTAGAGCTATTGCTGGAATCGCACCGGATAAATCCTGCAAACCAATATTTAGGATCCTAGGTTTATTGCCACTATCATCTCTGTATATCTACGAAGTTTGTAATTACAAAGGCATGTGATATGAATATAAGACTAAAAAGAAATGCAAATAGACTTGTATTAGATGATGTACCGCGATCAAACAAATATAGTAAAAGCTGTTTAACCATGTGTATTCGAATCTATAATCAAATACCAAATGAAATCAAGTCGAATAATAATAATATATTTAAAAAAAATTATTGACTTATCTCAATGAAAATCAATTTTATGACATCAGAGAACTATTTGTTAAATGTAAATGATATATATTTTTTAATGAATTGTTTTGTATTATGATTAGAAAATTTCATTTGTATATGTGCTATTTATGTAACTTTGCATGCTATCACAATCACATAGCAAACATGTTGTGCTTTAAGAATTGTACCATCCTTATCTGTCCACGTTTTATGCAAATAAATAAATAAATAAAAATATAATTTGGCGCTATGCGCTATATTAACCACCATTAGCGTCGTGCAGTAAATTTGCCTACAAAATGTCGTCCTGTGTAGTTAAATGGTGCAAAAACAATATCAAGGTGAACAAAAAGTCTGAAGCAATATCGTTTCACTCGTAAACACTCATTTAACTATATTTTAATTTGTTGTTCCAACACAATTTTGAAGGTTATTCGAAGCACGCATGTCAATGTTTCAAGATTACGTAACGGGAGAATGTTGCCAGTATTTCTTATTTCTAATAGTCCAAGATTTGGGTAATTAACTTTAGGCTAAGTTATAAAAAAATATGTAGGCAGCATATTTTTTTTAGTTTCAGTTGTTATTATGTTATATCAAATTGAAGTCAAGATAAATTTTTAATTTTTTAAGTCGCTGATGTTTTTGTTTTAATTGTTGAGTACTTAAAAACTATTTTACTATCAAAAAATATTTGTGATTTTAGGATACCAACGAATATTTTAATAAGACATGATTTTTTTTACGTGGTAGAGCCATGCTTTAGTTATACTATGGTAGTATAGTTATAGCACGAATGGGTCGGCTCGGCCGGGGAAGGACCACGTTCTCACAGAATACCAGCGTAAAATAGTAGCTTAATGCTGCTGTTTCGTATGGTGAGTGTAGTGAACCGGAGACCCTTATTACAGCTTGAACTGGGTTGGTACCACGACTTCACAGAATACCTGCGTGAAGTAGAGGTTTACCTCTGCGTTTCGCTTGGTCTGGAGGTCCAATTCCCCCTCCCCCTTGACAACGTAGCTGAATCAAATAAAAACTACCCCAAGAGGGTACCCTCACTCCTGGTGACGGAGAATCCCTCGCTGAGCATCCACGACCAAGCTACTTTACTCTTTACTTCTACTTTATTCTGGGGGAGGGGGGGGGGAGAAATTCTGCTAGCGACTAAAACTGCTAGGGCAAGCGGAGCAATAAGACAAAGGCAACTCCTGTCACGCTATCCGTGAATTTTCGCAACATCGGGACACTTCATTCCAATCTTAATGCTGTCCACTACCACCCGGAGACGGCGAAGCCGGCCTTACTCTTTTTGACCGAGATTCAGGTGTCCTCTCCGGTTGATACTTCATATCTCTCCTACCCGTGGTACAAATTGGAACACTCCTTTGTGCCCCCGGCTGGAACTCAAATATACTTTTTATCATAATTTAGAAAAGTATATTTCTATTTCCATGGAAATTTATTTTTTATTCCAACTAGTTTTTTTTTGTATTAAGTTATTTTTTATAATAAACATGTTTTACATTACATATATTGTATATTTTATCGATGCTTACATGCTCCCTGGACAATCTATCAAGATGACTTTTAAATGATCTACAGACGCCTCCTACGTGCTTCATCTTTTTTGAATTGTCAAATTGTTGAAATTTATCAAAACAGACAGATATACTTTCGCATTTGCATTCCATATTACTCTTATAGTTGTAGTATTGTATCTCGATTTTCAGGGACTTTAAAAAATGTGGCAACACTTCTCTGACTCACACAAAGATATAAAATTGGTTACAGTTTCTTGTTCTAGGTGCGATATCTACCTTTTTTTACTTCATCTGAGAAATACACACATATTGTTTACACACAGATAGCGCAATAATTATAGGGAAAATTGTTCCAGAAATGTAAATACATACTACGTAATTTAATAGATTAATCTCACTTTGATGTATATTATCGATCCGAAAAATGATATGCGGTAACGACAAGTGGCTACAGAATGGTAATAATTGCGTGAATCTGTGGAGTATTGATGAGCTCATAGCTTTTAACGTTAACAATTTGTAACATCGCTGATTGCTTATCTAATTAAATGCGCACCAAATGCTTCGTAATTATTTAAAATTAGAACTACCATTTGTATTACCATTGCTATCAGAAGAACATATGACTATAGTGTACACAAGTCAATATCGGAAGAGATTTTGACAAAATTACGAGTATTTTTAGAAATGAGACATTTATTTGAGCCTGGCTTTTAAAGACATTCACATAATACATCTAACGGTTTAGGTTATTACGATTGGAGGTGTTCTTTAGTTTTTGTATTAAGTAACAAAGTACTCGTATAAAAATATTTTTAGATGCACAACTGAAGCTGTGTTTTGTTTACCCCACGGTAGCGGCGTACGATATTCCAATACCCTGTTTCATGTCTGATTTAGTGTCGGGGTCGGTGGTAAGATATAGTGCGTTCTATAATTAATGCTTCGACTCCACAATGTGAAATAATTTTATCCTTTTTACTTCTTTGAATTCGTTTTTTAAAAGTTTATGTTTACTCTTGAAGTATGCTGCGCACACACATATGTATACTTAGTAATGTTGTACCTATCTATTTACTAAGATTTTTCAGTCAGTCGTTAGTCGCTAGTGATTAGTCGCTAGTGACTAGTCGCTAGTTCCCCACCAACTGCATTAAGCATTCCTCTATAAATAAATATTTCGTAAAAGTTATTACATTTTTCATTATGGTCACCAGTAGGGACTCCTACTGGAATCAACTCCTAAACTCTTTTGAGTGGTGTTAAGAATATTTCAAATTTAGAAAAATACCTAGAACATGTATTGTTGGTGACGGTTATGTACACTTGTTATTGATATAGTATATCAGTGTGCGTGTTACTTTTTATAAAGTTTAGTGTTAATTTTTAATAGTTTAATAGAGTCGTGGTAGCTCAGATGGTTAACGCTTGCTGTAAATATAATAGAACGCGAGTACTCCGGGTTCGATACCCGCCGGCACCAATGAAATTGTTAATTGCAATTTTTAGTGCTCATTTACCACGTGCTCGGCGGTGAAGGAAAACATCGTGAGGAAACCTGCATGTCTGAGGAATAAGAAAAAAATATATTTCGAAGACATGTGAAGTTCGCCAACACGCATTGGGGCAGCGTGGCAGACAATTCCTTGCCCCAAAACCCTCTCAGAAATGAGGGGAGGCCTGTGTCCAGCAGTAGGACGTATATCAGCTGTAACTTTACAACTTTACTTTAATGTTTTATACATAAATTGTACATAGGTGTGCTTATGTAATAAATAAATAAACATCGTCTAAATAGCTAAATTTAAAAATTCATGTCATATTTTGCCATCTTTATAGGAGATATTTTTATTTCCCTTGAATTAATATCGTGTAAAATACGTACAAAAAATAACATACGGTCGAATTGTAAAGTTGCTCTATCTCTGAAGTCGTCTAAAAGACGAAGGAATTGATGCTTATATATCATCAACAAGCTCTCTTGAAGTCTGCAAAAATATAGATGTGAGAAGGTAATTTATTTTGGATATGATAACCCTAAGCATCGCAGCTGTGTATTAAAACAACATCTAAACACTAAATGGTCTTCATAGTTAAAGACACCTACTCCATCGAAAATATCTGGAGTTTTGTCAAGCATAATCTCAGAGGAAAGCGTACACACACGCTTATAGGGAATTATGTTACCAAATAAAAAATTAAAAGTGGCGATATTTACCTTTACAATTTGCAAATATAAAACTGGTGAAAAGTATACCCAAACGTTGTAAGACGATTTGTCAAAATGAAGTAGAACTTATTTAAAATAAGAATAAAAAAATTTGAAATAAATATTGTTAAATGTATTAGAATATAAAATAAGTTATTTTATATTCTCATACATTTAACAATATAATTTAAAATAATAACTTACAATATTTTAACATCATTCTCCCAGTCGTTCCTTACTGAATTTTTTTCTATAGTCGTTTTTTACTTAATAAAGTTTTAGTCATAAGAATGTAAATATATTTTTGTAAAAGTAAAATAAAATAAAGTCATGTTTATTATAGTTAATTATGTATCAGAGTTCAGAAGAAGAAAAACAGTAAGTGACATATCGATATCAACAATTATTATCAAAATTGATGTATGTAATTACTCAGAGACTGAATACGAAACCCATCCAACTGCAGAGAGGTGTAAGACTAGGATGACGTTATATCTCCGAAACTCTTCACCGCTGCATTGGAAGACGTTTTAAAGCTATTGGACTGGAAAGGATACAGTATTAACATCAATGGCGAGTACATAACTCACCTTCAATTTGCAGACGATATAATCCTTATGGCAGAATCGGTGGACGACCTGAGCACTATGGTCAATGAACTCAATGGTGTCTCCCACCGGATATGTCTTAAGATGAACTTGGATAAAACAAAGATCATCTGTAAAGTATCCACCATGTCAGTTGTTGACGAGTTTGTTCACATGGGACAAATAGTCTGACTAGGTAAGTCCAACTTCGACCGAGAGGTCAATCGACGGATTCAACTCGGCTGGGCAGCGTTCGGGAAATTACGACACATCTTCTCGTCAGGTATACTTCAAAACTTGAAAACGAGATTGTACAACCAATGCGTATTACCAGTAATTACTTATGGATCTGAGACGTGGTTCTTCACTGCGGACCGTATGAGGAAACTCAAGGTCACTCGGCGAGCTATGGAGAAGGTTCTGCTTGGGGTTTCTCTGCGCCATAAACTTAGACATGTGGATATTCGCAGAAGAACCAGAGTGACCGACATAGTCCAACGGATTGACAAGTTTAAGTGGTAATGGGCTGCTCATATAGCTAGGTGGAGTATGGGGCGACCCCTTACCAGATAGGAATGATGATCTGGTAAGACATGCAGGAAGTCGGTGGATGCAGGCGGCTCAGGATCGTGCTTTCTCTTTTTCTTTTTTCTTTCTTTTGCCGTGCTTTGCGGAATTCTTTTGCCGAGGCTACGTCCAGCAGTAGACTTACTCAAAGAAATAAGTACTATTTCACATTCCTTTGTGTTTACCTTGTTGTTTTCTAGTTTGAAAGGTATGGCAACATCTGTGGCCGCAAAAGTAAAAAAAGACGCCACATATTTTTAAAGCCTAAATATAAAATTGGCACGTCTTCTACAGGATTTGTCATTTGGATACCAATGAAAAATTAATAAAATAATATGATGTGTTTTTATAACTTACCCCACATAAATGAGTCTGCACATTATCTATAATTTCAGAACTTACAATGGTACAGTGTTCGTAATAATCGAAAGTATTTAATCTATATAAATAAAATGAGAGAGGTTTGCAGTTGTGCGCGTCACCGAAAAACTTCTGGGTAGATTTCAATACGGTTTTCTAAGTTTTATTTCTAAGGTACTTGAAACTCATCTAAAAAAATATTGCGATATCTTCGTTTAACATATAGTTATTACAGTTTTAAAAACGCGGACGAAGTTGAGTATCAGCTAGTTTTCAGATTTTTGAGACTGAAAAAAATACATAAAATACTCCTTTTAATTACTACTGGTAAGCTTAAAAAGCTCGTGTAACGCCACTCGTTACTGTCACGTTCACGACTGTAGTTGAATTAGTGAGGTCGCGGCCCACACCCTGCACTTAGGCTACTGCTGCTTCTAGTTTTAAATACCATAATTAAAAAGATAAGAAACCCCTCCTTATCTTTTGCCTGACTTCCATTCCCGAAATGCCGCCCTTTACTCGTAAAATTTGCTGCCGGGCTTTGTATAATGCCACTGTAACACATTTGTCACGGCTGTTAATATTTTTTAGGATGATTTCTGAAATATTTATCAGTAAGCTGTTCGGGGGCGTACTGCCTGCTTCTGAGAGTGACTTTGAGTCAGTTCATCTACTAGAGGACGCCCTCCCCACACCCTTCACGCTGGCATGCAATTCATGCAAGTGTTTGTAAGAATAGTGCATCGATAATAGTACTCAGTACTAGGTATAGGTACTAGGTGTAGGTGTAGGTGTAGTGTGCGTCATGAGTTGGTGGAGTCTCTTTAACATCACCAACTGCGACGTTTGTCTATGATTGCTATTATTGTCACAAATCTGATTGTTATGACTTTCTCGTCCTTTCGATTTTACTTGCAACGGCGGATTTCAATCACATCGGCGTGCTTTTTAGATAGGTGGTGATGGAATTTTTTCACATAGTTACATATAATACATATACATAAACACTCACGCCTGTCACCCAGAGGGGTAGGCAGAGACTACAGACTTCCATTTGGCACGATCCTGACACACCTCTCTTGCCTCCTTCACATCCCTACACCTACGCATACATGCTCGTCGGTTAAGGGTACTCCTAATGTGGCCCGTTTTCAATAAATCGCCAATTTGGTCGATAAATTTTCGCCTAGGACGTCCCTTTCCGACTCTGCCATTCACTTCTACACCAGAAATTTTCTTTGTCACTCTTTCCTCATTCATTCTTTCCACATGACCAAACCACCGAAGCATTCCTTTCTTAATCCTGGTCACAACATCAGCTTGCAAACCACACTCTTCTCTTATTACACAATTTCTTACCCTGTCATTCAGATTCAGCCCTAACATACTCCTTAACGACCGCATTTCTACTGCGTTCATTCTACTCTCGTGCTTCTTCTGCCACACCCAACTTACACTACCATACGTTAAAGTAGGGACCAACACAGCATTGTGAATTGCCATACGTGCCTTTTTCGACACATTTTGACTCTTCACAATAGAGTGCAAGGCCCCATTTACTCTATTTCCCGCATTCACTCGTCGTTCTATATCCTTATCATATCTCCCATCCCTGCTAAATACGCAGCCCAAATATACAAACTCATCTACTTGCTCGATCAACTCCCCTTCTATTCTCATTTCACAAATCGTTTTACTTCTCTTTCAAAAACCACAACCTTCGTCTTACTTGCGTTCACTTTCATACCACTTTCTTGTAATGATCCGTTCATTAATGTAACCATCATTTGCAACTCGGCCGCCGACGACGCAAGAATAACTTGATCATCGGCGTACAAAAGGCATTTGACGGTTAACTCACCCATTCTTAATCCGCATTCTTCAACTTTCAAATTTTATTCACATAGTTAATCTATGTCATTAAGGAAATGTAGATTAGATTAATTCTCGTTATCAAGATGGTTGTCCGATAATCAGTAGGTATGAAAGTACCACCGCCAGCAGCATTCGGCATCAAGGAAGTTGTCAATTGTCGATCAAATGATATCACTCAATCTCAAGCCGCCTTATTACAAAAGGTCGTTTATAATAATTATAAGTAAATGGTATTAAAAAAGTGTCTGATTTAATAAATAAATGACGTGGAAAATATGCGAACTAAAATGTATTGTATGTTTTTTTAGTGCAATAAATGTGGCCCGTTTATCATATAACAGTCCACCTGCTGGTAAGCGGATGCTGTGGCACATAGACAACTGTATTTATGCTCGATTAAGAATCAAAATGCAGAAGCGTTGGCAACCCTGAGGACTGAGAGGGAATGCCTCGCTTCTAGTAAAAAGGGTCTCCAGTTTTCTACACTCACCATACGAAATATAGCAGCATTGAGCTGCTATTTTATGTTGGTATTCTGTGAGAGCGTGGTTCTACCCCGCTCGAGCTGACCCATTAGTGCTACCATTATAATATTATAGTCACAGCGTGGCTCTACCGCGTAAATAAATTGTATTGAATATTAAAGGCTATTCCGTCATATTTCCATTAACTGGATGCTTCTTAATTGCTATGGCTTTATCTAAGATTAAGTACAAGTTACAAATATACATTTACACTCACCACACACATATATTTTACGCTGGATTCTATGAAAATGTGGTCCAACCTCGGTCGAGCCGACCAATTCGTGCCACAATCAACTAATAAATTGACGTTTAAAATAAATTGATTGAATTTGACAGCAAGTGTTAAATTTCTCAAAGACTCCTTTAGTTAAAGGGCCTCAATTTAGGCCGAAACTATCAATATACACTTTTTGTAATAAGACGGAAGGTGTTTAGGTTAGTTAAAGTTACACTCTATATATGTCCGACTGCTGGCCACAGGCTTCCTCATATTTCTGGGAGGGTTTTAGGATGAATGTGATGAAGTGAAGATGATGATGAGTGAAGTGTCAGCCGCGTTGCCCCATTGCGTGTTGGCGAATTTCACGTCTTCGAAATATTAATTTTTTCTTATTTTTCAGACTTGCAAGTAAAAAGCGGCAAAGAAGTGAAAATTGGCTGGAGGAAGATAAGGTTAGTTTGTGACTAAAGTAATTTTCTTATAGGTGATTAGTGCACAAATGTTAGTTAACTGTGTTGTTATAATAGTATCCTTTTTCTTTCCATAGCATTTATTGATGGATTTGGTAAGGGAGCGTGTATCAGTAATTGAAAATAAAAATACTGATATAAATACGAACTCAAAAAAGCAGCATGGGCAGATTTATTATGCAGGTACATATTTTTGTCTATCAATTTGTGAAGTGTTTCAAGATGAGTCTTCAACGCAATGATATACGATCAGTTACATTATTATGCAACAGAAGTATGTCACTTCGTCTCTTGCTGGTCTAATGCATATAAGCTTTTAAAATCATAACAGTGGGCACAAAAACTCAACACGATCTCACTTTGCACTCAACTTGCAAGTTTCCTCACTGTGTTTTCCATCACCGCCTCTGAGCTACCAGGCTCTGTTGGTTGGTTATTTGTGTTTAGTAACTAGCGGCCTGCCCCGGCTTCGCCTGGATACGATCTTTTAATGTGGCGTTACTTAGATTTAAACTTTAAAAAATCTTTACCAACGGTATATGAAGATTTTATTAGCACTTTTACCGCATTGTAGAGTTTAAGCTCGACAGAAGCACCTAAAGCGGCATTTTTGTTAAATATAATGTGTAAATACAGCCACTGTCTGCATTAGCCATGCTAATGATATTTTATACAGCTGTAAGTGTTTTTAATCTATTCTGTATTACCATTAATGCATTAAAGTGTGAATAAGCCTACCTAATGTATGATGATGTGTGAATAAACCTTTAATAATTTCACGAATTATTAATTATTTTGTCTTGCGTGTGTTAATAAAATTAATTAAAATCACAAATGAACCCTAAAAGTTTTCATTAATTAGTAAAAAGGTTCTTATGTGCTTTTGTGCCTCAAAATTAGTAAAAATACTCCATACATTCACTCCAATGCTCCACTCCATCATCCACGATTATAGATCTTAAAGTTCTAAAATAATTATCACTAGCTACTGAAATCGTTGTAATGGATATAGACATCTAAGGCTTTTGTCAAAAGTCGCCATTAGCTGGCAGTATTTGATGAATTACGTACGTGAATAAAACGATCAGTTTTCTTATATTAGAGATTATACTTTTCACAATAAATAAACCCTTTTAAATTTCACATTTCACGCAGATTTTATCGCTTTAAAAATTCACTATTGCGTTACCGTACCCCTACTGTAGCACTTAAGCCCGTATAAAGTGGGCCCTTTTCAGTGGCATAGAAGCGAGAAGTTCAAATATATTATTTATATTATATATTTAAAAATTTAGAATCCTTTGGCAGGAATTTGGGGGAATAATAATTATTTCGTAGAAGTTTGGTCCCCGATTATAACGATACCACTTGCATTAATTACAATAATAATAATAATAATAAATTATATAATTATATATTTATAGATCCCAACCAGATGAGAAAACTATATAGATACCCCCTATAATAATACAATAATAATAATACACCGTTTCCGAGAAATCAAAAAATATTTTGCAATATTACTGTGACAGCTACATAGCATACATATTGTAACGCGCTCAAATCGACAATACACTAGCGCCATCTAGTGTCACGAACGAGAGCGAAGGGAGCATTGAGAAAATGACATCACAAATTACTCAACCGACAGCGCCTAGTCGAAACTCGAACGCTCGGTACCTTGCGCGTGTTTACTTGAACATTCTGGATATTTATTTGCTAATTATATAAATAGGCGCTGCAAGATGCGATCGGAAGTAGTGTTGATTTGGCGAAACAAGCGAAGCTTCGGAGCGGAATAAAGTGAATCAGTGTGTTTAATTATTAGTGTTTTTAACTTTAATTTGTCTAAAGTAAATTAAAGTGTTAATTTAGGCAATTTTATCGGCAATTTTTATTGTCACGAACCTCAAGCTCGTAACAATTGGTGACAGCGGTGGGATTAAAACATGCCGATTTTACCTAAGGAGGAAACGGAGGGTGTTCGTACCCGCAGTCAACGCCAGCATGAGACGGACCAGAGGAGATTTGGTGGTGCAACGCCGCAGACGTCGGAGGGCCAACTGCCAGCCACGGAGACTGCGGGCCCGTCAGTAGCTCCTACATCTTCAGCACCTGACTTAGGTGCTCTGATGGCGATGCTACAGGAGCAGCTGCAGCGCGGACGAGAGGAACAGGCCCGTCTGTTGAAAGAGCAGCTGCAGAGAGGACAGGAGGAACAGGCCTGTCGCTTAGAAGAGCAGCTCAAACGCGATAGGGAAGAGCAGATGCTTCTCATGAAGGACCTTCACGCTACCTTCGGGAAAGAGATAAGGGAGGTAAAGGATAAGGTTGCTCAACATGATAACCGCCTGTCGGAAGCTGAGACCCAAATCAACCAAGTTAAGAAAACGCTGGATGAACTCAAACTTGGAGATGGAATTGCAGCCCCCGTAGTAGCTACAAAACCTTCGCTACGTGGGTTCAAGGTGCCACCGTTCGACGGTACCTCTTCCTGGTCAGCCTACAAAATCCAGTTCGAGGCTGTTATGAAGGCGAACGGCTGGAATAAAAGTCAGCCCATGACTGCTCTCACACTAGGCCTGCGCGACCAGGCCTTAACAGTTCTGGAAGCTCTCGGTGAGGAAGTGACTTATGAGCAACTCCTTGAGGCATTGGAGGCGAGATATGGCGACGCTCACCTGGAACACGTCTTTCGTGCGCAGCTTAAAGATCGTGTGCAGCGCATCAACGAAAACCTGCAGCAGTGGGCTCTAGAGGTGGAGAAGCTGGTGCGAAAAGCTTACCGGTCTGTACCTGCGCTCATTGAAGGGAACCTGGTGCAGACATTCATCGACGGCATCCGCGACCTGGAAGTCAGAGCTGCTGTGAGGCTTGGGCACCACGAGACGCTTAAGGACGCCTTGGCCCATGCACTGGAGGTAGAAGCCGTGCGGCAGGATCATCGTTCCCATCGCGTCAGGGAGGTTGTAGCCGCTACAGTTCGCGACCGCAACAAAGGATACAGCCCAAGGTGCTATGGCTGTGGGGAAAAGGGCCATCTTCGATCCAGCTGCCCTAAACTAACCATGGAAAGGAGAGTTGGTCGATCTCGAGAGGGTAGTACAGCTAACGGCACTGCCTGGCGGCGACAGGATCATCGTTCACCTCACGCTAGGGAGGTTACAGCAGTTACGGTTCGCGACCACAATAAAAGATACAGCCCTAGGTGCTATGGCTGTGGGGAAAGGGGCCATCTTCGGTCCAGCTGCCCTAAGCACACCCTAGGAAGGGAAGGTGAACGGTCTCAGAAAGGAAGTGCGGCTAACAGCACCGCCCAGCAGCAGCAGGAATACGACTTTACTATCAGACACTGCAGCGGAAAATCTCACGGCAACGCAGATGCATTGACAAGAAGACCTTGTCCTGAAGATTGCAACCATTGTAGTAGGCAAGAGAGTAAGGAAGTGGTATCCGTGAGGATGCTCAGGACAGACCACCTCAGCAACGGGTGGAAGGACAGCCTACGACATGCACAGCAGGAAGATCCGGACATCAAGCCGATTCTGGGATGGATGAAGGCCCGTGCTACCAAGCCTTAGTGGAGGGACGTCTCAGCGATGAGTTCAACCACGAAAAGCTATTGGGCCCAATGGGACAGCTTGCTGATTCAGGATGGAGTCCTGTGCCGTAAATGGGACAATGGTCGAAGGGACAGCTGTCGTTTGCAAATGGTTGTCCCTAAAGCTAAAGTACCGAATGTTCTACAGCTGTGCCATAATGGTCGTTCAAGAGTCCATCTGGGAGTTAAACGAACTCTACTGAAGGTCCGAGAACAGTTTTACTGGGTCCACTGTCGAAACGATGTCGAGGACTGGTGTCGTACATGTACAAGTTGTGCGGCCGTGCGGGGACCTCAGACACGTAGTAGAGGAGCACCGAAATTGTACAATGTTGGTGCACCACGGGATAGAACAGCCCTTGACATTGCGGAGCCGTTACAGAAAGGCGCAAGAGGGACTCCTAAGATCGTCCATGTGAATCGCTTGGCGCGTTATTATGGGGCCGATAATGCTCAGGACGAGCATGTCTTAGGAGGGGGGCAGTGTAACGCGCTCAAATCGACAATACACTAGCGCCATCTAGTGTCAGGAACGAGAGCGAGGGGAGCATTGAGAAAATGACATCACAAATTACTCAACCGACAGCGCCTAGTCGAAACTCGAACGCTCGGTACCTTGCGCGTGTTTACTTGAACATTCTGGATATTTCTTTGCTAATTTAAATATATAGGCGCTGCAAGATGCGATTGGAAGTAGTGTTGATTTGGCGAAACAAGCGAAGCTTCGGAGCGGAATAAAGTGAATTAGTGTGTTTAATTATTAGTGTTTTTAACTTTAATTTGTGTAAAGTAAATTAAAGTGTTAATTTAGGTAATTTTATCGGCAATTTTTATTGTCACGAACCTCAAGCTCGTAACAATATTTTGTCAAAGGATATATATAAATGTATATAATATGTCTTTCATTTTTTTAAATGTATACATCACCAAATTGACAGATACAAACATTATCCAGGCGTAGCCAATTAAACCAATTTCAAAAAGAGGGGGAGGTTCTCATTTCGGCTGTATTTTTTACCAGTGGTTTTTGAGTTATCCTTAATAAATACTTAATTGACTTAGACTACATTGATCTCATTTCATTTATATTGAAGTTGGTTGTAATAAATTTTTAATTTTTCCTTGTTTCGATATATCTGGGGACTCCCATATTCACTCCGGTATAAAGAAGATCATTTTAAGACGATCGATTTGGCGTAGCCCCAAAATCATGGAAGACAGCTTTCGTCCACCCGATTCCTAAAAAAGACGGCCGCTCAGACCCGTCCAACTACAGGCCCATCGCCATCACCTCTTAGTTCTCCAAAACAATGGAGTCCATTGTAAACTGTCAGCTCATGAGGATCACCAACTGATTAGTGATCGCCAATACGGTTTTCGTCGTAGTCGATCAGCTGGTGATCTTCTGATCTATCTGACTCATAGATGGGCGGTGGCAGTAGAGTCCAAGGGGGAGGCGTTGGCCATTCGTTTGGACATTGCGAAGGCCTTAGATCGGGTTTGGCACAAAGCGCTTCGTTCGAAGCTCACTTCCTATGGACTTCCCGAGAAATTGTGCAATTGGATTACCAGCTTTCTTGCAGATCGGAGCGTCAAGGTCGTTGTAGACGGTGCAAGCTCCGATTACCAGCCTATTAATACTGGTGTTCCACAAGGCTGCGTGCTATCATCAACGCTGTTTCTTTTACATATCAATGATATGTTGCAAACTGGCAATATTCATTGCTATGCAGATGACATCACTGGTGATGCTCTGTACACCGGCCGTGTCAATGTTTTTCGGGAAAACGTCTCCGAGTACCGGGATAAACTTGTCTCTGAAGTCGAGTGTTTGCTGAACAAAGCAAAAATAAAAATACATAGCAAACGACGCGCGGGGAAGTGGGGGCGAAATTACAATTTGAGCTGAGGTAGTATAAGCCCTTAACGAAAAATTTTGAAAAAATTGATTTTTTTAAATTACTCCGATATTTCATACTCAAAGTCATAATTTGGTGAAATTTGGAGCGCTTTGCATTTGAAATTAGCGGGAAGTTCCAGAGATATCCTGCAGGGTTAACCAATATTTTTTAATTCAATATAGATTACATATAATTGTTATTGAAAGTCATTTTTTAATTTTGTGTCGAAAATGTGTGTCGAAATTTTGCAAGCATATATAGTGGATATATAGTGGACGAAACTAACAACATTCCATATGCAAAAATCAATCAAGCCGTTAATCCTACAGAACGTGTCCAAGAAATAGATACACACAGACACACACACACACACACACACACACACACACACACACACACACACACACACGCACGCACGCACGCACGCACGCACGCACGCACGCACGCACGCACAAACAAACAAACAAACTTCATAAACATTACCCTCACTTTGTGTGTTTTCTCGACTGCCTGAGGTCAAGTTCTCTTTAATACGAAAGTTAAAAGTTAAAGTTAAAGGTACAGCCTATATACTTCCCACAGCTGGACACAAACCCGTAATAGAGAATAAATAAATATGAGAGGAGGCCCTCTCATTTCTGAAAGGGTTTTAGGACAAGGAAGTGTCGGCCGAGCTGCCCCAATGCATTTTCGGCGAACTTCACATGACTTTAAAATATTTTTTTAACTTAACAAAAACACTTAATAAAAAAAAAAGTTAAAATTTCACAGTACGTGAGCAACCCGGGTTCGATCTCCACCGGCATTAATAAAATTGTTCATTGCTTTAATATGAACGAGAATGCAATTTCAATTCTTTATGCTCCTTGGCTACATTGCTTCAAGATATCTAATCTTCAAATCATGAGCAAGTAATTAAATGAGCTGAGGACACTGTTTTTATCGTATTAATCCATATCGGTTTGATGATCTGATATCCTTTATCAGTGTTAATTGAAATCGCAAAAGAAATCTTTTCCTATCGTTTTTTATACAGATTAGCGAAATAATTGCGCATTCAATATGCAATATGCATGCAATGTAAGGTAAGGAAATACAATATAAAATCTTTTTCGGCATTAAATAAATCTTAATAAAGTGAGGCCTTGTATTCGAATTTCAAAATGCGAAATCGGTTGAGATGCTATTAAAAAACGGTATTTTTGTACTAAAATCAGTAACGAACTACAAACTAAAAATAAATTTTTAGCTCGATCGGAGAAGGTCACGCTCTCACAGAATACCTGCGTGTATGTGTAGAAATGGTATGGTAAGTGTAGAGAATCAGAGACCCTTTTTACTGGAGATGAGGCTTTACATTTTAGTGACAGCGCATTTTTATTCTTAATCGAGGAAAGTCTGACTATGAGTATCGAAGGCAAGGACAGATACTGGCAAATTATTCCAGTCTATTGTCGTGTTTAGGATTACGAAAGACGATGCAAGCCGACGGTTCCAATGCGTGCCTGATAATATAATATTTTGTACCCTGAAATGGTTTTTGTAATTTGAACCCCTAATTAAAAACGCATGCAGATTTTTTTTATAGCAGTAAGTCCGACACAGTTTACTTGACGGTAAGTGGATATTGCAGAATATAGAATCCTTCGTATACCCTCGAACCAAGTTGCTAATTCTTTTTCACCTTTGAGAAATAAAATGGAATTACTCGTAAACTCTAAAATATCGGCAAAATTGTGTAAACGTTACTAATGCTAAACAAAGAGAAGAATAGCACAGACAACGTGTTAACTTTAAACGTACGTGACGTATTACCATTGTATTTATATAAAAGTAGCGTTAATTAACGTTATTTTTAACAAGATTAGGTAACGTTAGCAAACTCCACTTGTATGCGGTAAAAGGTGTCCACTTCACGCAGGTATTTCTCTGATATAAAATATATTTTATATCAAAGAATACCTCCAGTAAAATTAAACATAGTACACATTTCATGAGTCATCCGAAATACAAGCAAGGTTTATATTTTGCTAATTATTAGTGGCTTCAAAGTATATCATAATGCCATCAGAAAAAATATTTGCTTATATCGTAATAAATTAACATAAATTCCAATTTTTTTTAAATCCTATAAAGCTTAATATTGTCAACTCATTAAATAGGTCTTTCTATGAAATAAATAAGGTGCAGTAGAATCGCATGCAGTAATCGAATAATATATATCATAAAAATATTGCATATCCTTCCTTTTTCAAGGCATGTATTGATAAAATTCTTTGTTTTAAAACGTATTCTTACAGATCCTATGAATTTTTCAAGAATTCTTTTAAACATCTGCTCTTTGGAGTATTTTAAAAGAAGTTTTTAGTTTGCGTATGGGAACATGTTATAGGTCATAATATCGAACAAGTTATAGACCATATATTATTGTAGATATACATTCACTATTCAGTATTTTATAATCCAGGAAAACTTTACATAAAAGTGATGCCTAGATTTAATCCAAAAATAGGTGTACAGAATTTCCATTATTAAACGTTATCCACTTACGTGATAGAGTGATAATAACCTCATTAGTCATGATTTCAAATGCATTTTGTTAATGCTGAAAATATATTAGTTTATATAATATGTTCTAAATTATGACATAATTATTTTAAGTCCATAGCTGGACCTGATTATAAGCGATAACTACTAGCAGTGCAATGTGTAGTGGAAGTAGAAATAGGGTTCAGCAGTTCCACAAGGTGTATATTTAGGTCCGCTACTTTACAATGTGTGTGTGTGTGTAGTTATAACATATATTTATTTGCACTGAAAGCACAGAAAAGACAGTCTAGCAAAAGCACAATACAGAAAGTATTTTATAATATTGCGACAATTGGTATACGTTTCTTGAAAGTTCTGAACTTGAAGCCAACTGGAGTTAATGTCTTATTAATGTTATGATAGATCAGAGTAATTTTAATTCAATATAATATAGATTACAAAAAATCATTTACGCCTTTATCACTGTTTTGGAAAATCTATACCTGAGTAAAAACAGGAAGAAAACAAGCGGGGCTTTTAAAAAATTCATAAATTTACAATAAAATAAATAAACGAAATATACTTCATTGTAAACAATTATATAAAGGTACAATTTACGACCTTATCGTTTCGAAGCGATCTCTACTAGGCAACCGCACTGCGGAAAAAGGATAAGGGTATTCGAAAGTTATAAAATACACACGACATCTAAGCCTATAAACATAATATACTTATATGATCAATATATACATTTCAATTATAAAAATATATAAATACATATATAAGGGCACACTTTTAAGGAGTAACTTCGTAAGTGAAATAAAAGATAAAACTTTCTATTTATTTTTATTAAAAAAAAATCTCACACCCTAGGAATATCTCCTGTACCGTGGAGGCAAACATTCCCTGAAAAATTATTTCAAATATCTTTTCCGTACAGGATGCGAACCCCAGCGACTCCCAGCGCTGCAACTCTTTGCTACGCAACTGCGCCACGGAACCATCAAAAGATAAAATATGTCGTCTACAAAAATATGAAAACATTCTAAAACAGCATGTCACTTAATTTACAGGGGTTTTAACTATCATGTATTTTATTAGTATAATAACTCTTTTTAACAACATTTATTTAATAAAAAGTTTAAAGTTTTTGATGAAGTCCTGTAAATTTTTGGGACTTTATTGCAAAAGCGTATACGTTGTTCCATGAAGAAATAACTCTTTGCAGTCGAGTAACGGGTATTACGGGTTATATTAGTAACGGGAATTTACAAAATGTACATCACTATTTCAAATAAAACTACTGTTGCATTTTTAACACCTTCATAAAATTTTCATAAAAAAAGGACAAATTAATGTATTAATTTCTGTAAATTTTCTTCTAAGTGACTCCTTTGGATTTAGGTTATAGATTTTACTAAAGGACACTTTTGCATGGAAAGTCCTGAAAATAGAAGTAGCCTACCCACAAATTAATTTGCCAAGGATAGGGAATTAGCATGATAAACGAGTACAAAAAATGAACGGCTATGGTCGTGTACCGATATACACTGCGAGCACTACTCAGTGCTCTCACTGGTGAAAAAATTCGTTCCGTTATGGACTGCCAATATACTGCCGCAGTACCCTAGGGACAAGTATGACGGCATAAATCGCCATTTTTGTACTGTGAGCACTGGCTCTTTCGAGGTAAGGTGCTCTCAATAACAGTAAAACAGTGTCGAAAAATTTGTATGACAGTATACTGGACTGCGTGTCGCCAGTATAGCAAACTAAAAAGGAATCGCTTCACAGTATACTGAATTGATGTCACACCTTACAGTGGTCACAGTGTATATCAGAACACACCCTTATTATAGCGTATTTTTATGTACCTATATTTACAGATTTCTTCTCCTTCTTCCTTCTTTCTACATTCTTCTTCTGATTCCCGAGAAATCCATAACGTATCAAATTAGTTTAAATTATTCCTTTTTTATTAAACATGTTATATATTAGAGGTGTTACCAAATACTTTTAATTTTTTTTTAAAATAGGGAAAAGTAATTAAAAATATTAAATATTTAGACAGCATTCTAGTTATCTTGAACTTGTTATATGGCAAAACCAAAAATTAATCTTATAATAAAACGTAGAGCCGACTTCAAAAAAATTCTATCGCTTGGCGGTTGTATGTAATACTGCAATACGCATAAAGTGCTTTGCGTAATAAAATGTGTAAAACTTTAAAATAATATGCTCTTTTCATTGGTTCGAAGACGTTATATATTTGAAGCTATAAGACGCCAAAACAGGTTAAGCTGCATACAGTCCGCAACCGAGCATACAGTCCACCTGGTGGTAAGTAAATGCTATGACCCATAGACCACTACATCTATCTTGGATTAAAATCTCATTGCAGGTGCGCTCTCACACCTGAGGACTAAGATGGAATGCCCCGTTTCCAGTGAAAGGGACTTCGGTTCTCTCTCTCTTTCTCCCCATCATACGAAATGTATCAGCATTAAGCTGCTATTTTTCGCTGGTGTTCTATGACAACGTGGTCCTACACCGATCGCACCAACCCGTTCGTGTTTAATATAATTAGTGATGGGCCGACGACCCTTTTTACTGGAAACGAGGCATTCCATCTTAGTCCTCACGGGTGACAACGCATCTGCATTTTGATTCGTAATCGAGGATAGATGTAGATGTCTATGGGCCACAGCAACCACTTACCATCAGGTGGACTGTGTGCTCGTTTGTCACCCTATCCTATAAAAAAAAAATATGGATTTCGTTGAATACGAATATTCGGCTGAAAGTTCGGTAAAACCTTTACCGAACCGAATATTCGGCCGAACATTGTTCAGCAAGATCACCTCGGTACCTAACCAATTTATGTCGAAACTAAGGGCGCACGATTAGCGCCGGACCCTGCCCCTCGCTCCCCCACACCTGTCTTGTTATTGCATCATCTAGTACTCAGCAAATTGCCGGCATATACCTATGTTTCGACTATTTTAGTGAAAATTATATGATAAAAATGAGTGGCAGGAGATCTACTATGATGACTTATTTTAGAACTGACGACCACAGTAAAGTGAAGAGTGCTAATGTAATGTAATGTTTCTTTGTTTGATTCCAAAAACACACAAATTATCCCCACTTCAAATTCGGCAGCTCCTCATCTCAAATACCGGATATGAAACTAATATTCGGCTCCAATCACAACACCCAATTAGGACTCTTATAAATCTGACCTCCAGGAGCGAATATTCGGCCCACCTCTAGCCATAATATAGCTGCGGCGTGACTCTACCTCGTGTAAAATTACTACTTTAAAAAAATATTAGAATTACAGGCAGTACTTTTTTAACTGAGTTATCTATGTATATAGATTATAGATTAAGAAATGATACTCGTAATATTTGAACATTATTAGGTAGAGATAAAACAGTTGTATTCACATAATCGTCCGATATTGTACGTCAGTGGTTATTGCCACTGTAATCTTATTTTTAATGATTTAATCTTATCTATACATAAATAATAAATCTGTAGGAAGGTTGCGTCTGTAATTCTAGTATTTCCTGGAAAATATCTATGATTAACAGCCATGGTAGCTGAAGGACTGGCCGCTCGCTGTAAATTTTACAGTACGCGAGCAGCCCGGGTTCGATGCCCGCCGGCATATGCTCGGCGGTGAAAGAAAACATCAAATATTTCTAAGACATGTGAAGTTCGCCAACACGCATTGGGGCAGCACGGCGGACATTTCCTTGCTCTAAAACCCTCTCACCAACGAGTAGAGGCCTGTGCCCAACAGTGGGACGTATATAACTTTAACTTTTAATTTTATATAGATATAATCATTGCAGGCCCCTTTTAAGAATACGGAATCTAAATTTAATAGTTTTTAGAATTTTTATCCTTCAGTCTATCTATCTGTTTATACACAATTTACGTAAAAACTATCGGATAAATTTTCATAGTAACATAGAAATATAAAAATAGAGATTTAGATATTATTTAGATTTAGAGAAATAGAAAAATAGAGATTTCTGAGTAACATTTTTATATATTTCCTTTTTTTCTGACCACGATACTGCAAAAAAGAAATCATTTTTGTATTGGCTACGAATGATTCTAACTCATTAGGGGGATAGCGAAGTTTAAAAAAAATAGGTTTATTCAAAATCAAGTTTAAAATATTTTAACCGTTGTGACGTAGTTCGAGACCACCCCGACATCGGTACTTCATTGTATTTTTTAAACAGTGCTATCTATTATAAAATGTGAATAGAACCCAAAAATCCAGGTGATATATTTCCCGTACGGTTATTAGTGCTTAATAAATATAATATAAATAGAGTTATTATATTAAAACATTGGAATCTTTTTTTAAAATTGGGATTTTCATTGTTTAAATCGTTTTATAATACAACGTGTCCCAAAATTCAACGATAAGCCAACACCGGAGGATAGACCTGCCCTGGACTAATCGGGGAAAAAAAGAAAAAAAAATATTCCAATTATATTTTAAGTTATATAAAAAAAATGAAATTCTTCAGAAATTGAGACCGTTTATATTTTTCACTACCATGACCACAATTTTTTTAATATTTTTTTTGTTTTTTTTTTATAGGCAACCTGAATAGTAATGCTATCTACCACAATTCTTAAAAACTCCATAATAACTCTTGTTTTATCACGAAAATTTATGAAACTTATTTTATTCCCTAAATTTTTTGAAGACTTTTACTTTTAACCAAATTTAACTTATCGTGGTGTAAAAAAAAAGTATGAACACTAGTATGGCAAGTTTTTTTAAAAATTGACGCAAGTAACCATAGTTATTTAAACTTTTACAAAATGATTTGCAAGAATTGTTAAACGACGTGCCCTTAAGTGATCTTCAAAACATGTGGTTCCAAAATGATGGTTGCCCAGCACATTATGCCCGTCCTGTGCGAGAATATTTATCCAGGGCGTTGGATAGGGCGACTTGATCCTATCTTATGGCCACCCCGTTCACCCGATTTGAACTCCCAGGACTTCTTCTATTTGGGGTTGTCTTAAAAACAGGGTCTACTCAAAACCTATTGCGACATTGGACGAGCTTTGTCGAAATATCACTCAGGCTGCTGATTACGTTAATTGCAGAAGATATGCAAGACAAATAAAACGATCATTTTTAAGGCGATGTCGTGCATGTATTAATGCTGGTGGCAAACAGTTCGAACATTTGCCATAATGTTAATAGCTTAATAAATTACATGTGAAACTGTTTGTACCATTTTTTTTGAAATATTAAACATTTTTCAAGAACTAATACTTTTATTACAACCGACCGTCATTTGGCTCCTGTTAAGAAATAATAGGCCCATATTTTTTTATAACTTGTTTTCCTAGAGTATTATACCATTCTGGAATGTTGGTTAGTTGCGTCAATTTTTAAAAAAAACTTGCCATACCAGTGTTCATACTTTTTTTTTACACCACGATAAGTTAAATTTGGTTAAAAGTAAAAGTCTTCAAAAAATTTATGGAATAAAATAAGTTTCATTAACTTTCATGATAAAACAAGAGTTATTATGGAGTTTTTAAGAATTGTGGTAGATAGCAGTACTATTCAGGTTGCCTATAAGAAAAAAGGAAAAAAATATTAAAAAAATTGTGGTCATGGTAGTGAAAAATATCATAAACGGTTTCAATTTCTGAAGAATTTCATTTTTTTTATATAACTTAAAATATAATTGGAATATATATTTTTTTCTTTTTTTCCCCGATTAGTCCAGGGTAGGTCTATCCTCTGGTGTTGGCTTATCGTTGAATTTTGGGACACGTTGTATATAAATATCTAGATAATAGCGACATCTATCAAAGATACGAGTTTTTTTGTTTAATTATTAATATTATATGCATAAATTAATTAATATTAATTAACCTTCTCGTTTTGCAAAACATTATCATATCATTATATTTAAAGACTATAAGATAATAATAATAATTCAATTTTCAAAATTTAATCCAATCGTCATATCTACCAACAATGATATGATTATTTTGTTTCAAAATTAAAACCCCCGACTTTTAGTAGTTGAAATTAGGTACTCTATGTTTTGTAGCTAAAAGACGATTCGGAATTTTGACCCCTTTTTTATTCTCAAATAGGGATATCACAAGCTCAATGACTTAACTAAAATGTCGCTTACAAATTGACATTCAAGACTATCCCTTATTTTTCCTACCCTCGGGGCTGGCATTTTTTCTCCATATTTATATAAGACTATTCCTGAAGTACCTACCTATTTAACAGAAAAAAAAAATTAAAATGGTTCACAAATGACAATGATGTGTATACCACACGTACTAAAAAGAACATACAGTTGAATAAAGAACCTACTTCTTTTTTGAAGTCGGCTGAAAGTAAATGACAATTGATTCCTCTCAACATGTCGACCTATTAGTAATCTGATTAATAATAATCTATGATATCTACATGGGCGAATAGTTACCTAGGTTAGTAACGTTTTCTAATTAATTTCAATTAATCTTTTTATAGATAAGGCGTGATAAGTTAACAACATACTTACAAGGCTAAGGTTGCCATTATATCACACCAATTTTATAAACGCGATGGCATAACTGTGACATTAGGTATAGACCCCCACCCCATTTGTATAAGAGTGACCAAAGAGACGATAATATTGGTGGTTGAGGGTATTGTCTCGCAGTGATTTAGAAATGCGTTGCAACGCAAAATGGGACGCGGGTTCGATTTGCGCGCGGAGCAAGTATTCGTATGGCCTACAAATAATTGTTCTGAGCCTGAACGTTTTCCTTGTGTAATTTATGTATTACTTCCACGATGCGGGAGAGTTCCTAGTGTGGGGGCTTCATTATAATAAAGACAAGTGGTAATAGTATTAAACCTTCTGTACAACCAACTTCAACATAAAATGAGAACGTCGTCAATGTAGTCAATTAAATACGCATTATTAAGGATAACTCAAAAACTACTGGTCAGATCTTGATCAAATTTATATGGGACTACGTGAGAAGCACCAGCATTTAAACAATGAATCATCTTCAAAATCACACGGAAAAAAAAAAAAAAAAGACCAAAAAAAAAAAAAGAAAAACCCCCGGAAAAAAATCAGCGACTGGATTCCGAGCCAAAAATGGGAGACGTTTCGACGATGACCATCAATCCGCCTTTAGTAGTGACCTTTTATGACCTGATGCAGAAGGAGAAAAATTATATACGATACGAATTTTATATGTGGTAGGGTCATTATAGCTCGAAGAACCGACAACCGTTGGGGAAAAAAGGTTCTCGAGTGGCAGCCTCGTATCGGTAGGCGAATTATAGGGCGATCCCCCATTAGATGTAGTGAAGACTTGGTAAGACATGCAGGAAGTCGATGGATGCAGGTGGCTCAGGACCGTGCTTTGTGGCATACTTTGGGGGAGGCCTATGTTCAGCAGTGGACTTGTGAAGGGCTTAATGATGTGATGATGATGAGGGTCATTATATTTAGTACGGTATCGTATAGTATCGTATAGTGAGTATAGGGAACCGGAGACCTTTTTAACTTGAAACGAGGCATTCTAGCTCAGCACTTAGGGGTGACAACGCATAGCTACATTTTGATTTTTTGTCGAGGATGAATGTTTTATGTCTATGGGCCAAACCATCTCTCTATCATATGGTGGACTGTTTGAGAATAAATAAAAATGACCGTATCATGTACCAGACATCAGTTTGAACATAAATTCGTTTCTGTTTGAACATAGACCGCCGCCAAAAGATAGGTTACATTATTTAATACTACTTTAAATAGGATGATTTTGAAACTTCCTCGTTTCTGCAGTGCATCTGAAATGTTTGCGCAGGCGAGAATGGATGGTTTTCAGGCACTCATGCGGAAGAAAGTGGCATCACTGATAAGCCGTATACGGGGGAATAACAACAGCAGCCTAAGGACGGTGGCAGATGATCCACATGCACCTATATTATAATAATAATTATAGTACTACTAACGCCCTTACTATTAAAATTAATTACTAACCTTTATGGATCTATGTTGTCCGAAAATATACATATTTTATAATCTATCTGTGTGAAAAGCTTAACAGTATAGAATATAAGATGAATGTATAGAGATATTCCACAGGCCATACAATACCTTCAAAACTCACTACGCGGTATTAATACGAAACGTTAACCTAAACGGATGCAACAAACATGGTCGACTTCAAGAAGAAAGAGAGCATTCTTCTGGAGGCCGCAATCGCATTGTCAACTGATATTGTTATAGAAATGGTCAACATATCTTGTGGTCTACACATGGCGGTATAAATACCTTGTATTTATACACGGAAGTTATCGTCATAATTACAGTTTTGCAGCTAAACAAACTTTTTTTTAATGGGAAATGGGTGACAAGTGAGCACACAGTCCACCTGATGGTAAGTGGTTGCTGTGGCCCATAGACATCTACATCCATCTTCGTTTGCGAATCAAAATGAAGATGCGTTGTCAGCCTTGAGGACTAAGATGGAATGCCTCTTTTCCAGTAAAAAGGGTCTCCTGTTCCCTACACTCACCATACGAAACACAGCAGCATTAAGCTGCTATTTGACGCTGGTACTCTGCGAGAGCGTGGTCCTTCCCCGGTCGAGCCGACCCATTCGTGCTACAACTATACAATTAATATGGCTGCAGCATGGCTCTACCACGTAAAAAACTTTGATGCGCAGTTTACCGATCTGCTATTAATATCCGTAAGTTGCTGTGTAGACTTCTTTAAAAATATATATTTGTTATCAGGATTTTATCACCCCAACGATTAGGTTCCATTCTATTATTTAATCGATCTATCTTATCTTTAAAAAAATTCTTTTTGGTTGATTACTATCTACCGACGAACATATCTTATGTATATCTACAATTTCTTTATAGAAGGTGACTTATTGCCTTTATAATTTAACTAATAGAACATTTTATATTTTGTATCATACATACACTAGCTGTTCCCCGCGACTTCGTCCGCGTTTAATTTGTTACGATTGAATTTCATGAGTATAATTTTTTTTACGCAGAAACTTAATGATTTTTTAAAATAAATGTTGTCTAAGTTACTTCTCATAACATTAGCTAGCAGTTACCAGTGAAAGTCCCGTCAAATTCGAACCAGATATTTCGGAGATCAACCGGAACAAACAGACAGATAGACGGACAAAAACTTGATAAATTGTTTATCTTTTTTGTATAAATACCGTTTATATTCATATGTTTTAGACATGTGTTCATATGTTTTTTTGATGCTTTTATAATAATTATAATAATTTATTAAAAAAAACTTTAACTTGTAGTACATATCTTATTTTATTATATTAGTATAATCTTACATGAGATAGCTATAAAATTAGGTGAAAAAAAAAACACTAGTGAGGGTGACGTTCTGTTCTCCTTGCTAGACTAAGAAATATTCAGTCCCTTACCCCCTTTCAAAAGTTATATTCATATATATATATATATATATATATATATATATATATATATATATATATATATATAAATAAAATGGCTACCTTTGTGTATACACGTGTATTTGACATAATGTTATTTAATAGACTTGGTATTAGTTATAAATACAAATAATACTTGCCTAATAATGTAGGTAAAATATATAGATTTGGCGATTGATTAGGTATAATTTATTTACATTGATTAGAGCACACTCGAGCTCACCCGTTGAGCGAGTAAAAGCTATATATTGTTTAAGTATTCGCCATTATTTTGTTTAATTTTAAATTATATTTTGTTCATGATTATTGTAATAAAAATGAAGAAAATCATTTAATTAATTCGAATCTACACGAGTATTGCCTTTACGATATTTTGAATCTTGAAGAGTACTCTAAAGATTCTCGAATGTAAGTATACAGTTACTGCCTATTAAATCCACTGCTGAACATGGGCCTCCCCCATAGATTGTGTCATACAGGGGACTTGGCAACTGCAGATTTTTTATTTTTAGTCGTTATTAAGAAGAAGCTGCTGCCCATCTCCTGGTTTCTTTCCCTCTGTATGATATGGGGTAGTGGATATTCTTACACTTCCACTACACAGTAAATAAGTATAGTATCACGTAATACGTGATACCCATGTAAAAATATGCTTACAGGATGCTATAATAGCAGTATAGAGAGCTTACTTCTTACTCATTGTTATTAATATATATGTAGGAAGCGGAATCAACTTGCTATCGGGTGAACTACGTTCGTTTCTCACTCTAATGGATTTTCGATATATCGATCATTATAAATATATTAATATCAGAGTTTTACATATAAGTTTGTTCATGGACATATCTAAAATCCGATATTTTAAAAAATATCAACAGTTTTAGTTTGAACTGATCAGTTGGAATGATCAGTTTAACTGACCGTGTGTGGTCACCATTATACTAATATAAAAAAGGTACTCGTGTTGTGTGTGTCTAAATACCGTACTATTTGTAATAGATAAAAACTACATATTTGAAATAATTTTAAATTAAAAAAGTAAAACATCTGAAATATTTTTTTATCGAATAAGAGTGAGAAACGAGTACACAGTCCACTTGATGGTAAATTGATGCTGTGGCCCATAGACATCTACATCTATCCTCGATTAAGAATCAAAACGCAGATGCGTTGTCACCCGTGAGGACTAAGATGGAATGCCTTGTTTTCAGTATAAAAGGATCTCCGGATCTCTACACTCGTCATAGGAAATCAGCGGTATTAAGCTGCTATTTAACGCTGGTATTCTGTGTATTAATTGCTTGGGAAAAAAGGTTGTCGAGTGGCTGCCTCGTACCGGTAGGTAAAGTGTAGGGCGACCCCCACTAGATGGAGTAACGACCTGGTAAGGTGGCTCAGGACCGTGCTTTGTGGCATACCTCGACGGAGGCCTATGTTCAGCAGTGGACTTGTGAAGGGCTGTTATGATCATGATGATGATGATTCTGTGAGAGCGTGGTCTTTCCCTAGTCGAACCGACCCATTTTATCTACGATTTATTAAAATACTATTGTTTTACTTTTATTTCATTGAGCGACAAAAAGGGAAGAGCAATTCCATTTTTAAGAAATCGTTCTTCAATCAGACACTATTTTTAAAGATTAGCGTGGCGTATTCTATTATGTATTATGTATACGTAATACATAAATAGTATATACATCAGTAGGGAACAGCCTTTTTTCTCACACAGCTGTTAGTTCGCGGTGTATATCGGTTGGTGTCATCACTAGCAAGCCTGTATCGAAGAAACCTGAAACCAAAGGTCATTAAGCGTTATGCTTTACAGCTTATCAGACAGATTGCATTAACATACACACAAAACGGCAATAACAGAACTGCTTATTGCTAAAAATCTTCAAACATAAAAAGAAAGAAACCTTCAACAACCAAGCCAAGTTTTATATAACTGGAATGTTAAAATTATATGCATTTAAAAGAAAAAAAAGAAAATAAACGTTAAAGCAATAACAATATTTACCTAATAATTTCACAACTACAATAAATTACCAAAAGCCAGTTTTTAACAATTCTTCTGTTTCCTCATATATACGCATATATTTTGAATTTTAAAGAATATCGGCTGATCAGCTAAACATTGATTTATGTACTTAACGGACATTTATAAAAATATTCATCGACATTTTGTATTTTGCCTTTTTGAAAGTCGTCAAGTCTATATGCCAGACAATTCGTAATGACTATAGAAACAGCACGTAGACGCAGCGTAGTAGAAAAATCGGTCTATAGTTCTTCAAAAGGGTGTTGTTGCCTTTCTTAAAGAAAAATACTACGGCCACACTGCTCAAAACCTCCGGAGTAGTGCCACATTGAAGAATAGAATATAACTGCTTCGAATACAAAATTTGAAAGAGGAACACAAAACACTATAATTATGGCACCGGAAAACTTCGGGCACAGAATAAATAATGGTACTAAGTACAGAAGTTGCAGTCCTTTGATGCTGACTGCTTGCAGACGTTTAATACCTCTATGTTTAAATTGATGTTTGCTGGGATTATTTTTTATCGATGTGTTAAATAAAAAAAATGTCTTAGCATTCGCCCAAAGCCAGTATGATGTATGATGATTGCACATTACAGGCTGAGAAGGATTCCGTTTTAATCCTCAGAGGTGACGACGCCCAAAACCTTAACCTTAAAGCCTTATTTGGTTGAAGGTTGCTGCTGGTGTCTATTAAATGCAAAAGCCACTTACCATCAGGAGTACGGTAAGTTTGTTTGTCACTTCAGTCTAGTAATTACAATTAATGGACTATTTGTCTAGCTATTTCGTAAAAGAAAAATGTGGAAATTTATTTGACTGTTTACAAACTTATGCGTAATGTAATTAAGTCATGAGAATATCGAAAAATAATTTGCTGATAAAATCATTGTTTTTCATAGAGATTAATCGGTATCGAACATTTTGCGAATTATCTGTACTTGAAATCATACTTTCTAAGAATCATACTGATAATTTGAATTCATGTATAAAACCTAGAGAATGTATAAATTATCTGCAGTTCTAAAATTGCTATCATAAGTTTCTGTGCATAACGGGAAGATTACAACATATAATAATTTTGAGGAATATAATGAAAGGTAGGTACCTCTTTATTAATTGTTACAATAGCATAATTGCTAATTATAAAATTGTGGAACGTGTTATAGTGATTTTATATATGTATAACGTGAGTGCAGCTGCCATTTTAAGATGTACAAGGACTTTAATGTTTCGATTATTTTTGATAATTTTTTTCGCTAAAACTAAAAAGAATACAAGTTTATTTTTTGATTTTGTTATCACTTTGTGTGTCGACACGACATATTTAAATTAAGCTAATATTGAAACATTTGTAATGTATGTAAATTATAATTATTTTGAGAAATAAAATATCTTAAACCACAAATGAGATAGGATATTTTGAACACACGAAAGGCAAAACAAAAAATTGTTTTATATATTTATTAGTAGAACTTATTTTTAAGATTATTATCAAAAATCCCAATTAGTAATTATTATATAAGATTACGTAAAATATTCTAGATATTATGAGTATTATTGGCAATGACTAATAATTGACTGAAGGTAATCGATTTACAAAAATAATATTATTGAGTATTTAAGTTATTTCTTTGATTATTTATAGTTTCGAAAATCAAATATTGTTTGGCAATAAAATATTCATGTGGTATTATTATTATTATTTTCAGGCACTGGGATCAGTTTGATCCTTGCACTGGCAGTCGCTCGTGGATATGTAGTAGATACCAATAAGAATGGGTGCCCCACTGACTCAACCATTGAAAAGTTGCTTGAGCACGAATATTGCAACAAGTTCTATCAATGCTTAAGAGGTGAATTAGTCGAACACACGTGCCCAAAAGGTTTATTATTCAATATTGGAGTCGATCAATGCGATTGGTCAGAAAATGTTGACTGCGGAAACAGAGTCATAACAGATGATGAGCATATAGATGATTCTGACGAAGACGAGAGCAGTAACGATAGTGGTGGCAATTATGACCCTAGCGAGGCACCCATAATCTGTGCAACTAAAGGTTCCGATGGTGTACTAATAGCTCACGAGAACTGCAACCAGTTTTACAAATGTTCAGAAGGAGAACCAATAGCATTGTTCTGTCCAGAAAATCTTTTGTACAATCCAAAGACAGAACAATGCGACTGGCCTCAAAATGTACAGTGTGGCAACAGAGTTATCCCTGAAGATAATGAAAGTGCCGGAGGGGATAGCGGTGGTAATGGTGATGATGGTTTGGGAGTAGGCAGTGATGCTAACAACAGCAGTTGCAACTGTAATCCAGCAGAAGCTACCTCAATTTGCGCAGCTGAAGGATCTGAGGGTCAATTTATAGCCCATGAAAATTGTAACCAGTTGTATAAGTGTTGTGATGGCAAACCACAGACGATGACCTGTCCAACGGGCCTTCTTTATAATGCTTACCTTGAGCTATGTGATTGGCCTCAAAATGTTGAATGTGGTGATAGAGTAATCCCAGAAAGCAACGGAAATGGAGACGGTGGCAGTAGCGGAGGAGATAGTGGAGAGAGTGGCAGTGAAGGGGGTGGTGGCAGCGTTGATGGCGGGAACGGAGATAGTGGTAATGACAATAACAACACTTGCAATTGCAATCCCGAAGAAGCTCCCACAATCTGCGCTGCTGAAGGATCTGAAGGTGAATTTGTTGCTCATGAAAATTGTAATCAATTCTACAAATGCTGTAATGGAAAACCATTGACGATGACCTGTCCAGCAGGTCTTTTTTATAACGCTTACATTGAGTTATGCGATTGGCCTCAAAACGTACAGTGCGGTGACAGAGTTATTCCAGAAGATAATGGTGAGAGCGGCAGTGGCGGCGAAGGCAACGGTGGTGGTGACACTGAAGACGGTGGAGGCAACGGTGATGGCGAAACAGAAGGTGATGGTGAAGACAATAATAATACTTGCAACTGTAATCCCGCAGAAGCTCCTTCAATCTGCGCCGCCAAAGGATCAGAAGGTATTCTTGTTGCTCATGAAAATTGTAACCAGTTCTATATATGCTCCAACGGTTTGCCAGTAGTACAAAGTTGCCCTGTAAATCTGCTGTACAACCCTTACACTGAGCGATGCGATTGGCCTGAAAATGTACAATGTGGTGACAGAGTTATTCCAGGTAATGGAGACAGCGGCAGTAGCGTAGGAGGTGGTGGAAGTGATGGCGAATCTGGAGGCAGTGGAGACGACAGTAATAATACTTGCAACTGCAATCCTGGAGAAGCACCATCAATCTGCGCTTTAGAAAAATCAGAAGGCGTTTTCGTTGCTCATGTAAATTGTAACCAGTTCTATACATGCAACAATGGATTGCCCGTAGTGCAGAGTTGCCCTGTAAATCTGCTCTACAACCCTTACACTGAGCGCTGCGATTGGCCTGAAAACGTACAGTGCGGTGACAGAGTGATTCCAGAAGATAGTAATGATGGTGACAGTAACAGTAGCGGAGAAGAAAGCGGAGGTGGTGGCTCTGGAGGTGGTGATTCTGAGAGCGGTGGAGGTAACGGTGATGGCGGATCTGGAGGTGGTGGTAGCGACAACAACAATACTTGCAACTGCAATCCCGGAGAAGCTCCCTCAATCTGCGCCGTTGTGGGATCAGAGGGAATACTTGTTGCTCATGAAAATTGTAACCAGTTTTATACATGCTCCAATGGCTTGCCCGTAGTACAAAGTTGCCCTGCAAATCTGCTCTACAACCCTTACACAGAGCAATGCGATTGGCCCGAAAACGTACAGTGTGGTGACAGAGTGATTCCAGAAGACGTTCGATAATGGTGACAGTGGCAGTAGCGGAGAAGAAAGCGGAGGTGGTGGCTCTGGAGGCGGTGATTCCGAGGATGGTGGAAGTAACGGTGATAGCGGATCTGGAGGCAGTGGTAGCGACAATAACAATACTTGCAACTGTAATCCCGGAGAAGCTCCCTCAATCTGCGCCGTTGAAGGATCAGAGGGAATACTTGTTGCTCATGAGAATTGTAACCAGTTTTATACATGCTCCAATGGCTTGCCCGTAGTACAAAGTTGCCCTGTAAACCTGCTATACAACCCTTACACAGAGCAATGCGATTGGCCTGATAACGTACAGTGCGGTGACAGAGTGATTCCAGAAGATAGCGATGATGGTGACAGTAACAGTAGCGGAGAAGAAAGCGGAGGTGGTGGCTCTGGAGGCAGCGATTCTGAGGGCGCTGGAAGCAACGGTGATGGTGGATCTGGAGGCAGTGGTAGCGACAATAACAATACTTGCAACTGTAATCCCGGAGAAGCTCCCTCAATCTGCGCCGTTGAAGGATCAGAGGGAGTCCTTGTTGCTCATGAAAATTGTAACCAGTTCTACAAGTGCTCCAATGGCTTGCCCGTAATACAAAGTTGCCCTGTAAATCTGCTCTACAACCCTTACACAGAGCAATGCGATTGGCCTGAAAACGTACAGTGCGGTGACAGAGTGATCCCAGAAGATGGCGATAATGGTGATGATGGTAGTGGCGGAAGAAGAAAGCGGAAGTGGTGGCTCTGAAGGCGGTGATTCTGAGGGCGCTGGAGGCAACGGAGACGGTGGATCTGCAGGTAGTGGTAGCGACAATAACAATACTTGCAACTGCAATCCCGGAGAAGCTCCCTCAATTTGCGCCGTTGTAGGATCAGAGGGAATACTTGTTGCTCATGAAAATTGTAACCAGTTTTATACATGCTCCAATGGCTTGCCCGTAGTACAAAGTTGCCCTGTAAACCTGCTCTACAACCCTTACACAGAGCAATGCGATTGGCCTGAAAACGTACAGTGCGGTGACAGAGTGATCCCAGAAGATGGCGATAATGGTGACAGTGGCAGTGGCGGAGAAGAAAGCGGAGGTGGTGGCTCTGGAGGCAGTGATTCCGAGGGCGCTGGAAGCAACGGGGATAGCGGATCTGGAGGCAGTGGTAGCGACAATAACAATACTTGCAACTGTAATCCCGGAGAAGCTCCCTCAATCTGCGCCGTTGAAGGATCAGAGGGAGTCCTTGTTGCTCATGAGAATTGTAACCAGTTTTATACATGCTCCAATGGCTTGCCCGTAGTACAAAGTTGCCCTGTAAACTTGCTCTACAACCCTTACACAGAGCAATGCGATTGGCCTGATAACGTACAGTGCGGTGACAGAGTGATTCCAGAAGATTGCGATGATGGTGACAGTAACAGTAGCGGAGAAGAAAGCGGAGGTGGTGGCTCTGGAGGCGGTGATTCCGAGGATGGTGGAAGCAACGGTGATGGTGGATCTGGAGGCAGTGGTAGCGATAATAACAATACTTGCAACTGTAATCCCGGAGAAGCTCCCTCAATCTGCGCCGTTGAAGGATCAGAGGGAATCCTTGTTGCTCATGAAAATTGTAACCAGTTCTACAAGTGCTCCAATGGCTTGCCCGTAATACAAAGTTGCCCTGTAAATCTGCTCTACAACCCTTACACAGAGCAATGCGATTGGCCTGAAAACGTACAGTGCGGTGACAGAGTGATCCCAGAAGATGGCGATAATGGTGATAGTGGCAGTGGCGGAGAAGAAAACGGAGGTGATGGCTCTGGAGGCGGTGATTCCGAGGATGGTGGAAGTAACGGGGATAGCGGATCTGGAGGCAGTGGTAGCGACAATAACAATACTTGCAACTGTAATCCTGGAGAAGCTCCCTCAATCTGCGCCGTTGAAGGATCAGGAGGAATCCTTGTTGCTCATGAGAATTGTAACCAGTTTTATACATGCTCCAATGGCTTGCCCGTAGTACAAAGTTGCCCTATAAACCTGCTCTACAACCCTTACACAGAGCAATGCGATTGGCCTGAAAACGTACAGTGCGGTGACAGAGTGATTCCAGAAGATAGCAATGATGGTGACAGTAACAGTAGCGGAGAAGAAAGCGGAGGTGGTGGCTCTGGAGGCAGCGATTCTGAGGGCGCTGGAGGCAACGGTGATGGTGGATCTGGAGGCAGTGGTAGCGACAATAACAATACTTGCAACTGCAATCCCGGAGAAGCTCCCTCAATCTGCGCTGTTGAAGGATCAGAGGGAGTCCTTGTTGCTCATGAAAATTGTAACCAGTTCTATAAGTGCTCCAATGGCTTGCCCGTAATACAAAGTTGCCCTGTAAATCTGCTCTACAACCCTTACACAGAGCAATGCGATTGGCCTGAAAACGTACAGTGCGGTGACAGAGTGATCCCAGAAGATGGCGATAATGGTGATGATGGTAGTGGCGGAGAAGAAAGCGGAAGTGGTGGCTCTGAAGGCGGTGATTCTGAGGGCGCTGAAGGCAACGGAGGCGGTGGATCTGGAGGTAGTGGTAGCGACAATAACAATACTTGCAACTGCAATCCCGGAGAAGCTCCCTCAATTTGCGCCGTTGTAGGATCAGAGGGAATACTTGTTGCTCATGAAAATTGTAACCAGTTTTATACATGCTCCAATGGCTTGCCTGTAGTACAAAGTTGCCCTGTAAACCTGCTCTACAACCCTTACACAGAGCAATGCGATTGGCCTGAAAACGTACAGTGCGGTGACAGAGTGATTCCAGAAGATAGCAATGATGGTGACAGTAACAGTAGCGGAGAAGAAAGCGGAGGTGGTGGCTCTGGAGGCAGTGATTCTGAGGGCGCTGGAGGCAACGGTGATGGTGGATCTGGAGGCAGTGGTAGCGATAATAACAATACTTGCAACTGTAATCCCGGAGAAGCTCCCTCAATCTGCGCCGTTGAAGGATCAGAGGGAATCCTTGTTGTTCATGAAAATTGTAACCAGTTCTATAAGTGCTCCAATGGCTTGCCCGTAATACAAAGTTGCCCTGTAAATCTGCTCTACAACCCTTACACAGAGCAATGCGATTGGCCTGAAAACGTACAGTGCGGTGACAGAGTGATCCCAGAAGATGGCGATAATGGTGATAGTGGCAGTGGCGGAGAAGAAAACGGAGGTGATGGCTCTGGAGGCGGTGATTCCGAGGATGGTGGAAGTAACGGGGATAGCGGATCTGGAGGCAGTGGTAGCGACAATAACAATACTTGCAACTGTAATCCTGGAGAAGCTCCCTCAATCTGCGCCGCTGAAGGATCAGGAGGAATCCTTGTTGCTCATGAGAATTGTAACCAGTTTTATACATGCTCCAATGGCTTGCCCGTAGTACAAAGTTGCCCTATAAACCTGCTCTACAACCCTTACACAGAGCAATGCGATTGGCCTGAAAACGTACAGTGCGGTGACAGAGTGATTCCAGAAGATAGCAATGATGGTGACAGTAACAGTAGCGGAGAAGAAAGCGGAGGTGGTGGCTCTGGAGGCAGCGATTCTGAGGGCGCTGGAGGCAACGGTGATGGTGGATCTGGAGGCAGTGGTAGCGACAATAACAATACTTGCAACTGTAATCCCGGAGAAGCTCCCTCAATCTGCGCTGTTGAAGGATCAGAGGGAGTCCTTGTTGCTCATGAAAATTGTAACCAGTTCTATAAGTGCTCCAATGGCTTGCCCGTAATACAAAGTTGCCCTGTAAATCTGCTCTACAACCCTTACACAGAGCAATGCGATTGGCCTGAAAACGTACAGTGCGGTGACAGAGTGATCCCAGAAGATGGCGATAATGGTGATGATGGTAGTGGCGGAGAAGAAAGCGGAAGTGGTGGCTCTGAAGGCGGTGATTCTGAGGGCGCTGGAGGCAACGGAGACGGTGGATCTGGAGGCAGTGGTAGCGACAATAACAATACTTGCAACTGCAATCCCGGAGAAGCTCCCTCAATTTGCGCCGTTGTAGGATCAGAGGGAATACTTGTTGCTCATGAAAATTGTAACCAGTTTTATACATGCTCCAATGGCTTGCCTGTAGTACAAAGTTGCCCTGTAAATCTGCTCTACAACCCTTACACAGAGCAATGCGATTGGCCTGAAAACGTACAGTGCGGTGACAGAGTGATTCCAGAAGATGGCAATGATGGTGACAGTAACAGTAGCGGAGAAGAAAGCGGAGGTGTTGGATCTGGAGGCAGCGATTCTGAGGGCGCTGGAGGCAACGGTGATGGTGGCGACAATAACAATACTTGCAACTGTAATCCCGGAGAAGCTCCCTCAATCTGCGCCGTTGAAGGATCAGAGGGAGTCCTTGTTGCTCATGAAAATTGTAACCAGTTCTATAAGTGCTCCAATGGCTTGCCCGTAATACAAAGTTGCCCTGTAAATCTGCTCTACAACCCTTACACAGAGCAATGCGATTGGCCTGAAAACGTACAGTGCGGTGACAGAGTGATCCCAGAAGATGGCGATAATGGTGATAGTGGCAGTGGCGGAGAAGAAAACGGAGGTGATGGCTCTGGAGGCGGTGATTCTGAGGGCGCTGAAGGCAACGGAGACGGTGGATCTGGAGGTAGTGGTAGCGACAATAACAATACTTGCAACTGCAATCCCGGAGAAGCTCCCTCAATCTGCGCCGTTGTAGGATCAGAGGGAATACTTGTTGCTCATGAAAATTGTAACCAGTTTTATACATGTATCAATGGCTTGCCTGTAGTACAAAGTTGCCCTGTAAATCTGCTCTACAACCCTTACACAGAGCAATGCGATTGGCCCGATAACGTACAGTGCGGCGACAGAGTGATTCCAGAAGATAGCGATAATGGTGATGATGGTAGTGGCGGAGAAGAAAGCGGCAGTGGTGGCTCTGGAGGCGGTGATTCTGAGGGCGCTGGAGGCAACGGAGATGGTGGATCTGGAGGTAGTGGTAGCGACAATAACAATACTTGCAACTGCAATCCCGGAGAAGCTTCCTCAATTTGCGCCGTTGTAGGATCAGAGGGAATACTTGTTGCTCATGAAAATTGTAACCAGTTTTATACATGTATCAATGGCTTGCCTGTAGTACAAAGTTGCCCTGTAAATCTGCTCTACAACCCTTACACAGAGCAATGCGATTGGCCCGATAACGTACAGTGCGGTGACAGAGTGATTCCAGAAGATAGCGATAATGGTGATGATGGTAGTGGCGGAGAAGATAGCGGAAGTGGTGGCTCTGGAGGCGGTGATTCTGAGGGCGCTGGAGGCAACGGAGATGGTGGATCTGGAGGTAGTGGTAGCGACAATAACAATACTTGCAACTGCAATCCCGGAGAAGCTCCCTCAATTTGCGCCGTTGTAGGATCAGAGGGAATACTTGTTGCTCATGAAAATTGTAACCAGTTTTATACATGTATCAATGGCTTGCCTGTAGTACAAAGTTGCCCTGTAAATCTGCTCTACAACCCTTACACAGAGCAATGCGATTGGCCCGATAACGTACAGTGCGGCGACAGAGTGATTCCAGAAGATTGCGATGATGGTGATAGTAACAGTGGCGGAGAAGAAAGTGTAGGTGGTGATTCTGAGAGCGGTGGAGCCAACGGTGGTGGCGAATCTGAAGGCAGTGGTAGCGAAAATAACAATACTTGCAACTGTAATCCCGGAGAAGCTCCCTCAATCTGCGCCGTTGAAGGATCAGAGGGAATCCTTGTTGCTCATGAAAATTGTAACCAGTTCTATACATGCTCCAATGGCTTGCCCTTAGTACAAAGTTGCCCTGTAAATCTGCTCTACAACCCTTATACAGAGCAATGCGATTGGCCTGATAACGTACAGTGCGGTGACAGAGTGATTCCAGAAGATAGCGATGATGGTGATAGTAACAGTAGCGGAGAAGAAAGTGTGGGTGGTGATTCTGAGAGCGGTGGAGGCAACGGTGACGGCATATCTGGAGGCGGTGGTAGCGACAATAACAACACTTGCAATTGTGATCCAGGAGAAGCTCCCACAATCTGTGCCGCTGATGGATCAGAAGGCATCCTTGTTGCTCATGAAAATTGTAACCAGTTCTATATATGTTCTAACGGTTTGCCCGTAGTACAAAGTTGTCCTGTAAATCTGCTCTACAACCCTTACACTGAGCAATGCGATTGGCCGGCAAACGTACAATGCGGTGACAGAGTAATTCCTGAAGATTGCGGTAATGGAGACAGCGGCAGTGATGGAGGAGAAAACGAAGGTGGTGATAGCGGATCTGAAAGCGGTGATAGTGATAATAATAACACTTGCAACTGCAATCCCAGAAAAGCTCCTTCAATTTGCGCCGTTGAAGGATCAGAAGGTGTTCTTGTTGCTCATGAAAATTGTAACCAATTCTATACGTGCTCCAACGGCTTGCCAGTAGTACAAAATTGTCCTGTAAATCTGCTGTACAACCCTTATACTGAGCGATGCGATTGGCCAGACAAAGTAGATTGTGGTAATCGTATTATATCCGATAACGAAAAAGAAAATAATGATGCTGAAGACATCAAACCTGAATCTGGTAACAGTGATCCTAGTAAAGCACCTGCTATCTGTGCTACTGAAGGTTCCGATGGAGTTCTAATTGCTCACGAAATTTGCAACCAATTCTACAAATGCTATGAAGGTATACCAGTCGTCTTTAATTGCTCACCAAATCTTTTATACAATCCTGTGCACGAATGGTGCGATTGGGCACAGAATGTAGATTGTGGTGATAGAATTCAATAACTTGCATACATTTGCAACATACATGGCGACTCTATGCTTTAATAAGTTTATAGAATAATGTAATTTTGATTCTTTTAAAACTTTGGATGTGTTGTTATACCAAAAAACATACATTATTAAATTTAAAACATGTGGGATTGCCAACCTGTTGGTGTTATTATCCCATTGTTCTCCCAAGTTGCTCGAGCCATTAAGACATAAAAAATATGTTATAACTTTCAATATGATGGCTTTTATATTCTTTTGGTTTTATTTGTAATATTTATTTATTTAGTTTGATTTATGAATAATAAACTGCACTGTTACTTAAGAAGTTTGTTTTATTCACGCTATCAAACTGAAGCTAGAGTTTATAGATATCCAAGACTCCGATTTTTTGATGGATGGTGGTTTAAAGTTACTAATTCAGCCAGACCCACGTCGGTCATTTATGCGCTGATGATCCACATTTAATCATCTTAATGTGTCGTATTTTCGTTGCATGGCATCGACGTATACTATAATAGCTAGTTTGGACGCAAAGTTATACGCAAACATGTCTTTTTTTAAATATAATAAGAGTGACAAACGAGAACACAGTCCACCTGATGATAGTAGATGAGTTATCGCCAAATGACAAACGCCATTATTAATGCCGTTGTCAAATTAACGCATTAAGTCGCGGCCACACCTACATTTAACGTCTATCAAAGCGATAGGTAACGGCATTTCTAGTCTGTGTGGTCCCAGCATAAGATTATACAAAAAAATGATGAAATAAACAAGTCTAGAAATAATAAAATAATTACTTGATTTGTTTGATAATCAAATATGTTGAGTTTTATAAAATAATACTTAGTTTTGTTTTCTTTATTTTACTTGTCCCCCCCCCTCCCGTTTGGGTGGGGGACATAAATTTTCATTTTTAGTTAAAAAGAGTCACCGATAAAATTGCGTGATTCCTATAAATTAAAAATAATGAAAATATAAAAATAGTGCCGTCAATGAAATCATATACACACCGTCAGATTGCACCATCAGAAAGGTGGGATCATAACTGTCACCTAAGTCTTTATGAGCCCTTTCAAATGAGTTCAAACACGATCATCATCTAGTTTCGTCACTGAGATCCTATACTCCCCTTCGGAGTCCACCATCATCAGGTATGTGAGATCATCACCTTGGTATTTAAATGAGTCTAAAAACGATGGTTCTACGCAGTGGCATAACTGAGATAGTTTACCCAGAAATTGAGTCCGCCATCAGTAATGTGAGAGTCCCACTCGGGTCTTTATGAACCCTTTCAAATGAATCCAAACACATTGGTTCTATGTAGTGCCGTCACTGAGATTCTAAACTTACCTTCGGATTTCACCATAAGGAAGGTGAAATCATCACATTCATCTAGGTCATTATGAGTACCTTTCAAATGAGTCCAAACACAACGCTTCTACGTAATGTTGCCCAAATGCAAGAACAAGACGAGACTTAGCCAGTCTTGGTCTTGGTCTTGCGCCAATACACCTGGTCTTGTTCTCGGTCTTGGTATTGCGCTCTCAGTCTTGTTCTTGGTCTTGGTCTTGCAGCAAGAGTCTCGCAAGTCTCGCAATTACCTATTAGCCTATTGTTATTTATTAAAAGTTACTTTAGATCTTAGAACAACTTAACAGAGTAGACACATTTTGAGCTTGAATTAACATTGTCATGGAAAGACCAACCAAATCAATAAATGTCTATACATTTAATGAAAAATTCGAAAAATCAACTAATACCGGGTGAGGTATTAACCCACAACCTAAGCGATCCGTGCCGATGCTCTAACCAACTGTCTACCAAGTCTCACGGCCACGGGAGTTAGTCTTTTACTTAATAAACGTATACATTTAATAAGCTTACATGTGCTAAAACTTAGTCAAAACATATAAAAAACAAATTAATGACATTAACTTGACTGTATTATAAAGAACATTATCTGTCTAGAAAGAGATTGATGGACCCTTATATGAAATGGAATAAAAGAGTTATACAATTTACCATTTATTTAAATAAAAAAATAAAATACAATACAAATTAAATTACATAACAGTACACAACAGCTTTGACATTACTGTTACTTTACATTAATTCTTTTGACCAAGAATTAATACAAAGTAACCATCTGGCTGACTCATCACTTAACCTATTTCTATGTTTTCTAATTACTAATGATGCTTTAGAAAATAATCTCTCAGCAGGTACTGAAGTTGCAGGTATTGAAAGAAAATAACGGGCCATCTTCGATAAAGTCGGATATTCTGTCTCATGCGTCCTCCACCACTCTAAAATGTCTTCCGAACTGGCGGCTCTGGGTTTACTTAGGTACTCCTCCAACTCGTCTATAACTAAGCCTTGATGAAAAGATCCAGATCCAGATGACGTCGAGAGACATGCGTACAATTTCTCAAAGTCTATTACGTCTTCATCTTCATCATATTCACATACTTTCTTTTCATTTCTTGGTGATTCTAAAGATGTATTCACTGAGTGTAGACTTTTATATTCTTTATAAAGTTCATTAAATTTGCGCAGGCTTTCTGTTTTAATTTGCTTCCCCCATAATGTCATGTCAAAAGTCTGAGTCTTATGCCTTGGGTCTAAAATTAAAGAGGTACAATAAATCCAGTTGCTCTTTTTATAATGTTTAAGCATTTTGTCTCGAGCTGCTTGAAAACCCAGAATGAGCCTTTCACCCACTTCGGATCGATTAGGTTTCTCATCTAATTGTTTTACCATGGATTCAATTTTATCGAGCAAGAGATTGAATGATACAATGACTACCGGTAATGTAACATATTTTTCTACACCAAGTTTCGTTGATAGAAGTTTAAAGTTTATTAGAAACTTACGTATTTTTTCGAGTTTTTGCCATTCATTATCTGTGATTTGAAAATAATTCAATTCGGTGACAGAAGTGCACAATATGTTAATGCCAGTTCTCACTTTTAAACCAAATTCAATCATATCATGTGTGGAATTCTATCTCGTATATGGGTAATGGAATCTTCACAAATACTGAAACTTCCTCTTCAATATCTCACTTCTTTTTATTTTACTGGAAATACTGCGTAATTTTGTTATAGCTGTACGTGAGTCAGCAATATTTGGCGCATATTATTCATCTTCCTAAGTTTCGTCTTCATTATCTTCATAATGCTGTTCTTGTTCCTTATTGTCAATTTCACTGTGTAATGCTAAGGTCTTTAATAAATCTTGTACACCAAGGTTCAAAATGTGAGCAAAGCATTGGAAATGTTGATTGTCTGAATCAAAGTGTGGCAGCTGTTTGTCCAATTCATACATAAATTTGGTATTTGCAGTTGCATTGTCGACCGTGATACCCTGTATTTTATCAATTATGTCATATTCCATTAAACATTCGTGGAAAGTCGTTGCAATATCTTCCCCAGTATGTCGACCGCGTGATGGTATAAAATCAAGGACTACAGATCGATACTTCCATTCGTTGTCTATATAATGAATAGTGACCCCGTAGTAACTCCTACCATCAATTGAGGTCCATCTATCAATGGTAAATGACATTTTAGATGAAAATTGTTGTAGTCGTTTCTTAAGATTCAAGTGAAGCTCTTCAAACCGTTCTTTGACCTTTCTTCTAAGTGTGGACCTTTTAGGAAACACCATATTTGGGCAAATTGATCGAAAATATACTTGTGTAGCTTCGTCAACGAAAAATGAGAAGGGAAGATATTTTTTAACCATCCAATCAACTGTAGCTGTCGTGATGTTGTCACTGCTATTTTCAGACTGAAATAAAACAGTAAATCATGTGTCTCGCCGATTATAAAAACAAACGAAAATACGAGTGAATTATAAATACATATTTAACACTATAATTATATATATATATATATATATATATATATATATATATATATATATATATATATATATATATAAACTACCACTCACTGACTGACTATAACGATATCCCAGGAACTATAAAACATACAAACTTGAAGTTTGTAAGGTAGGTTCCTTTTATGGTATAGAGATCAGTTAAGAAACTGTTTTGAGAAAATCTATCCCTAAGGGAGTGAAATGGGAGTTGGAAGTTTGTATGAAAGTCCTACGTTTTTGAAGTTAGAGACACGAAAATCGGTATTAAAGTTATAAGTTTTCAATAATAAAATCCTGAATAAGTCGTTTTACGAAATCCTAACCCTAAGGGGGTGAAATTGGGGTAAAATGGTTACATGCAAGTCCTATATTTTTAAAGTATAGATATGAAGATCGATATTTACTTTATTAGTTTTAAATAATAAATACTTGCATAGTTAAGCTTTACCTATATAGCCTCTTTATACTTAGGTAAGACTTTTGCAGCGAGAAAATTTAAAAATCTCATAGGAAATCAGATATTGTACGCGGACGAAGTCGCAGGCGGCCGCTAGTTACATAATATATGTGTTATGTAATTGTGTGATAAGTATATTTTTTCTTACCTGTCCACTTTTTCCGGTGGTTATTAAAAAGCTTGTGATATCTGCACTTAATTTTTTTCAGGAAGAAATATCTGTGATTCCTTTTTGTAGAAAGATATTAGATGCTTCCTTAAGCCTGAAGTGTTTCTGTTTTTCATTTTTATTTCAACCTTTTCATGTTGGCATAATTTACACAAAGCAATTTGGGATGCATGAAATATGTCGAAAAAGTCATCAAATTTACTTTTAGGTCTTTTAGATCTATAACTCCAACTCTCACTACTCCGACTAGAACTATTCGACTCTTCGTCACTCAAGTCAAATTGCACACTTATCACTCCGAGAACAACAAGGATTGGAGTAAAAACAATTAATACATTAGACTCGAAGCAAAGCTCAATTGGGAATGACTGGAATTAAAATAAATACTACTATTTGTAAGTACACGCCGAAAGACCGACAAAGGAAAGTTCGGCATCCTTTGATAAAATTAATGATTCTTCAGAAGATTAATAAAGTAGATGCGTTGCCAGATATGTATAGCGTGCCTACGTAAAAATGAAATATATATATGTAAATAAAATTGTGTATATTATGTTCTTCTTGTGATTGAATTAATCTACGTTAATTAAATTAAATTTGCCTTCACTCGTTTGAAATTCAAAATTCAAATATGTTTTATTCAAGTAGGCATTAAATATACACTTTTGAATAGTCATATAATCACTTTTTTCCCCAATTTTTTCTTTTCCATGTCCAGGGGTTCTGATTCTACTGAGAAGAATCATGGAAGAAAGTAAGAAACTTAGTAGTTGCTCTTTTCAAAATATTTATACAATATTTCTATAATTATGTAAGGTTAGCGGCGCTGTCGTCGCGCCACAAGCGAAAACACACCGAAGCCTAAATCGCGCTATCAACATTCCGAATCATAAACAGTATATATAGAACTTCTCCGAACTATCACACGGAGTGTTGGCCGCTCCCCGGGCATAACAACTTGCCCGGCGGGAGATCTCCCCTTTTCCTTCATCGGCCACAGTGGTGACCATCCGACGTGATCTGAACATGCAACCTACAACCTTCGGAAACTTCAAGCTTCATCATCGTCATAAAATACCCCACCCATTCGCTCCCGAGTAGATATCGTCTGCAGTCTTCATATCCTGCAAGCCATCTAACTTTACAAGGTTCATCGCAGCACTGGAATAATAATGCTTCCTGTTCCTTCAAGCTACTCTCTGCGCTACAGTGTTCGGCACGGTTCTGAGCCTTACCGCTCGCCTCTGCTTCACGGCACTCTCGCAGATTACTTACCTTCTTCTCGAATCACCGCAGACTACAAGGCAATCTCCTGGCACTTCTCCCTATATCCCTCGGTCTGAGCAGGGGGGTTATGTAGCGGCGCTGTCGTCGCGCCACAAGCGAAAACACACCGAAGCCTAAATCGCGCTATCAACATTTCGAATCATAAACAGTATATATAGAACTTCTCCGAACTATGTGATAACATGGAGTGTTGGCCGCTCCCCGGGCATAACAACTTGCCCGGCGGGAGATCTCCCCTTTTCCTTTCACGGCCACAAAAGCGATAGTCAAACATAAAATGTCAAATGTATATGTAGATACCAAATCGGTTTAGAAATTTCTAGTTAGTCCTGTGTAATACGAGAGGTCAGTTCCAAGCATTTTTGTCTGTCTTAAATTGAAAAGGTGAATATAAGATCTAAAATTTATTTGGGAATCTTATTATAAAAGCGTATATCGCTACCCAAGAACGCATTATATACTTTGTGTAACCGGAAAGCAGGTACTGTGGTTTTATTTGTATTTCTACTATTAAAATTGTGCAAATCACTATTATTTACATCAATTCGATGCAATCAATTTCTTTAAACGGTTCTCTAAGAGATACTCGGGCTCCTAAAAAGTACATAGATCTTATTTTACGCTTTTTATTTAATATGCACACTTTTTATATTATTCGATTAGCATTGTACAAAATGTTTACACGTTTCAAGTGTGTTAAAAGTGTCTACAATATTTATCAAATGGGTGACGACATATTCGAACGTTTTGTGTTCAAAAACACACACTTCCAAAAATCGAGATTTGCAGTGAACTTATTGAACATGTTTATCTATTAGGTAATAATAATAATAATAAGTAATTATTATAAACCCATATAGTTTTACCTTTCCTATCTAAAGTTTTGGAAGCCTGTGTTCATAAGCAAATTTCCAATTTCATATATAAACATAACCTGCTGAGTACTTTTCAGTCCGGCTTTCGTCCTGGTCACAGCACTACAACTGCCTTACTTAAAATAACTGAAGACATTAGAGAAGGAATGGAAAACAAGAAAGTTACAGTTGTGGTGCTCGTTGACTTTTCCAATGCTTTTAACACAGTTGACCATGATATCCTTCTTGCTATCCTTTCTTATTATAGGTTTGCACCGCCAGTCCTGGAATGGTTCTCATCTTATCTTCGCGGACGTCAACAGTCTGTCCACGTGGAGCAAGTGACTTCACAGTGGGTTGACCTGATTTCTGGCGTACCGCAAGGCGGTATACTTTCTCCATTAATCTTCTCTATTTTTATTAATTCCATCACATCTAATATTGATTGTTCGTACCATCTGTATGCTGATGACCTACAAATTTATGTACAGTCTGACATTTCTGACATCCATTATGCGATTAACAAATTGAATTCAAATCTCAAGTCAGTCTGTGATTGGTCTATGCGTTTTGGAGTGTCTGTCAACCCTACGAAATGCCAAGCGATGATTGTGGGTAGCTCAAGGATGCTTGCTAAAATAGATGCGGCTAGTCTACCTCCCGTCTATTATAATGATCGTCTGATACCGTTCTCTCCCTCAGTTAAAAATCTTGGTCTCCATATTGATAGTACTCTGTCCTGGGGGGTTCATATCTCCGAAACATGTCGTAAAGTCTCTGGTTCTTTACGTTCTCTTTATCGATTGAAAAATTTTCTCCCCTTTAAGACTAAAATTATGCTTGTACAGTTACTTATACTACCAATCATTGATTATGCAGACGTGTGTTACCCGGATTTAAACCAAAATCTTCTCAACAAGCTAGAGCGCCTTCTCAACAACTGCGTCAGATACATTTTCAATCTCCGCAAATTTGATCATATTTCTCACTATCGCTCTCGCCTAAAATGGCTCACTATTAAACAGAGGCGTGACTCTAGAATTTTGCTTGTTCTCTTCTCTATCTTAAATGATCCAACCACTCCTTCTTATCTCAAGGAGAAATTTCAATATATTTCCCTAACGCATGATAGAACTCTGCGTTCCTCATATAATAATAAACTAAGTATCCCTCTACATTCTACTAATTTTATTGGTAAATCCTTCACAATTCAGGCTGCACTGCTCTGGAACTCCTTGCCCGATAACGTCAGAAAAACATCTAATAAGATTGCCTTTAAAAGATTGGTACATAAGCATTTTATGAAAATATTAGATGATTAATATGGTTAATTTTGGTTACCTTTGTTGTTATTTTATTTATAGGTTTATATTATATATCTATTTGTATTTAAAATATGTATATATTTATGTATCTATGAATATGTATGTATATATTATATATTATCTGTATTATATTTAGGAGTATATAAGTTTATTGTATTTGTGTATATAATATTAGTTTGTTTTTAAGTTTATCAGTAGTTGTTTTCCTTGATTTACTCTATTGTTCATTTTATTTTGTCACCTATCACATAATTTCCACACGTCCCGGGTTGACTGGGAGAGAATGCCTAATGGCATTAAGTCCACCCTTTGTAATCTTTTTATGGTGCAATAAAGTGTAAATAAATAAATAAATAAATAAATAAATAGTTAATATTATAATAATTACTTACTAGAATAAATTATTATGGTATCTACCTATCCTTACCATTATCTAATTACAATATTCCTTGCGAGATCAGCATAATGTATTCGTGTCCATTCTGAGCACCCGGAAACTTATTTTATTCTTTGGAACATGTACTCTGTGGCGGCATTAAACAGTGTCAAATGTAGTGCGTACGGCGCGGCGGCGACGATTGAATGCAATATCAATAGAAGCTGCCGGCGCGTGTAGCTTGACCTTATACTTCCGAATAGCTGCAAAATTTCTTTGACAGGTCAGTATTCGACCTTTGATGATGCCGACAACAAGACTCCGCGCACTATCAAAGTGCCGATGGTCAAAACTAGGGATGCACTGTTTTTTCTTTTAATGGATATTTTCATCCGCTACGTATGTTTATGGTATTGTTCGTAATGCGCATTAGTCAAATTTTCCAAAAATTTTTATATATTTTTTGCGTCTCATAGAGTCCCTAAGCGTATACCCGAACTCCTATACTCCCTGAAACGACACTCATTTGCTGCTGACAACTGCAAGACGCAAGAGTCTCGCAGGCTTAGTCTTTTTCTTGCTCAAATCTTGCACGGTCAGTCTTGGTCTTGGTCTTGCTAAAATTAGGCGGTCTTTTTCTTGGTCTTGGTCTTCAAAAATTCAAGAACAAGACCAAGACTGCAAGACCAAGATCGATTTTGGGCAAACTACTTCTATGAAGTGACGTCAATGAGATTTTTTAAGCCCACCTTCAGGGTCCACCATCAGCTAGGTGATATCATCACAGTCACCTAGGTCTCCGTAAACCTTTTTGAAAATGAATTGAAAAAAAAACTCGATGGTTCTACGTAGAATCACTAACATCCTTTACCCATCTTCCGAGTCAATCATCAGGAAGGTGACATCATCACAGTCACCTTAGTCTTCATCCTCCGTTAACGAAATTCTTTAAATATATAAAATAATTAAAAATGTAAATGTCATAGAAACAATGTAAATAGCTACTAAGAAAGTAGCTACTTACTAGTAATTAAAACAAACTGAAGCCAGCGGATTACGGTGCGCCCGGAAAACTCCGTGGAGTGCCATCAGTTAAAAATTTCAACTTAAGATTTCACACTCACGATCAGTTTTTGGATGTACGTCAGTTCGACTGAGCAGTTTCAACTAATAGTATGCCTGAAAAAATCCGTGGGTTGTCGTCAATTGAACATTTCAACTTAAGATTCCACACTCATGTTCAGTTTTTGGAGGTGAGTCAGTTTAACTGATCATTTTAACTGACCGTGTGTAGGGACCATAAAAGGGTCTCCGGATCTCTACACTCACCATACGAAACGCAGCAGTATTAAGCTGCTATTTTACGCTTGTATTCTGTGAGAGCGTGGTCCTTCCCCGGTCGAACCGACCCATTCGTGCTACAACCATAATAAAGCAGCAGCGTGGCTTTACCATGTATGAAACACCTTTATAATACCGTATTTGATACGTCCCTTTTTGGACAAAGCCTCATATCTGATACACCTCGTAATGAATACGCGCATAATGATCGGTAGCATAGATGTATGTTGTTACTGTATTATGATATGACGATGTTATGATGTACCAGATAGGTGTCTTTTACTAAAAGCACTTAACTAAACCAAACACTTCAAAACACTTATAACAACTAAACACTTCTACAGTTTTTATCATTGTTATCTTCGTCTGGTTTCATTCTTATTCATAAGAAATTGTTATTCCTCTGCAAGTTTTCACTGAAATCCCTACGCGTACAGTATAGAACAGTTACATGTTGAATCCATCTTGGGGAAATACTTTCTAAGTCTAGTGGAAGTAGATTCACAGCATAAAATAAAGCCTGTAATTCATTGAAAGTGTGGTGCTTAACAGTGAACATTATCCAAAGCAGCGATATTTTCGAATAATTCTGGTTTAGATACATCACGAACTCTAACGATTTCTATCAATTTATTTCTCAATTATTTTAATACTGCAAATAGAGTCCCATAGAATTATTATGCTTAGAACCGCAGCAGGCGCGCGCAAAGTGAAGCCGTTTCAAGTTAGCCTTTTAAGGCTAAGTACGACTTTCAGTGTGTCAGTACTCGAATCCAGGTAGTTGTGTAAAGAGCTTGCGCCATTTTGCAAAAAACAACTTACTGTGCTTTAAAAGGGTGTCACAACTCATCACATAATCATGAAAAAAATCTAAAAATCTCATTTCACGGGTAATTACTGTCTAGCATCTTATATTTTTGTAAAAAACATTCATCAAAACAAAATAATAAATCTTAAATTTAACAGACGCCAATATAATGAAAATGTTGCTAGGCATAGTAAAATATTTTACCCCAAATTTTCTTATTATTATAAATACATACTGCCAATATGGGACTATTATTGTTGTATTTTTATTTGACAAATAAAAATACCTATAATATTCAAGCATGAGTAAATATTTTTAATTGCCAAATACTATTAGGGTTCCCACTTGCCAAGAAAAAAATGTGTTGATTTTATTTTGTTTTGTTAAAGTAGTTACGTTGTACCAGTTTTGGCTCACTGAGTCAGAAGTGGTACAAGTACAACATTCGTCGAATTACGATCCTAAAAAAAAGGTTTTGGCATGCTCTGATCACGAATCTGCGGTCCATTTTTGCGTAGGATGCACGGTTCCGGAGATGTGCAGATCAATTAACTCTTATCTAATTGATATCCGGTGAGGGCCTCCACCGTCATTAGCGCCCCATTGTTATTTATCTATTGTTCATTGAATACAGTCATTGTCTATTCGTGCGTCGGATTATCAGTACTAGTATATTATACTCCTTTGTTCCCAACTGCAACGGTAATCTGAATCATCAATAAAATACATTACCTAATTTTGTTACAATTTTTATTTACGAAATACAAACTCTTTGGTGGAGCCACGTGTTTAAGGCTGCCGAAAATCTAGTTCCCCGGTCAAACCTCAAACCTATTACGCGAGATATTAACTAAAGTGGACTGTATATGCGATTGCTTCTACGCTTACGTAAAAGCGACTACTATAGCATGCGGTACAATGCACTCGCTCTTCCCTAAACTAAACTATTACTTGTCGAATCGATGAAAGGAATCCTGCTTGATTAGGAAAAAAAACACAGATTGGAGCGGGTTAAACTATTAGCAAGCAGGTATAATTAAGGAATATTGACTCACCGGGGTTTCTTCTTCCTGTCGATCACTATAGCGGCGACTTCCGGAACCTCCTCTGGACAGACACTCTGGGGCCCCAGTGGTGCGTCAGGAGAGAAGCGTTGGTTCAACGACGACTGCGGCGGGAGAAGAGGCTCGCGCATCGGTCGCGCGTGTCTTATATATCCTCGGCTCGGGTGATTACGCGATGTTCTAGAATCGTCTTCTTTCCCCTCCCACCCCACCACCCCGATGTGTCGATAGGAGGGTACGAATGATATTGTTTGGAAAGGAATAATGATTCTACAAGTTCCTACCGTCAAATAAAAAACGCGAATGGTTTTCCGCGCAACCATCTCCCCCGCCCTTGAAGGATTTCCTTCAAAAAAAATAACTAAACAACTAGAGCTAAGATCGACTAACAAATAACTAACTAACGCTAAGATTACCTAAATTAAACTACAATTTCAATCTAGAAAGCTAATTTAAATTATGGAAGAGGCAAGGGGCACAAACGGATAACAGGACGTAGGTAAGACCCAACCGTGGTCTTAACGCGAGCTATCCTAATTACTCCGTCGGAACCGGGAAAGACCTCCTCGACGATTCCTAACGGCCAGTGGAGAGGCGGCGTATTCTCCTTAGTGAGCACAACTACGGTTCCTACAGCTAAAGGCTCTGTCGCTGTGTTCCATTTTTGCCGAGACTGCAAAGTATGCAAGTATTCCATCCTCCATCGTTTCCAAAACGATTGCACTAACCGATCTAATAATTTGTGGCGTGTGGAAATGCTAAGTCTGTTCTCATCCATATCCGCGGCGGGCAGATACCTTAGAGGCATTAAAGTCAAAAAATGTGCTGGAGTTAGAGCCAGCGGTTCCGAGGGGTCACTAGATAACGTCCGACAAAGTGGGCGGCTATTCATTACGCATTCAATTTGAGCGAGCACCGTACTTAGCTCTTCGAAGGACAAAATTTGATCTCCTATTACTCGGTATAAGTGGCTCTTTAGACTTTTAATATTAGTCTCCCAATTGCCCCCAAAATGACTCGCGGCTGGGACGTTCAGAGACCACTCAATGCGGTTCTCGGCTAGAATGTGAGCGAACTCCGAATTATAATACTTGCTAGCTAAGAGCTCGTGTAGTTCCGATAGAATACGTTTTGCACCGACGTAGTTCGTACCGTTATCCGAATATAATTTACTTACAGGGCCTCTGCGCGATAGAAATCTTTTAAATGCACCCATAAAGCCTGCTGTGCTTAGATCACCAACGAGTTCTATATGCACTGCTCGAGTAGTTAGACATACGAAAATGCAGACGTAAGCCTTTGTGGATCTTATACCACGCCCGCGAGTGAGCGTGACCTTAAACGGACCAGCAAAATCAGACCCGGTGTGCGTGAAGGGCTTTACCGATTGTATCACTCTACAAGATCTAAGTTCCGCCATTTCCGGAAATGACGGCTTGGGGCGTGCCCGAAAGCAAGCTATACATCTGTGCACCCGATTGCGTATTAAACTACGTGCAGAAAGAATCCAATAATTCTGACGCAAGATCGACATCAATAAATCGGGGCCAGCGTGCGAGTTCAATTTATGATGATAATCGACTAATAAGTTCATGATATGGTCTTTACGCGGTAAAACTATAGGGTGCCGTTGGTCGAAACTCAATTGCGAGTTGGACAAGCGTCCACCTACCCTTACAATCCCATCCTGTAAAAATGGCTTAAGGCGTTGAAAGGCGCGACTACAAGCTCTATTCGATTGTAATCTTGTAATTTCTTCAGAGAAGTGCGCACGTTGAAGTTCACGTAATACTAGCGACTCGGCATAGTTGTAATCGGATGCTAAGACATACGGACGTCGCGGTAAAAGCTTCGCGAATCGACAAACGTAAATTACGCTACGCAATAATTTCGACCAAGAGGACAAGCGGTTCGCCAGAGCAATGATTGGAGAAACCTCGCTCGAAACGTTCGCCACTAGAGCGTGTCTCTTCTCTTCCGGCGGTTGTGACACTGACGAAGGTTCGAAATCGGTTATTGGCCATTGTGAGGGATCCAAGTAAACCCAAGAAGGTCCATGGAACCAAAGCGGGTGGTCCATTATTTGCATCGGGGTGAGTCCCCGGGATAGACAATCGGCAGGGTTTTCCTTATCGGACACGTGATAAAAGTTCCGCGTTTCTAACTCGTCTTGGATCTTGGCCACTCGGTTCGCGACAAACGTATCCCAACGGTGGGGTGAAGAATGAACCCAACATAAGGCGACGGTGGAGTCGGAAAAGGCAAATGTTCTTTCTATGTGAACTCTATCCCTACATGCGCCGATAACTGTGGTAATAAGCTTGGTGAGTACTAATATTGCGCAAAGCTCTAAGCGCGCCAGAGAGACAACCTTACGGGGGGAGACTCTCGACTTAGAACTAATGAGGCTAATCGAATTTCTACCATTATTCTGGACATGGAAATATACAACGTCCCCGTAAGCCTTCTCGCTGGCGTCTGCAAATCCAACAACCGTTATGCTGCTATTTCTATCGACATTTATATGACGCGGTATTTTAATTTCTCTTAGTAAAGGAAGTTCCTCTCTAAAGCGCTGCCACAATCGAACAATGGTGTCAGGCGGCGAGTCATCCCAATCGCATTCAAATAACCAAAGTTGTTTAATCAAAAGCTTAGCGTATAATACCACCGGAGCTACGAAACCCATGACGTCCCATAATCTAGCAACGCATGACAGTATTGTGCGCTTTGTGCATTTCTCTACGGGCGGATTTACCTTAAGGCTAAACACGTCGGACTCTGGTGACCAACACAGACCGAGCACCTTGTGTGTATCGGAATCGTCGAATTCCTTTATCGCCGAAAGACGGTGTGATAGTGGGATTGTATCTAAAACCGGACGCGAATTACTAGTCCACTTCACAAGATCGAATTGACCCGATTTCATGAGCCTTATAACCTCGGCGGTGGTTAGGGTGGCCTCCTCCATGCTATCGACCGAATACACAAAATCATCCATATATAATCCGCTCTCAATTGCCCTCTTAGCTTTAGGATAAGAGGGACCTTCATCGTGAGCGAGCTGTCTCACCGTGCGTAACGCATGAAATGGGCTCGACTTTAAACCAAAACAAACGCGGTTAAATTCTAACACCATTAGAGGTTCCTTTGGGTGGAAACGATATAAAATGCGCTGGAATCTACGGTCGCATTCACGGACCCCTATGCAAAGAAACATTTGGCGAATATCGGCGGATAGTGCTATACTAAACAAACGAAAATTGACTATTATATCAAATAAACTGCCCTGTAAATTTTGCCCACTATAGAGGATATCGTTAAGCGACAGGTGAGTGCTAGTTTTAGCACTAGCGTCGAGCACTACACGTAATTTAGATGTAAGTTTGTCCTCTCTAATGACTCCGTGGTGTGGTATAAAATACGACGGTGTGTCTTCGTAGTTATCTAATTTCGAAGCCACAAGTGATATGTAACCTTCTCTTATATATTCGTTAATGACGCCGTCGTAAGCTTCCTTTAACTGGGGCGAAGCGAGCATCCTACGCTCCAAGCTGTAGAAACGTTTTTCCGCCATTTGACGCGAATCGCCGAGAGATAAAACATCTCCCTTAAAGGGTAGCGCTACACTATATCTACCGTCGCGATCACGAACGGTCGTGCGGACGTAAATTTCCTCGCATATCCTGTCATCTGAACTAGCTATGGGTGGGACGTTCACCTCCTCCATCTCCCAAAATTTGCGGACTAACGACTCGAGCGGTTCGACAGCCATACCACAATAAGAGGCTGCCGAAATACTATCTAGGATGGGGGCGGAGCCAAGGATCACATAGCCCAATACGGTTTCCAGTGCGTAAGGCGCGGTATGCGAGGAGTTGCCCCTGACCTTATTGTTTAACAAAAGATGAGGGAAAAGCGATGCCCCAATGAGCATGTCTATGTTTCCAGGAACGGCGTAAGTGTCGTCTGCTAGAGTCAAATTTTTAAATTCAATCATTGCCGAGGTGTCAACCGAAACGGTTGGCAACCGTTCAGTGACCCTATCTACTACTAGTGCATTTATATCAAAGTTAACGTTACGATCTATCCGAGAATAAAATTTTAAATTTATATATCCCTGTGTCGCTTTACTAGTACCTCCGATGCCTTTAACTACAGGACATGAAAGTGACCTATTTATTACTAAGCCTAAGCGCTGACAACATTGTCGTGTATCAAAGCTATTTTGGGCTCCGCTGTCCAGCAGTGCACGGACGCTTTGTTTGTTTCCACGCGAATCCCTAATCAAAATACGCGCCGTACCCAGTAACACGGTTGAAGGAGGTTGTGCTCCCATATTTGCCAATGAGCACAGAGCGACATCACCAGGTCGACCGCTAGAATCGTTGACCTTAGTAGGGGTGAATTCCTTATTCGCCTTACTTGACGCCGCTATGTTGCTATTTTCAAAATGTAATAGCGTGTGATGTTTCCTGGCGCACTTGCTACATACGGAACTCGAATTGTATTTTGCAACTAAATGCTTATCCCTTAAGCAGTTCAAACATAGGTTGTTTGTTTTTACTAACTTATAACGTTCGCTTGGTGAATATTTACGAAAAGTCGCACAGTTATATAAATTACCGTGTTTATCTTTACATACTATACAAGTATGCCGGAGTGATGTCGGCGTAGCGGTTACGTAAGTTAACGACCCTGCTATTTTAGATGGTTGAGTCTGTCTACGGTCGACGCACCTTTTAATCTCCTGTTTAACGTTCGGTGAGCGCTGCATCACCTTTATTTGATCTCGCACGAACGATGCTAATGAATGAAAGGAAGGCATCTCCGAGCTACGATGCTCCATTTCAAACGCACGCACGGTGTCGGAGTCTAATTTCTTTAATGCTATATGGAGAAACACCACGTCCATGAGGTCATTAAACTTCAAATTCTTAAGTGCAGCCACCGATGCCACAAATTTATCGAGAAACTGCTCTAAGCCGTTGATGTTCGCGGATGATATAGGTTAAAGATCGAATATCTGGTTCAAATATTCGGAAGCTAACATTCTCCTATCTTCATATTTAGTTTTAAGCGTTTCAAATATTAATAAGTAATTGTTTGCTGTAGGTGTAAAACCCGAGCATATCGATTGTGCTCTGCCACTAAGTTTACTAATTAAGTAATATAATTTTTCAGCGTCCGATAACGATGGGTTGTTGTGTATATTGTTTTGAAAACTACTGAAGAAGAAGGGCCACGTCTTAATATCACCATTGAATACCGGAATATCTATTGGCGGTAACCTAATTGAGTCACGAGGGCGTACCTGCATTTCAGGCTTCGCTTCACCTTGAGATTGTAGCAATTTTGCGGTTCTCTTCACGCGACACAACATATCTTCGAATGCCAGCAGCGGTTGGTAGTTCACTATGTATTTCGGGTCGGTTTGTAGTTCCGAATGATTAATTTGATCTAATATTCTTTCGTAATCTGTCCGCAAATTATCTATCGTTTCGATTTCATTTAAAAAGGCCTCCCGTACTGCCTCTATATGAATGTTCTTTATATAATCACTTATATTCTGCACACGCGAAAAGAGTATGTCCCTCTTGGCATAAAGCGTTTTAATTTTGATTTCACTTCCACTAACTGCCATTTTAAATTATTATAATAAAGTTATATTAATCACAATTAATCTCACACGCATAAACGACGTAGGATGAATACTCGGCGTGCCGTATTACGTAATCAGATCGAGCGCCCGATGCAGTCAAGGCTACGCGTCGTTTGCTAAACCTAATAATTTTATAAAAATTGTGGGGTAAGCGTATCAAACGGTTGCTATCACGCCGTTTCAATTATTTAATAAGCTTTAAATTTAACCAAATACGAGCGCTATTAAATGAATAATTCTGTTTGCGAGTAACAAATCAAAATTTTAATTTAAACGAACACTATTTAAGTCTATTCTATAAATTAGAGTGCGTTATCTAAACAATTAATTTAATAATTCGACCAGAAAATGGTTGGATAACCACTAAACACCAATCCAGATCCTGCCGAAGTGACCATAAAATGGTGGAGCCACGTGTTTAAGGCTGCCGAAAATCTAGTTCCCCGGTCAAACCTCAAACCTATTACGCGAGATATTAACTAAAGTGGACTGTATATGCGATTGCTTCTACGCTTACGTAAAAGCGACTACTATAGCATGCGGTACAATGCACTCGCTCTTCCCTAAACTAAACTATTACTTGTCGAATCGATGAAAGGAATCCTGCTTGATTAGGAAAAAAAACACAGATTGGAGCGGGTTAAACTATTAGCAAGCAGGTATAATTAAGGAATATTGACTCACCGGGGTTTCTTCTTCCTGTCGATCACTATAGCGGCGACTTCCGGAACCTCCTCTGGACAGACACTCTGGGGCCCCAGTGGTGCGTCAGGAGAGAAGCGTTGGTTCAACGACGACTGCGGCGGGAGAAGAGGCTCGCGCATCGGTCGCGCGTGTCTTATATATCCTCGGCTCGGGTGATTACGCGATGTTCTAGAATCGTCTTCTTTCCCCTCCCACCCCACCACCCCGATGTGTCGATAGGAGGGTACGAATGATATTGTTTGGAAAGGAATAATGATTCTACAAGTTCCTACCGTCAAATAAAAAACGCGAATGGTTTTCCGCGCAACCAATCTTATTACTTATTATCTATAAAATAGGAGCGAAACATCTCATCCACTAAAATATCGTTGTACAATGTGTTCTCTGTAAATATACTCGTAAAACTATGCATTGAACATCCCTGAAACTTATATAGCAAATACATTAAGCAATATTCGCCACAAACTGAAGTCCACTCATTCTGAATCCTATCAACATTCCAGTTCCATCTTTTACAATTCCTTTTTAAAAACTCTAGATGATATCCGATATATGATATCAGATAGATGACCGACGTCATTCGTATCGATATATAAAGCTACCCAATGTGACCCTGGTTTATCATCTGTATCCAAATTGTATATTATATATGTTGGCACGTGGGTGTACATGGACAGTCTATTGGCAGCATAAACATTATTTTCTAGACTGGGGTGAATCTTTTTCAGGTGTTGTTGTACATCTAGTGTATCCATGATATTACTACTATTAGTAGATTATTACAGTACAATCTACTCAATGACTAACATAGGAATGATCAATTATAGTGATTTCTAAATATTAAATTGCATTATTTTGTGTTATACAAAACGTATTTCAGTCATCAATACACTGAACAAGACGCGACACGAAGTAATGTTGAGATAAGCAACAAAATGTGAGATAAGCTTGTTGACGCATAAAGTTACTATCAATTCCACTGCAGAAATTCTTTAGATTAGAATTATTACTTACTGGTAGTATATAAGACCTAGCAAGTGCAGTCATGGAGTTAGTGTATGGTCGTTTGACCGCAGTGGATCTATCAATACTACATTTGGGTTACTTCAACGCATCAAAGGCCATGGATGTAAGTGTTTATTCTATTGACAAACTTACTTTTCTTTCTGTTATTTTCTTACTTATTATTTTTATTTAGGAAAGGGACGTCCTAGGCGAAAATTTATCGACCAAATTGGCGATTTATTGAAAACGGGCCAAATTAGGAGTACCCTTAACCGACGAGCATGTATGCGGAGGTGTATGGATGTGAAGGAGGCGAGAGAGGTGTGTCAGGATCGTGCCAAATGGAAGTCTGTAGTCTCTGCCTACCCCTCTGGGTGACAGGCGTGAGTGTTTATGTATGTATATGTATATTATTTTCTTACGTGTGTATGATTTAGTGTTAACAAATTATATTTCTACGAGTCTTCCCATTTAATGGTTTCTGTACAGTCTACGTCCCCACAAAAGAGTTTAAATACACCAAGAATCAGTTTAAATACAGAAGAATAGAAGATTGCAATGCAGTGGACGATATGAACGACAAGCTCGTGGAAACTGTCCATGCGGTCGGAGCTAAGTTCTGCAAGACCCGCCGCAGAAGAACACAAAAACTCTCCGATCACACTCTTAATCTCATGGCTGTTAGACGGGAGATGAGGCTGCAATCGTCAACAGATTTGACAGCATACAGGCAACTGAACAGACAGATCTCCAAATGCATACGGCGAGACTTACGCAACTTTAATACTTCTCGTATTAAAGAAGCGATCGAGCGGAACCAGGGCTCCAAAGTCTTTGCCAGAGATCTGTCTGCCAGAAAGAGCCAACTGTCAAGGCTGAAGACTGAGTGTGGCAACATCGTTTCCGGGACACCTGAGATTTTGAGTGAGATTGAGAGGTTCTATGGGCAGCTGTACACATCATCGTTGGAGCCACACGCAAGTGTGAGTAACGATCCAAGAGCAAGTCTTATCCGACACTATTCCGATGATATCCCGGACGTCAGTCTAAACGAGATTAGAATGGCTCTCCAGCACCTTAAAAACGGCAGGGCCCCAGGCGAGGATGGAATTACAGCGGAGCTTCTGAAAGCGGGTGGAACACCGGTACTTGAAGTCCTTCAGAAGCTCTTCAATTCCGTCCTCCATGGTGGCACTACTCCAGAGGCGTGGAGCAGAAGTGCGGTGGTCTTGTTCTTTAAGAAAGGCGACAACGCTCTCTTAAAGAACTACAGACCGATTTCCCTTCTGAGCCGCGTCTACGTGCTGTTTTCGAGAGTCATTACGAATCGTCTCGCACGCAGACTTGACGACTTCCAGCCTCCCGAACAAGCCGGTTTCCGAAAAGGCTTCAGTACCATAGACCACATACATACCCTGCGGCAGATTGTACAGAAGACTGAAGAGTACAATCTGCCACTTTGCCTGGCGTATGTGGACTATGAGAAAGCCTTTGATTCCGTCGAAATTTGGGCGGTGCTACAGTCCCTTCAGCGGTGCCAAGTTGACTGTCGGTATATCGAAGTGCTGAAGTGTTTGTACAGTAGGGCTACGATGGCTATCCGAGTACAGAACCAGAGCTCGAAACCTATCCAACTGCAGAGAGAGACTTCGTTATAGTAATAAGGTAAGAAAATGTGTTATCTGCTGGTTTTGTGGATCAAACTTTGGCAGGTTTTATTGTGGAAAGACGTTTGTTCGAGTTTTTGTTAAGTGTGAGTGAATTTGTGTTATTTTATTCATTTGTCATAGATCAATTAGAAAATGATGGATAGTACTTTATTACAAATTAATTTGTCACTCGAGCGTGTGTGTGTGTGTGTGTGTGTGTGTGTGTGTGTGTGTGTGTGTGTGTGTGTGTGAGTGAATGTGTGTTTATGCGAGTTTGTGTGAGCGCGTGCTTGTGGGTGTACGTGCGTTCATGTGTGTTCGAGTGAACGCATGTGCGTGCGCGTGTGTGCACTGTCGTGTTTTTTTTAGTATGTGTTAGTACGAGTGCGCGCACGCGTGCGTGTGTGTGTGCGTTAACTGTTGTTCGTGTGTGTGTATGCGGTTGTGCGTATGTTTGCTTTTGTGTGTGGGTACGAGTGTGTGCGTGTGTCCACTCTTGTTTTGTGTTTGTGTATGTGCGGGTGTGTGTGTGTGTGTGTGTGTGTGTGTGTGTGTGTGTGTGCAAACGCGCGCGTATGTCTATGTGTGCGCGCGCGCGAGCGTGTGTTTGTGTCTGCGTTTGTGTGTGTGTGTGTGTGTGTATGTGTGTGTGTGTGTGTGTTGTGTGTGTGTGTGTGTGTG